>JBAGKM010000011.1:1537508-1555807 GCA_037177155.1 Melanotaenia catherinae | reverse complement strand
TTGGAGGTGAGCCATCACTGACATTTGTCCAGTCTAACACTCCCACTGAGAGATGTGTGTGTGTGTGTGTGTGTGTGAATTGGTGAAAGTGACATGTAGTGTAAAAGTGCTCTGACTGGTCAACATGACTAGAAAAGTGCTGTATAATTACATTGCATTTACCATTTTTACTGTTATAAAACAAAAATGACAGTTGATTATAAATCACTAAACGTGACTCCAACGCACCATCAGGTCATATAATAATCCAGGCGTCTTTTTCATCGTTCCTTTGATCATTTGATGTTAACATTACGGTTTTGAGGTCTGTTTCATTTGGTTTTCCAGAAAAAGAGATGCTTTTGGAGGCTAACAGCAGGACCCGTAACTCAGTTCAAACGCCCGCTGCAGGTGTGGACTAAACCATTTTGCACATTTCAAAGTGAAGATCAGGGCCTCAGAACATCCATCATTACTGTAAATTCAGAGCTAACTGGAGCTTGTATTTTCATTAAACAGCTTTATATGAGATATTAGTCAAAATTTTCTGTTCCTATTACTTTTCTATCACCGTCCCTCACTGCTGGATGGTTCATTCCTGAGACTACACCCGGGCACGTGACCTGGTTGAAGAGGTCCTACCTGTAACAATATACACTCACAGCAGCTACTGAGTGGCTTCATGTTTTTATTTGTTTTCTTTCTGTAATTTTCAACCTGAAACAGAGTTAAACGGTGTACTTACGTGGCAGTAGCCTTGAATCACGGGTTCACAAGCTCGCATCAGCAGTGCCTCAATCTGAATATCCTGAGAAGCAACACAAGAGTCACCAAGTTTAAAGAAAATACCCAGTGGAAGTGACAAAACCACAGAGTGGCTGTGGTCCAAAAACCTTGTGTCAGGACAACCGAAGGAAGATTTAAAACATTTAAAACTCGTTCTCACACTACAATTAACTTCAACTCAACTGATTTGTTTCAGGTCACAAGTAAAAGGTCAGAAGTGTTTTCACACTTGTTTAAATCTTTCCAACATTTCATTAAGTTTGTTATTCGGAGACTTAATTTCGCTGAATTTCTTCTGATATAAAAAGATAAAAATCTAAATCAACAGCTGGCCAAACAGTCTGTAACTGTTCCTATGATTCACCTCTGACTCCAGCTCCGTCAGGTTCCCCACCACGTCTCTGCAGTCAGACACCAGGTCCTCCAGATGGTCCTGCAGACACTCCAGCTCCTGGCCAGCCTCAGTTTTCTCGCTGCACCACTTCCCCAGGTCGGTCATGCAGCGTCTCTGCAGCTCTGGGTCCAGCCTCACGTCCAGCGCCCTCTGGTGAAGGATCCTCTGTACCTCCACTTTACAGTCCCGGGAGAGCTGTCAGGGTCGGAGGTTTGGAAATCAACGTTTTGAGATAAAAGAATTCACAGGTAGAACAAGCAAAGGTGATTTTATCTGACCATAAAAACCTGGAATAAAACTGGTTGAAATTTACAGCGGAGTGATCTTTGTTGAAGATGTTTACCTGACCACGTCTACCTGGTATTTTATTCTCAGGCTCATACATCTTTTTCTTCAGTAAAGTGAAACTTTGAGCTGCTCAGCTAGAGAAAACATGACGGTCGCAGTTGTTCACAAAGAGACAAATGCTTCACAGCGAGGAGTCAACCTTCGTTTATCCTTAAAACTCCAAGCCATCTTTTACTGTTTTGGTGGCATTGAAACAAACACATAACAGAAACTATTTCCATATTTCTCTTTTCCTTCTGCTGTTTGTTGCTATCTACAGTTATTTATGCTACTATTCACCTACAATCCTCACAAAACCAACTCAGCTCGTTTCTGGTTTCTCGTTCCTCGCCTTTATTCCAGCCTTAGAGCGCCACTGTTTTTGTTCTTTTAAGAAAAGACCAAACTTTCTGTTCGCTTGTTGATCTTCGGCTGCTCCTGATTGGACAATGCCATCAGTTGAAGCCATTTGATTGGTCGAAAGTTTGACAGGAAGTGGCTTCATTATAATTTCTTGGTCATGATAGAGGTCTCTTAGCAACGTAGATATAGTGATTTTTAAATATTTTTATGATGTGATAAATATTGGTGCTGTTATGAATCAGTCATGTTTTTATGGGGGGCGCTGACAGAATTTTAAGGGATAAAATGACTTAATTGCTGACTGTTAAATTTCACCATTTTAAACATTTGTTTGTGTTTAAAGGCCAACATGTCAAACATGTGGCAGTTCACCACAAAGAGGGATGCTGCTGCAAGAAAACTTTTCTTTTTATCTTGGAATTGTTTTTCTGAATAAAAATGGCTGAAAACTGAAATGCATTTCTCACTTTTGATCACAACTAAAATGATTTGTATAAAGTTGCACTTTAACTGACAGAAATTAGATGTTTTGATCAGAAATCTTAATTTTTTGCACCGGAATTATCAGGACAACCACATTTTCCTTCATTTCAGCTTCATGTTGATTTTTCACATCACAGTTCAGCAATTAAAATGGCAAACCAACTCCCACATGCAGCAGCTACACATGAATTACCAGCAATCACTGCTCTTACATCCAGCCAGTCATCACAGGCAGAGATCATCATCATCATCATCTGTTCGGTAACCGTTCATACTCACAGTCAGAGCAGGTTTCTGCTTCAGATGCCCGCTGCCAGCTACGGGAATATTCTCTGGTCATTTACAGAGTTCGGTAGTTTCACTTCTTCTGAACATTTATTCTTATTATTATATGTGACCTAAATGTACATTTACCATTAGCGTTCGGACACTAGACATAGTGGAAAAGAAAGAATGAAGATAAAATAAGTGTAAACTAAGGCTCCATAAAAGGCCACTTCACGTGCCTGTTCTCACTTTAATACACCGAATTATGTCTCACCACCACGGGAAAGAGCTCATTCAGAAAAGAGGGTCAGTTGATTACCTGAGTGAAAACTGTCTGAGTCTGTGGATAAATGTGCACATATTCAACATAAAATTATTTTTTAAAAAACAAAAACAATTTAACTAAATAATAAATTCTTTCATTTAAAAAAAGAAGGATTAGTAGATTTCCTGAGTGAAATCATCATGAAACATATGTACATATATTAAAGAAAAAAAAATGAATTTATGTGTAACTAATGACAAATAACTAAACAATAAAAAAACAAATAAATAATAAGTTACCTAATTAATTAAAAAGTTGATCAGTGTATTACTTGAATGAAAGTTGTTTAGGGCTGTGGATAAATCAACATAAAATAAAAAAATATATATATAAAAAAAAAAACAAACAAAAAGAAATTTGAATCTATTTTATCTGCAAGTGATAAAAAACAACTAAATAATAAATAGATAACAAACTGAGAAACGTTAAAAAAAACAGGATGAGTGGAAAAGTGTAATTTGTCTGAGGCTGTGGATAAATGTGCACATTGTCAAAAATGAAAAGAAACAACCAAACTGGAACCGAAGCGACTGCATGGCTCACCCTGCGTCCCTGCTCCACGGAGCGATAAGCATGGCGGTACAGGCATGAGAAGACGGCGCCTGGCGGCATCATCTCACTGGTCTCGTTCCAGCTGTGAGTGTGGCAGATTCGGGCTGCATCGCCCTGACACTTCTTGTAGAGGATGGGGTCCAACCTGGAGGGTGACACATGGGAAAGTTGACTGACAATCAGAAACATCATGGCTGGGCTCTTTGAAATCATCAAATATGACGTAGTAAATTTTTGACCCATCAGGTCAGTCGATGGTCGTCAGTGATACTGTCGACTGTTTTTTTCCCACCCCAGATGAGCTCAGCTTACTTCCAGTCTCTGGCAATGAAATACTGCAGCTCCAGCAGTCTGTGCTCACAGTCCTCCACCATCTTCTCGGTGTACAGATGCTCCATCAGACATGACAGGATCCTGGACAAGCACAGTATGAGCTCATTTCTGCTAGCCATGCAGGCAAAAGCCCTTAACTTTTACACTAATTTTCTTTTTCCTCAGATATTTGCAGTCTAAAGAGTAAACCCTCTGAATAAAATGTAGACACAGGTCATGCTGGGACCAGTCTACAGCCTGCTGGAAGTGTGCCAGCATCATGACCGTCCGCCTGGTGAACAGCATGATGGGAACTCACATGGGATCTCCACTGCGGATGTGTTTGCACGCGGTCTGGATGACGGATTCACAGGCCTCATTAAGTGCACGGTCTATCCGATAGTCTGCTCCGGGATCAGCTTCCTGGATCAGTGCCTGAAGCTGAGGAAAGAAAAAAATCTTAGAACCGAAGGAGAGATTCTACATAAACACATGATAAACTCAAAGCTGCTTCTGGTGCTGGAAATGTGAGAAATGTAAGATAACTGAGGCTGGTAGTTAGAGGCCATGAAGAGGCGTCTGAATGGATCAGCTCCAGCAAAATGAAATGATCAACTAAAGTCTGGAGAAACTCTGGCTGGCTGGTGAACAACGCTTCTGTCTGAAGTGACAAACACTGAATGTTATTTATCTGTTTATTTTTCCATCCCTAAAATGTCCCAGCTTGGCTTCAGGGAGCAGACACCCTCTCTACCTTTTAGATCAGTCTTTAAACTTTTCTTTCTGTTAATCTCACAGTAGGTCTGGCTTGGTGTAGTGCTAATTTAGTTAACGAAAACTAAACGAAAATATTTTATCACATTTTTCACCGGACAAAAACTAGACCAGACGAGACTAAAACCCCCGTTAATAAACAACAACTGGGACAAAATCAGAATTCATGTTCGTGGACTAATAAAGACGAGATGAAAATGTGGTTCACTAAATAAAAACTGGGCTAAAATTATTTCTGCATAAAATATGAAAGTTATGTTTTAAGTATGAGTTTTAAATGGATTGTTAAATGTAGGTTAACAATGTTAAACTTTATTTAACAATGTTCTACTAACTACCGACAATTACAACTACTATTACCTACTATTATTAACTACTATTACAATTACTATTATTATAATATTACTATTATACTATAACTACTATTACCGACAACTACTAACAATGTTCAAAATCTGCTGACAAAAAAAGTAAAAGGGTAAATGATTGTCCTGACTAAAACTAGACTAAAATGTTGACAGTGTTTGTTGACTAAATAAAGACTAAAATGCTCGACTTACACTTGACTAAGTCAAAACAGGATGAGGTTGACTAAATGTGATAAAAACTAATAAGAGCGATTGAAACTGGGCTAAAATTTAAAATAGTTCTGGTAAAATTAACACTAGCTTGGTGACGCTTATCCATCCCTTTAGTTCTGCTGCTACAGGCAGAAGCTGCTGGGGGGCGTCCCGTCAAGCACCGGGCTCCTCTCTGCTCTCCGTGTATTTAAACACCTGACGTTGTCAATTTTTGTTTCTCTTCTTTTCTCAGGTACCCCTGGCTTAGAGCTATGCTGCTTGTTGACCCCTCGTTCCTGTCCTTTCCTAATTCTGATGGAGGCTTTTCTCTCCTCTGTCTCCTCATGCAGCTCAGGACAGAGGACGAAATCTAAACGAAGATTTGATTTGATGGTTTCCTTAGCCAGTTAATTACTTTTATGGTTTATATGAACATCGTTATTATAAATTGGACTAATATGGATCTTATAAGGGATTTATTTGAATTGTATTATAATTGGACTACAATCAAGTTTCACTCCCAACTTACCGCATTCTGACAGTTGGGCTCCACGGCCCCCATGTCCCCTCGTCCAACCCTCATCAGACAGTGCAATGTCCGTCCTTTCCTGTGTAAACCGGAGCAGTGACTCTCTATCTCAGTGCGACAGTGCAGCACGATCTCAGGACTCATGGAGAAATCCTCCATCAGCATCCGTCTGTAATCCATCATCTCACCCTGACACTCGCCACTGACTAAACGGCCTGAAAAACACACACACAGCACATGGAGGAAGCTCACTTAAACATTAAACTCCACAAACTGTTTACAGAGAAAGAACGCAAAGTTAGTGGAGTTTAACTTAGTGTTTATCCAAGCAGCCGGTGTAGAGCTTTCCATATAATTAAACCGAAAACAGGCTGATGACAGACAGAAAATGTACCTCGATGTACGGCAGACTCCAGACACAGCAGCAGGTAGGACAGACGAGCCTCTCGAGCTCGGGGCATGCTGGAGTCCACGCTGCAGCGGTACTTTCTCAGGTCCGACTTGCAGGCTTTAGCAAGCGAGTAGCTCACCTTGTAGTCCTGAGCAATCAGCTTCTGCCTGGTGGTCAGGGCGTCACGGCACTGAGGATACAGAGAAGTCAGTATTAACTGGATGTGAAGGAATTAACAATATGTTAAATATGACAGTTTTATTGCAGTCAGTGGCACATTTTCTTGACTGTGAACAAAGCTCACCCTCTCAGACATGGCTTCCTCAAACTTATGATTGAACAGACATTTGTAAACCCGTCCCTCTCCCGCCAGCGTCTGAAAATGCAAAGAAATCAATCATAAATTTTTCACAACCATCAAACATCCTGTTAACGTCTGGAGGAAGCTGAATTTCCCACAGTGACATCTCACACTGCTCTGATAAGCAGAAAAACAACCTATGACATGATGAGTGAGGGAGCATGTGATGGCTGATGCCTTTATAAACGTTCAGAGCAGCAGCCGTGTCCATGGAATCAGATTTGTTCCAGTTTTACCAAAGAAAACCTTCAAGTTATCAGAGAAAAATGAGACAGTAGGAGAAAATAACCTGACGTGTCAGAAGTAAACCTTCCCTCTGGGATTCCTCCCAGCACAGCCAGGCTGGTTTTCATGGAGCAGGAAAACTTTCCTGAAAATCCTCAGTGACGTTAAGCGGCAGAAAAAAGGATGGATGGATGTTTCTCTAAACAACAACACCATGGTTTTCTATTTAGTCTACTCTCAGATGGTCTCACTTATACACCTGTACAGCTGCTTTCCACACGTTCTGCAGTCCTGACATGTTCTGGAGTGGTTTCATACAACAACACAAACACCTGCAGTATTTACTTCCAGCTTTCCGTGGCGGTGATGGTGAATATCTGTCCTTCCTGTCCTGTACGCTGCTTTCTGATCACGCCCTGCTACTAAGGAGAGTGTAGTAAGAAAACCGATTTTCATGGTCTGATTTCTACATCATCTGCTGCCTCCTGCTCCTGCTGTGATGTGCTTTCTTTTAACAGCAGCTGTGTGACCACCTGAAAAGGTTTCTTTTCCCCCCATCACACTGTTTGTCTGTCCTGATAGTGCAGACTTCTTGTGTCATAATTTACTGAACTCAAATGAGAGTAGTTCAGAGATCATTTATCACCACAGAGTCCAGATCTTAAAGTCACTGAGGATTTTCAGGAAATCAGACTCTCCCACACAAGATCTTGGTGGAGAATTAACAGAACTCTGGATGAACTTAATGAAACGATGCCCTGGAGAATTCATGATAAAGATGCTCTAAACAAAAAAAAAAGAAAAAAAAAGCTTGATACGCAGTCTGTAGATTGTGCTGAATTAGTCTGTTAGTTGTTAATCTGATAAAAACAATATTATAATAAACAGATCTGTTAAAACTTCACAGGCATTAAAGCTCGTTAATTAACTGACATCATCCCCGCCTGCATCGTTTATCTGACTGGTGAATAATGAGTTAGCTGCTGCACCGTAACGACACAGCAACTGGTTAATCTCAGTCTTTCAAAGTTCGAAGCTGATGAAACCATCATGTCAACTGTTTGAGCTGTAAGAATATAAAAATCAAAAAGCTGTCAGACACTAATAATAAAACTAGATAACTATCAGCTCCTTCACAAAATCTGAACATTAAACATCGTTCAGTCCAACATGCTCACGTTTTCACAGAAGCGTTCTCGATCGTCTCTGCAGGCGAAGTAAAGGTAGCGGTCGAGGTGGAAGTCGTCCGAGGAGAGCTCCGCCACTCTCATAATGGCCTTCTTACAGTCGTCCTTGATGTGGTGAGCACCGGGCTGCTCCTCAGCCTCCCGGACCAGACCCTTCTCCAGACAGGCGATCACTTCACCCTGAGAGTGGATGGCCTGCACAAAGAGTCACTGTTACAGCTCAGGTTTTGGTCCAGTCCGTTTCACTCCGACAGCAGCCAAGAGGAAAGTGCTGCAGACACAGCTGTGAACATTTACATGTAAAAAATGCATTTATATTTAACGGAAGCCGGTGCAAAGATCCCAGAGTGTGTCTTTCTCGACTGATCACATTAAAGTAGCACCACATAACTTTCTGATGTGACACCGTAACAAGAAAGGTAAGGAGTGCATCCACCCAACCAGGTAACAAAAATAAATGAATAAAAAATGATGCAACGTTCAACTGTTTAATATTTAAGATGATGTGGATTTATAAGCAGGGACTTAGACATAAGTGCTGCTGTTCTTTCCGTATGTCTGAAAATCACCATTTTCATGTTTTTATAAACAAATTTTAATACATCCAGGCTCAAACTGCGTTCGTGTCTTTTTAGGTCCTCTGGGTGTCAGATGTGTAGCTCTGATGAGGAAATTATTGTAATACTTGGCCGTACTTGTTCGTACTGTCCACATCTGTCCTAGGATGATCACACATCTGTGCCAATGAGGAACATTTTATCAGGCCAGGTTAAATGCTGATGAGGGAACTTTTTGACTTAAACTGTTTATCAGACTGTTTTTCTGCTTGTAAATTATGTGATTCCAGGTTTTTAAATGCTTGTATTTAAATGTTGATGTCTGAATAAATTGTTCACAACTCCATATGGAGTGTGTGTTTGTGGTTGTCTTTCTTTTTACATAACATTTATTATTTTACTCCATAAAGTATTTGGTGGATTCTGCTGAACCAAACATTTCTCCACAGGTAGGCTGCTACCTGAAAAAGTTTAGGAACCCCTTTTAATATGAAAGTCCTGTTGTTGCTTTTGTATTGAGCCTTTTGATGAGGGCAGTGGACAGAAAAGAACTGGACCAGTGGCTGATAGTTTTGAATGAATGTTGATCCACGTGTGAATCTGTAAGTGCACACACACACACACACACACAGCATGCTGACAGTGTATGAGTTGGCCTGGTAAGAGTATGACTTCCAGCCTTACTTTCTGTCCCAGTTTGGTCCTGACACGATCAATCGCACCTGCGCATGACACAAATCACGTCCAGCAAGGACATAAGACATATGTAGCCTAGAATAAAGATGTCCGTGGCAAAGACCTATGAGAACAAGTAGTTTTAATATAAAATTATAGCCATTACTGCCCTTAGAATAATGTTTTTGGGGGGAGGTGGGGTAGTGCACTATAGGCCCCTGTGGCACGGCCTAAGCTTTTGTCCTTGAAGGCATTTTTTCTTTTTCTACATTACTTTTATACTTTGTTTTGAAACACTAGAGTAAAAAGCTTGAGTTGATACTTTAACTTCTACAGAAGTCTTTTTAAACCCTAGTTTCTATGAGTAATGAATGTGAAAACTTTTGACAGCTCTGCCAACCCCTCACACTCACTCTTAAGAGCTAATTCAGGACCAACAGATAATCTAACATTTAGGTTTTCCGGCAGTGGGAAGGTCATTGAAAACTTGTGTAACAACACTAACTTACATGTTGTATTTTCCTGCATGTGAGGAGCCAAAAATCAGGATGTCAGCCCTGACTAAACACAGACACTGTTCTCCAGTTAACTGAAATCAGCTGCCATGAAAATTCCTGATGAAGCAGACTCTGCTCCAGCTGGCGAATGGTGTGCCAGCGTGATATCTTCCATAACTGTGTGTCTAACGGGCTGATGTGGTTTAGACTGGCTCACCCAGAATAAAACGCGTTCACAGATCAATTTGTTCTGCTCCCTGATGAACTGCCGCTAAACATTACGCTTTTTTTACAGCCAAGTCATCATTTAAATACAGTTTTCTGCTTTTACAGTTTATAAAGGTTTGTAAAAGCCACTACAACATCTGCTCCGAGTACGACTGAATACACAGATGTAGCCACAGACAGCCAGGAAAAAAAAGAACAACTTTAGCTCATTATTATTACAGACCAGGGCTGAGCGATTAATCGAGTAAATCCATTTTATGAGGGTTTTTCTCCCTCTTAAAATAAAATAAATTATACATCATATTATAGTTTATATCACATATTACATCACATTATTTTACTAAGAAGGAAGGAAGAAAAGAAGAGATTTAACTCTAAAAGTTATGAAAATATTTTGATGAAATTTTCAGGAAATCTCAGAAATGGAAAAAGAAACAAATGATTTGGTTTTGGGAGTTATCTGGATCACCACCTGGATCCAGGAATTTTTTAAAGGATTCTTTACTATGGAGAGATAGGGATCATTTTGCAATTAGAGCTTCTAACTAAAAACTAATTTCAATCCCTCTAAGTGTGTGAAAACCCAGGTGTTTTTTTTTTACTCTCAGCTGGATTTTATTTCACACATTAGAAATGTCACAAACAGGATTTTATCATCTTAAAAACATCGCCAGAGTCCGCCCATTGCTCTCGCCAGCACCGAGATGCTGATGCATGCTTTTATTTCTAGTAGATTAGATTACTGGTTTTCCCAGAAAGAGTGTCTCAAAACTACAGCTACTCCAGAACTCCACGGGAACACATCACACCAGTTTTAAAACCGCTGCATTGACTCCCCGTGTGTTTCAGGATTGGTTTTAAGGTTCTTACAGTAGCTCATAAATGTCTTAATGGTCTTGGACCCTCTTATTTATCTGACTTGCTTTTAAATTATGAACCCTTGTGGATCCTGATGTCCTTTGGTGCTGGTCTCTTATTTGTTCCAAGAGTAAGGACCAAAAGGCCTCGTTTCATTTCTACGCCCCTCGTCTGTGGAACAGCCTGCCAGCTGTTCACTCATCGGTGGTTCTCCTAACATTCGGACTGCAGCGGATGCTTATCACCTCATACATGATATTCATGGTATTATATAGGAATTCCTCAGCACGCCAACTTCTGAGGAGACTGATGAAGAGGAGAAACAGTTCACGCAGCTGGATCATCACCGACGGGAGACGATGCAGGCTGGCGGGAGAAAACCTTTCCTTTGATATAACCTGCAGCTCCTAAACTTAATGTTTCTTCTTGAAAAAGAGACTTTCTTATTATCGTGTCATTTTGATGATGTAAACTGAGGGAGCAAAAGCTGTGTCGGCTCCAAATATTGGCTCAAGAAAATTGGCAGCCCATATCAGCCATCAGCTGAGAGAGAGAGAGAGTGAGTGAGAGAGAGAGAGAGAGAGAGTAAAGTAAATATATAAATAAATAAATGTGTTTCAGCCCTTAAAAAAATCCATATCAGTTGATCCCTAACAATCACATTGCCATGTTTACATGTAAGTTTTAATTCACCTTTAATTCAGAAATTACAATTAGAAAATTTACATGTAAACACCAAATTCTGAATGAAAATGACTATTTTGAATTAAACTTAAATCTGAAGTAAGGAGCTGGTTTACTGTTTACTGTTGGGAACAACTAGAATGTTTCAAAAAAAGACTGCAGTTTTAAAGCTCCGAGGGTTTTCATGTCACACAGAGTTGTTTGTCCATTCAGAGCCACTGTAGTAAAAGCGGTGGCACAAATATGTAAAGTGATTAGATACCAATCAAAACCCAGTTTTTAAATTAAGGGAACACCCTCAGAAATTCTGCTAGAACTAGAAGTTATCATCAGGAGGACGTGTAGTTGGTCCAACATCAACTTCTAGACTCATTTTGAGAAGAACGACTAAACGAGAAGAGAACATCTGGCATTAGTGACGCCATGTTGGTGCAGCATCATGGTGGCATGTCTCAACACCACAGCAAATTAAAACAGAAAACAGGATTTATGTTAGAAACTAAACTTCCAGACAGCTTCAGAGACCAACAACGAGCATCATGTGCGCTCCACAGCAGACAGCTGTGTTGACACTTGCAGGTGAACCTGATCACCTGAGCTGCCTTGCAAGCCCAGTCTGACCCAGCTAAGGGAGAGAAGTTCGGCTCACCTTCTCTCCGGTGCTGATGCTGCCGCAGCGAAGAGCTTCGATGTCATCACGACACTTTTCCGTGAAGCCACAGATCAGCCTAAAGTTGCCGAAGATGATGCTGGTCATCTTGCTGATGTACTGGTTGCACTGGTAGTCGGTGATGTTGCTACGATGGTCTATCAGGCAGGACACCAGGTAGCCTTTTCCCAGCTCCTCTGCTGCACATTCTTTAATCTGCAAGAGAAACATTTGTCTGAGAGACTAAAGACTAAAACCATCCAGTCTAGTTAAACTGGAACCTTCCGTTTGTTTTCCATCTACTTGGCTGACAGCTGGGATTGTTTCTCATTCTACTTTAAAAAGCATTTTAAACTAACTTTATCCAACACGTCAAATCTTTAAATATTAACCGCTTCCATTCTCATCATTTCATTTTAGCTTCTGGGACTCCCATTACTCAGTCTCACATGTAAGTGTCTCTGAGAAAACACCAACCGACTGATGAGAAAAAAAAATCAGAGCAGGAAATAATTTACATTTTCCAATTTAATTATTTTTTAGCATCCTTGTAATTCAACATTTTATTCCAGCTGTTTATTTTCTGACTTCAGAAGCTGTCCATGTTTGGTGGAACACACACAACTTCAAAGAAATCCTGAAGCACATCACGGTTCAATGACAGCTCAGATGGCTGCAGCGTGATTATAAAACCATCGTTCATGCATCTTTTTGCATTGAGGCATTGGACCTTCCATACAAGCCGAAGCTCTTTCACACAGTCGCCTTCAATGCAGAGTGTGTTGGTTGGATTACACAACAGACTATCCAAAGGCTGCACTTCTGCAATTTAGTGCTTCACTTTTTGAGTTCCTCAATATCGTTATTGATTACTAATTAAAAAAATGTTTGAACATTTATATGTTATTCCCAAACTGCCCATGTCCACATCAAGACGCATCTAAAAACAAAAAAGACTTTTTTTCTACCAGGATGAGTAAACCTCCGTCCACATGGTGTGACCAAAAGAGATGAATGAATGTGACAGCCAGAGCCAGTCAGTCAGAAGTTTCATTTTCTTGAAACCAGTCACCAGATTTAAACACAGCGAGTGCATATGGGAGACATACGGTGTCTCTGGAGGATTAACCCTTAGAGGTCTATGATCATGTATGATCAGAGACCAGGCGTGATCAGATCACTTTTGCTTTCCAAAGCACCGTAACTAATAAACCTCGGTCCCTGCCATCAAATTCAGCTGAAAGCGAAGATCTGAAACGGTCTCCTAGCTTTTGTTTGGCACCGATAGAGATGTATGATGGTTTAAATTTGACAGCGCATATTTACTGTGTCTGAAAGGAAACGTGTAATGGGAGGATCAGGCCCCATGTTTCTTTAATGATCAAATGATCCTACCCGGCAAATTTTTTACATTCAGATTTAATGATTTCTTATTTTTTCACCCCAGTAAAAAAAAGGTTAAAGTGTAAAAATAATAGATAATGGTGGAAAAAAGATAAACATAGAGATGGTAACCTTTTTTCACAGGCTCAGATTCCAGTTTCTTCTCTGCTAATTAATCCCAAACCCACCAGTTTACAGTTAAACAGCTAACTGCATGTTATCTTGTGAAAGGCTTTCCGACCTCAGAGATGGTTGTCTTGCAGACCTCCACGGCTACAGACTCAATCTTTGGGTCGGTGGTCAGGTTCAGTTTGTAGTTCCACAGCAGCTGGAGCAGAAACAGGATACAGAAAATGTTATTTCAGTCTGATTACATCTGATGTGAAACAGCTCTGATACAGCCCTGTGAATATTTAGTTTTGATTTTTCAGCTGGTTTGTTAACACGGTGTCTTCTTTATCCTGATCTGCCACATACAGGAGCTCAGCAGCCATCAACAAAACACTAAACATGAAAATACGAGAAATGTAATTAACCAAAGAGATCATCTGACTGTCCTGTTCAGGTCTCTGCTAACACAGATTTGACCTTCATGCCAAATGTCACGGTTCAGATAGTCTACAAGTTACACAAAGAATGAACCACTTCTTCACGCTGCCTTTATTTTATCCTGCGTCTGAAATAACAACCCAAACTAAAGTAAGTATATCTGCACAACTACGATGGCTGTATGCATAATCTTGGTCTCGATAGAAAGCTGACACGTGTGAGATTAGTAGAGAAGTGTCAGAATCCAGATGTGCATTACTGTGTCGGAGTAAATTCACCTGGAACACAGTTGAAAATGTTAACGGTTATTTAGTCCTAAAAGAAAACATTCCTTTCAGTGAAAACCAGAGATGTCTCATTCATCTAGGAAGTAGTAAAGTAGTTTTGGGTTGTCCTATGAATTAGTAAATTAAGATTTGATCGATTTTCTTTGTTTGCTTTGCTGGCTTGCAGAGTGATGAGACAAGCATGTCTGTAATCAGCAGAGTCTCTGCTTTCATATGACTCTGTTTGTTTCTGGTTTCTTGAAGTGGAGAAATTAGCAGCAGCTCTGAAGTGGACATTGCTGTTCTCATGCTTTTGTTACATTCCTATATAATTGCTTGAGGTCTGAACCGTGTTTGGTTTGGATGCCAAAGCTTGGTAGAGTCTTTGAGCTGGGTTTCTTCCCGTCATTCTGGTATGCGACATGTTAGGACTGCTGCTTCTTAGGGTGTGCAAAATATTCTGGACTGCTCGGATCTCATGCTGCCCACCGTACAGGGGGTATAGTCAAGAAAAGGTTAAAATACAGGATAACAAGGTGCATGCTGGGAAATTAAGGCAACACTTACATGGCTGCATTCAGCAGCGATTTCAGTTTCCTGTAAAAGAAAAAGAGAGAGGAGAGGTTAAAAATGAAGATTCACTTAACAATCAACAGAATTTCTACAAAGATTTCTTATGGTGGAGAGCAAAAACGGTCCAAATCATCCGGAAGCTAATTAATACAACTGATTTTATTAGTTGTGGAAAATGTTTGTTTACCTGGAAACAGCTAGCTGATAGCTTTTATACTTTGCAGACTAAGAGCAGATCTACCAAAACAGAGATGACACAGACATTTTGAGGTGATTCTGAATCATAAAAGATGGAGGCAGCAGCATTACTAAATCCCATCTAGAATGTACACAGCCATGCATGGCAGGGATGGCTCGTACACGGGGACACGGCCTGATTTTCAGAGGAATCAATCATGTCACTACAGAAATATCTAACAGCGCTGCATAAATGTTCCTGCTTCTTGGATTATCTTACTATAATGAGCTGCAGAGTGTTTGAATAAATAACTTTAGGGCTGGGTAGAAACAGATAAACAGATGTAAACGTCTAACAAACTCACTAAAAATGAATTTTATAATGTTTATAATTTACCTTCAGCATGGCTCCTAAAAGGTAAACCCACCTATCAAACATGTGCACAGCACCAGTGATTTAGAGAAGACGTCCCCTTGTTTGATCTTGACACTTGTTAGATAGCTGATCCTGATCCATCCAGCTGTGTCACCAGCAAAACCTCAGCTAACAATAAAACTAATATAAAATAAATGCAAACAAAAGGCAGTCTAATTAAAACTACCATTTTGCATCAACATCCTACTAGTTTCCTCCTCCTCACCATGAGCTGAACGATGAATAAACAACAGAGACGGCACTGAATCAGCTGATCACAGACAGTCCTGACACGATTCAAGAAGCAACAGGAAGGAGGAGATGGAGTCACGCCACACAGACAAAGCGAATGGAGCAGCAACTTCTCCGCAAAAGTTTAAAAAGAAAAAGAGATAGAACAAACAGAAAAATAAGGGTGGGTGTCATAACACCCTTATCCTCCATGGGTGCGACGCCCATGGATGGCAGCATGTCCGAGGTGACTGCACAGTCACATGTAAAGCTGGCACAGCCGCTTTATGAACGGTGTCCGACTCGTGCCGTCACAAAACGGTTTTCCCCTTTATCAATTTTCAAAAGCATAAACTGCAGAAACATGTTATTTTATTTATTTATTCTTGCACCAGCTCCCATAAGGCTTGCCATAAATGCCACTAATAAACTTACTTGGAGCAGCCGTTACAGTTTCATCACATGGTGCTGCAAGTCAAACTGGTTGTAGAAAAGCACATTAGTGTCACTGACAACGGAGGAAAAGTGGAGAAACAATAACAGCTATATGATGGCTACGGTTGAGCAACAGGTCTCCAAAATAAGGTCAGTCTGCTTATTGTCAATTCAGCAGCATGAACAGGTCAAACAGAGACGGAGACAAACTCACAGCAGGTGAGTTCAGTTAAGGAAAAACTTGATAACTAAACACACATGAAGACAATCAGGTTGCCACAACCTTTTGTGAAACACTGTTTTATTTACAGTTTTTTGTTTTGTTTGTTGTTTTTAATCGTCTACGTCCAAATCTGGGCTGAATACCAGACTGGGAGATTTTAAACAAATAAACTAAACAAACCCTGATATTTATTACAACTTTTTTTTTTTTGTAATAGCAAAACCAAAACTGCCAACCATGAAAATGTAAACATGATAAGCACGTGAAACAGCACATTTTGCTTTTCTGACTGTCATCATGCGTGTCTCTGTAGCTCAGGCTCACCCTGAGGTGGGAGGTGAGCCAGCATCCCTCACATCAGTTCCCCTCTGGACCAAACCATCAACATTCTCTCCCGCAGTGATTTATTTGAGAGTTTATCATTCAGCTGTGGGGGAGGATATATTTTAAAACAACAGCTATTCCTCAGTATAAACAATGAGGAAAACGTGGCGATCCAGTCGGAGTCAACAGGAAATTAACTAAGAGGCAATCCATAATTGATGGATGAATCTGAGTTTTGACCAGCTGTTTCTAAAACATCTGGAAGAACTAAACACATCTATTAGCACATTTCCAGGCTCCAGCCCTCCGTCTCTCGCTGAACAATCTGTTGAAACTCCGCCTCATTTACCGGCTGCAGCTAAATTAAACTTTATCAGCTCTGCTCCTTTTGTCAGGGGAAACCAGGGTGATGCGGAGCTATAATTGGAAGTGGGTGAGAGGAAGGATGTAGAGAAATTAGAATGAAGTGAGAATCGAGGAAAGACATAGTCTCAAACACCTTCTGAGTCATGAGGCAGTAAACATGGCAGGCAGCATCACCTCCATTTTCACTGAAACGTTTTAACCTTTATGTCCTTTTCAAATATAAAATCCACAAATGCTGCTAAATGTAACACCAACAACCTTATAAAACATCTGGGTTTCCATCACATTAAAAAGCATGAGTTCTTTCCTTAAAGGAAGAACATCAGCAACAACAAACACAAGCAAATGTTTATGAAGACAGAAAGGCACCGTAATAACATACGCTTAAAAATTTTTTGTGCTGGATGACCAGACCTCTCCATCATGAAAAACCTTCACCGTAAGTGATTCCAAGACTTTTTTAAAAACAGAAATTCTTTGATTTCAGCGTATCTACTCAATCGTTTAAAAGGTTCTGTGGCAATCCTTGTTTTTATGTATTAATTGATGTTTTATAGTTGAAACTATGGACTGATAGGAACAACATTATACAAAAAAACTATAATAAATCTAATTTATTTCAATTATAAATGTAATAGACCTCTTAAGAACATCCCTAGTTATTTTATGGACATTTCTGGCCAAAAACCTTCAGTTTTCTGCTAAAAAGCTGAAGAAGAATATCACCTTTTAACAAGACAATGACCCCAAACAGACATGCAGAAAGAAAGAACAGAAATTTCTGGAACCGTCCAGAACCCAAAACCTAAATCCAGCCAGAAGATCTGTGGTCTGACCTGAAGAGAGCAGAGAACCAGAGACATCCTCAATCTAACAGAGTTTTAATGATTTATTGTGTATTTTAACAGGAATGTGAAAACATTTTATATTATGTAGTCCTTTTGAACATTTAGTTAATATGTGGTCTTCGTGTTGTTTTACCATCTTTGAGCTAAAAGTCCAAAAATACATCAACACACTGACAGAGGAATGTTGTAGCTGAGAGATGGAGAGGACAGTCAGCCGGCACCTGGTGGTTGTCTGGGGGGGCCTGGTCCTCCTGGACATGGTGCGGGTCCTCTGCCTTTGGGGGGTGGGCGGGACCGCCCCTGGGTTCCTGGCGCTCTGGGCCCTTTGCTCGGTTCAGCCTTGGACGGCTGCTGATCTTGGCCCACTCGGACCTGTGCCCCTAGACCGTGGGGGGCTCTTGCTGGGGCTCTCCTCTGCCGCCCTTCGGGTGGGGCTGGAGTCGTCTTCGGGGTGGGGTAGCTTGGGTTGGTGCTCCGGGGCTGCTGCTGAGGGCCCGGGTCTCTGGGCTGCCCTGGTCTGCCTCTGACCTCCGTGGAGGCGTGGTC
>JBAGKM010000011.1:1489160-1500891 GCA_037177155.1 Melanotaenia catherinae | reverse complement strand
CGTTTTCACATGGTTTGAATTGCTTGTGGCATTACCAGTAGTTTTGTTGCCTTCAGTATTTACTGCTTGAGAATCG
Source organism: Melanotaenia catherinae (assembly GCA_037177155.1). Taxonomy (NCBI): domain Eukaryota; kingdom Metazoa; phylum Chordata; class Actinopteri; order Atheriniformes; family Melanotaeniidae; genus Melanotaenia; species Melanotaenia catherinae. Next base: position 1,500,815 of record JBAGKM010000011.1, on the reverse strand, counting down.
CAGACTTTTTTTACAACGCCACCTGCTGTAAAAATTAACGACATGATTAGATAGTAACCAACAACATTGTTAAGGACAGTTGCATCATTCTAATCACGGAATCATGGCTTCACTCATCCATTCCAGACTCTGCTATCGAGCTAGCCATGTAGCCTATGGAAAGGATAGAACAGAGGACTCTAGTAAGAGCAGAGGAGGGGGTGTGTGCATGTACATAAACATAAACAGCTGGTGTACTGACACAGTGATAATGGATCACTGCTCTGTGGAGCTGGAGTTTGTAACAGTTAAATGAAGGACTGTGTACCTTCCAAAGGAGCTAACAGTGGTGTTTGTGACCGTTATTTACACTCCACCTGATGCAAATGCTAATGCGGCTAACGGACTACTATACAGCAGCATTAGCAAACAGTAGAACAGACACCCCGATGCAGCACACATCATAGCAGGCGATTTTAATCATGTGGATTTAAAAAAAGTGCTCCCTAAGCTCCTCCAGCATGTCAAATATGCCCCCAGAGGAGCTAACATTAGTCAGGTGTGTGGGCCACCCCTGCTCTACACATTTGACTGTACTTCTACACACCACAGTAACACTATTGTCAAGTTCACAGACGACACCACAGTTGTGGGGCTCATCTTTGGGGGGGGGTGAGTCCACATACAGGGCTGAGGTGGAGCAGCTGACTGGGTGATGCAACCTGCTTATTAACACATCAGAGACCAAGGAGCTAGTCATAGACTTTAAGAGAAAAAACAGACATTCCACCACTGTTCATCAGCGGGGACTGTGTGGAGAGGCTAGAGGACTTCACCTGGACTGTGAACATCTCTGAGCTACTGAAGAAGGCCCAGCAGAGACTGCACTTCCTGAGGTTAACGAGTACCTGATATTCCAACTCATCTTTATGCCTTAGTAAGCTTCATCATGTTTTATGTCTCTTATATGGAGCGAAACACCTGCGCCTTAATTAAAATAAGGGGGCATTGCAATAGCTATATTAAATACTGTTATATATTATATCTGTTCTGTATTATATATGTTGTGTGTTAAATATTTTATATTATACATTACACTCTTGCAGCTATTATTTTATCTTATTTACTATGTTGTAGCTACCTTGTAGTTTGTCTTATTTATGTTGTTATGATTATTCTATTTTATTCTGTTTATTATTCTGTTTTGCATTGACTGGAGGACTTAAAGTTCTATTCTATTCTATTTTAACAGCTGTTATTTTTACTAATTAAATAACTATAGCATCAGTAGAATCTTGGATGTACCTCTATGATGTTCAGTGTGTTGTTTAAATCTTTATGGATTTCCTCCTTCTTCTTTTTCTCCTCCTCCTTCCTCTTGGATGGGTCTTGGTAATTGTCATAGTAGACGCCAAAGCTGAGGAAGACCTGCATGGTGCTGAAGCGGTTGTGAAAGTTGCTGAAACACATCTGATAGAAACCTGGAAGGTTGGATACAGAACATATTGTACCGATCAGAAAATTTGTCACTACTACCTCCCCCAAGGTTTGTTTGTTTGTTCTATCTCCCATTCTATGTGTTGAATTAATAATAATAATAATAATTAATAAACTGGATTTATATTGACCTATATTGCAGGTTCTTATAGGATTTTATATACACGTTGAAAAAAGGAAAAATTAAAATTAAAATAACTATTAAAAGTAAAAAATTAAAGATACTGTATCTAAAACTAAAATATGTCTAACAGAGGGAGTCAAAGCTTTTGTTAAAAAGAAATGTCTTAAGCCCTTTTTTTTTTAAAAAAAAAAAAGGTGGATTGTGGCGGCCTCAGGGTGTCAAGGAGGATGTCCCAAGTGTGGGGCAGCAACACAAAAGCCAAATCATACTGGTGTGTGAGGGGGGAATCCTCATATTCAATCCTGGAAGCAGGAGAGTGAGTGGTGGAAAGGGGTATATAACATAACATAATGTGGTTATGTTTGTGCACTCTCATCAGGACCCTAGCTGCAGAGTTTGGAGCCTCTGCAGGCTCTTGCTAGGGATCCCAATGAGGATAAAAAACATGCAGATTAAGTGTTTTTCCACTCTTTTCCCCACATACAGAGGCTACAGCTCCATGAGCCGGCCCACTTGTTCCTTATTCCTTAAAACTGAACTAAAATCCTTCCATAACTTTGAGTTATGCTGCTAACAGACAGCAGACAAACCAGCGCTGCTGAATACATGACCTCCGCATTAACAGAGGTAGTTATTTAAATGCTTTTAATCCCAGTTTAATGCCAATTTAATTACATGATGTCACTATTATGAAAAAAAAAACAACTAAAATCTCAGAAGTTATTTTCCAATAAATACAGTTTTGGGAACTCTGGAATTTCTTTTATTCATCAGGCTTAAATGTACTCAAATTTAGTAAAACCATTGATTTTGATATTTAAATTAAATCCCCATATGTATTATATGAAAAATATAAAGGATCCCATGTAGAGTACATTGAAAATGTTTTAATCATTAAACAGTCACAACATGTGATCAAACTAGCATTTAAAGAGGTAAACTATTTAAATAATTACATATTTGGTATATGTGATTGGAAATAAAGTTGTTTGAGCAAATTGAGCAAAAATTGGACAAAAATATTAATCTGTAATGTTTTTATAGCTGTTTTGGGGACTTTATAGCCCTTTAATGACATGAAATAGTAAATTTCTCCTGTTGACCTTTAAGTAAAACCGAACTTAGAATATCAAAGTTATTCAAGAGCAACACTTTCTTACAAAAAAATCTGGGGAAAGAACCAGAAAGGAGGTCAAAAACTGAGGGAAAACTGGTCTGAAAGGAGAAAAAGTCCATTATGACCTGCAAGGGTTAAACCATGGTTGGTACAGAGGGGCTCAATGGGCCAAACAAGAAACCCCTCACACCATTACAGCAGCAGCCTACAGTGTTGATACAAGGCAGGATGGAGCCATGCTTTTATGATGTTATTTTCATGTAGAGTAGAAATGGAGACTCATCACACCAGGCTACGTTTCTTTATCTTCTATTGTTTAGTTTTGGTCCAGACAACTGCTGCTCACCGTTTATTTTTTTCAGACCATTCTCTGTAAACCTTAGAGATGGCTGTATGCAGGTGATCAGGTAGTGCTGATTCAGTGAGTGTAGAGTAAATGTCCGCTTAATTTCAGCTACAATAAGAAATCTCTTAATACTGAAACAAAGCTAAATTTTACAACAGTTCAAGCATCCTCGTCAGCCTCATCCATACCGTTAAAATCCCTGGGTAGGTTGTATGCAGTTCAAAAGATTAGCAGTGTTCAGCAGTACAAAGCATATATATCTTTGGCTCATGGATAAGTGAAAGAACTAACTATTAAAGAAATAGACAGATACCTGTTTCCTTGGCATCAAAGTTGATCTGACCCTTTGCATCATCAACAGAGGACACTAACAGACCACTGGGCGTGTTGACAGTGACTGACAGGTGTCTGTCATGGCCGACTCCAGTCACCCACTGCACCTACAAACAGAGATCACACTCCTTTATAAACCAAAGCATGTTGTGGTTTAGATGACTGGAAGTTATTCTGATCCAGAGGATGTGACGAAATCTCCACACATCACTGATCAGATTCACACAAAATCCATTAAATATTGGCAAAAGGTATAAATTCTTCCCAAAAGCTATACATTCAGTTAAGTGAGATAAGTTGTGTTAGGAAGCATGAGACTCACTCGCTTACTGGCCCTCATTCATCACATGAACATATGACTTAAATCTGTGCCTACGACCATTTCAAAGCAAGGTTTGGCATTTATTCATGTGAACGTAAGCATAGGATAGGATGAAATCTTACGAGGTTTGATATCGTGTACACAAAGTCGTGTCAGTGGATTTGCGGTGCAGCACAGCAGACCTTGGAAACAATAAACAAACCTCAAACTCAACAGTGCGCACATATGCACGCATGCCACCGTGGAGCGCTGCTTCACGTGGCTGAAGCGCAGGTGGATGTGTCTCGGACCAGTGGGGGTGTGCTGCTGTACTCTCCAGAGAATGTCTGCAACATAACTCTGTCCTGTGCAGTCTTGCTAATGGAGCCTTTTGATGCCCCGGTTCAGCTAGAGGAGTGGATGCCAAGGAAGCTGTGCCCACAGCCGCCACTGGGGCTAAATGGAGGAGACAGGAGCTGATCCATCTTCAGTTAGTCAACAATTGGTCTGTGCAGTATTGTATAACTTCTTTATTTTACTTTATTTTATCAGTAGGCTAATGTTTCCCATGCTGTGCACTAAAATGTGCAGTTCTGTCATGAATGGCGGACTTCGGAGGAGGTTAGGACCCAATTGCAGGCAGTCAGAGGCAGAATTGGTGCAGGTGACAGATTTATTTCCAGAACTCAAGACATGGATAAATCCAACGAACTAAACCGCACATGACCAAATAAGAGGATCTGACCAGGAGTGACTGAAAACCAGGAGTACTTATACACAGACGGAGTAACAAGACACAGGTGAAGTGGATGACTAATCAGACCAGATGAACCAACGAGGCAGGAACAGAAAACCACAGCACACAAGGGAACTAAACATGACCAGAAACCCAAAAACATGAACATAACACACACCAACACCCAGAAACCATGACAAGTTCTCTACAGGGGGAAATGCTCTAGGCTACCAATTTTCTGTTTTGGAAGCTATAAAAAGTGGCTTCATATAACAGACTTTGAACACAATAATGTTTAGCTAATGCAAGTAAACACAGACATCGTTTAGTGGTTTGAAAAAGTTTAATTCTGTTTTTTTAATGTTTTTATTGATCTCTTAGCGTTTTGTTTAGATTTTCAAATGCACAAAGTAAAGAACTGAGACTTTAGTTACCAGGCATGGGCTACTATCCAAATTAAAAACTAATAAAGTGAGACTTCCGGCGAGCTTTCAAGATGGCGACATAGATCTAGATTGCTCCTGGTCAATTCAATGCAAAACCACACTAAACTACAATTATTATGATCACAAGAAAGGAATATGACTTAGAATGAGTGGGGCAAGAGGCAAGAAAACTGTGAGGGAAGTCAAAAAGCAGGAAAACAAAACTGAACTCAAAATGAAGAGAAAGGAAACATCGAACGACAACACCGCTAGCATGGAGGGGACAGAGCCAGTTGATGAAGGGAGCTTTTACGACGGTCATGGCCATTCAAAATTTAAGCAAGGACATTCAAAGCATGAAAACGGAACTGAAATGAGATTTAATGGACTTCAAGGACGACTTTAAGAACGACATTAAACAAGAGTTTAACAACGTCAGAGCGGAGATAAACCAAAAGCTACAAAGTGTTATCAGCGATGTCTGTAACCACGGACTGAATGACATAGAGCAGCGAGTGGAAGAAACAGAGACCGCTAGCACCGAGTTAAGGGATGCTCTGCTCGACTCCCTGAAACAGCAGAAACTACGGCAAGCCAAAGTAACAGACCTTGAAGGGAGATCACGCCGTTACAACATCCGTATATACGGCATTACAGAGGGTACCGAAGGTAGCTCAATGCTAACATTTATTCACAACTTCATGAAGACGGAGCTAGCGCTTGACGCTGAGGCAGATTTACAAATCCAGCGAGCCCACCGGTCTATCGGTCCAAAACCTCAAGATGAAGCTGTTTCACGGTCCATTTTGGTTCATTTTCAGAGAAATGAAGTTAAGGATAAAATACTTAAAGCAGCCTGGTCAAAGAAAATAACTTGTAATGGAAGACCGATAACTTTTGCTCACGATTTCACTACTGAAATCAATAATAAACTGAAAGAGTACAGAGCTATAAAGAAAATCCTGAAGGAGAAACAGACACGTTTCCAGACTCCGTATCCAGCCAGGATGAGGATTTACTGGGACAACGGCCCACGTGTCTACAATAGCGCAGCAGAAGTTACTGAGGACATGAGAAAGAGAGGCTTCCAGCTCGACCTGCCGCAAAAGTTCAACGCCAACTGGGAGCAGAAACTCACCGGAGGCGCAGACTGGAACAGACAGAATGAGGATCGCGCCGCACGCATCCGGGAGAGACTCAGAGATTTTCATCGTCAATGAGTACCAAAATCTATATTAACAGAGTTCATAAGGTATTGTTGACCTATTACAACATACTTCTGCCGAGTCGGATCATTACGCCGCGCATACAATACGTCCTAGACTGTTAATCTAAGCTTGATCTCCATCCATTCCATGCCCTCTATATGTTTTTTTTCTCTTTATTAATTACTTATTATAAATATTATATGACAGCTATTATTTTACTTACTGAATCCCAACGGCTGAATACAAAAGAATGATCCTGATCAGGAGGGGGGACTACAAATCCGTTTGGCTGAAGAGGAGAAGGACATCTGCTTTCAGCAAAGAGGGAGCCCCTACATAACGTAGGACTGATTCTCCACCAGCACCTAAGCAGGACTCATGAAGAAGACAGGGCAGTGTGAGACCCTGAGGTTTGAAGTCAATGTTTTATCTGTTCTTAATGTTCCTTTTAAAGTTCTCTGTTATTGTCACAGTACACATATTGTTGCATCTAGTACACGTGGACTGAATGATTGTTATGGGGTATAGTAATTTAACAGTTGCCTCCTGGAATGTAAATGGCCTAAACAGCCCAGTGAAGAGGAGTAAAGTGATGACAAAAATGAGAAGAGGGAATAATAAAATAATATTTCTGCAGGAAACCCACCTCTCCCAAAATGAACACGAAAAATTAAAAAGGTTCGGATACAAAAACACATTTTACAGCGCATTCAAAACAGGACATAGACGAGGAGTTGCCATATTAATACATAACTCTGTTCATTTCGAATTGGTTAGGGAGATCAAGGATAGTGAAGGCAGATATATCCTAGTGCAAGGCAAAATAGAAAATCATTTGACCACTCTTATTTCTGTTTACCTGCCCCCTTTAAGTGATCAAAACTTTATGAAAAAGGTCCTAGAACTGGTGAATTCAGAATCACAAGGCACTTTAATTTGTGCAGGAGATTTTAACACCATAATGAATGGCAAACTGGACACATCTAATAATAACAGATGTGTAACTCCTCAAACTAAACTACTCAGGAAGGGTTTAGATGAGATGGGCTTGTTTGATATTTGGAGGGACCTGCAGAAAACTTATACCTTTTATTCTGCCCCCCATGCAGTTTATTCAAGGATTGACTATTTTTTTATGCATCAAAATGATGGACATAGGATTCTGGACTGTGAAATTGTATCTAGAGATATATCAGACCACTCACCAATATATTTGAAATTACATCTTGATAGTAGATTAAAGAATACAAGTTGGAGACTCAATACAAGCTTACTTAATAACAAAACAGTCATTCAACAGCTAAAATCTGAAATTAAGACCTTCCTTGATCTTAATGACAATGGGGAAGTGAGTCCAAATATACTATGTGACACTTTGAAAGCAGTGGTGAGGGGTAAACTGATATCCCTCAGCACTGCCATTAAGAAAGAAAAGGAAAATAAACTTAACAGCTTGAAAACAATTTAAGAAAGCCGGAAACGCATCACAGAGTCAAGACCCCCAAATGATAGCTAAAATCCAAGAAATTAGGAATCAGATACAAAATATTTATAAAGAGGAATTTGAAAAAAAATATAAGTTCCTAAAACAGTCATATTACGAGGTAGGCCCCAAGGCTACAAAATTATTAGCAAGGAAAATACGTAAAAAAACAAATGGAACAATCAGTATATAAAATAGCAGACCCTAAATCAGGACAAGTTTATCACAACTTAGAGGAAATCGATACTGCATTTCAAACATACTATAAGTCCCTCTACTCACAACCAAAACAAGAAAGTAGAGCAAATATAAAAACTTCTTTAAATTCCCTGGACCTGTCTACAATTGGCACAAAACAAATGCTTAATGACACAGATTACAAAAAAAGAACTGGAGACTGCTTTGAATAAACTAAAAAACTATAAAACACTAGGAAGTGACGGACTACCGGCTGAATGGTACAAGATCTTTAATTGGACTCTTGAAAATAGGTCAGCCCCACCCTTGTGGAGCGAGGCAATAATTTCTGTCATCCCAAAAGAGGGCAAGAATAAAATGTTATGTAGCTCATATAGACCGATTTCAATTTTAGATCAGGATTACAAATTATATGCATCTATCATGGCCAGGAGACTGGACTCATTAATTCCAGACTTAATTGATACTGACCAGACTGGGTTTGTCCAGGGACACCAAACACAGGATAATATACGGCGCTCAATCCACATAATACAGGAGATTCAAAAAACAAAAACAAGTGCTGTATTAGCAAGTTTAGACGCTGAAAAAGCTTTTGATTGTGTTAGTTGGGAATATTTATTTTTAGTTTTGGAGCGATTTGGTTTCAATGAAAAATCAATTAACAATTTTAAAACATTATACTCTGCCCCTACAGCAAGAATTAAGGTAAATGGCCGCCTCTCTGATCGCATAGAACTGTAAAGATCCACACACCAGGGATGCCCTTTATCACCAACCCTTTTTGCACTTTACTTGGAACCTTTGGCACAAGCAATAAGAGAACATTGCAACGTACAGGGAGTTATGGTCAATGATACGGAACATAAAATAGCGATGTACGCTGATGATGTCCTGTTATATATTACTAACCCAGAAAGGTCCCTTCCTGTCCTTCTAGATCTCCTAGATACATTTGGCACATATTCAGGTTATAAACTCAATATTCAGAAAACTCAGATATTAATGTTTAATTATAATCCTTCTCCTGAACTCAAACAAAGAATACCCATTGACTGGTCTCAAAAAGCAATTAAATATTTGGGAGTTTGGCTGACACACTGTCCAAGTGATCTATATAAGAAAAACTATGAAATTATAAACAAGAAGATTAGGAAGGATCTTAATAATTTCTTATCAGCAGCCCTACTAAGTTTCAGTGATAGAATTGATATTATAAAAATGTCTATTTTGCCTAGATTGCTATACCTATTTATGTCACTACCAGTTAAAATCCCACCCAGTCAGTACCAGGAATGGGACAAACAAATCTCACGCTTTGTCTGGAAAGGGAAAAAACCCAGGATCCGATACAGAACATTAACCCTTAGCAAAGAAAAAGGTGGCATGTCACTTCCAAATCTTAAGGATTATTATTATTCTGCCCAGTTAAAAACTGTGATTCTCTGGTGTGATAATAAATATGAGGCAAAATGGAAGGACATGGAAAAAGAATGCAGAAGCGTCCCGATACAAGCAATGATTGGAGATTACAAACTAATGACAACTCATCAGGACCATCTGAATCCCCTTGTCTCATTTACATTACGCACTTGGTTTGGAGTTCTGAAACAGTTGAATTTAATGACCCAATTGAAAATATTTAGATGGGCTGAATACGATACAGATTTCAAACCAAATGCTATGGACTGTAGATTTAAATTCTGGACAAGTAAAGATGTTACTGCTTATATTAACATAATAAAGAAGAACACCTTACAAAGCTTCCAAATATTAAAAGAAAAATACAATTTTGAAAATCATGACGTTTTCAGATATGTACAGTTACAGCAATATTATTTGAAAGAAATTTGGAAAAATGAAAAAACAGAACCTAACGAAATAGTACAATTAATAACACAGGCATATACTGGTACTACTAAATCAGTCATTTCGAAACTTTACCAAGGTATTGCAAGGGGGAGAGGAAATTCCACAATGTATATCAAGGCGAGGTGGGAGAAGGAGTTAAATGACAAAATCACATGTTAGCAATGGGATAACATGTGTGAGACTGTCTTTTCTACCTCCTGTTCTATGTATTGGCGTGAATTCTGTTGGAAAAGTCTTGTCAGTTTTTTCATCACCCCTAAAATGAAAACTTACCTTGTATCTACGAGCTACGCATGTTGGAGAAATTGTGGAGATGATGAGGCAAATCACTATCATATTTTTTGGAGATGCCAAAGATTACAAACATTCTGGAAAATATCTTGACAACTACACAGCAAGTTATTGGACAACAGGTTCCTCTGAAGTTCACAACGCTTTATCTTGGTGATCTACCAGAGGAGATAACGGGAAGTGATAAATACCTCTTGAAAATAATGATTGTGGCAGCAAAAAAAGCAAGAACTCATAAATGGTTACAGACCGACCCACCTATAGTTAACGATTGGCTTGAAATAATGAAAGAGATTCATGAGATGGAAAGACTGACCTTTTTACTCAGATTGAGAAAAGAGTTGTGTCGGACAAGATGGAGAAGATGGACAGAATTTTTGATTGAGTAAGGAAGTTTCTTGATGACCCCCCACTACCAATTTATACCTTACTACTTACTTAATCTTGAGGTCTGGTCCTGATGCTCTTTTTATTGTACTGTGCTGTTGAAATTTTATGTTATTTTTCTTGTCATAAAAATAAAAATTTAAGTATAAAATTGCACTAACAATTCTAAAAAGTCTGCTAGTGTCTAAGTACATAATTTTATGTACTTTGTTCCAACTGATATATTTAGAATTGAAAATCAAATACAACCTGAAAAGTGTATCAAAGATTTTCCCATCATGCATAGCTGCTGCTTTCTGTGTGTGCATGTGTGTGTGCAATTAGCCCATAATTACCAGCTGGTGTGTTTGACAGGAAAGAAGGTGTGTCTGAGCAACCTTAAGCAGCGGGGCATCTGCAAATGAGGCAGTTTGGAAATGAACTAGCATCCTCTCCTTCCAGCTCCACCAACCCCGGCAGGATTCACATCTTTCTGAGGAGGCGTTACAACAAGTCAACAGACTGTGAGCTCCTTCCTGCCTTAATCATCCCAGATAAAGCACATCAACTCTGACCTGAAGAAGTCAGGATGGCATGAGTTCTTCTCATTAGAGAGTTGGGAACAAAAGAGTTTTGTGCCGAAGGAGGAAACTTTGACCAGTAATAAGTTTCCAACATGAAACAGGTTCCCACAGACGTGTTATCTGCTCTCAAATATCTGCTGGATGTTTTAGAAAAATATCCATCTGCATGAATTATATTATGTTTGTTTGTGCCCGTTTCCAGCAGTTTTTATTCATCACATCACTGAAAATCATTTTAAAGCAAACTTCCTCTGTAGAGGTTGAAGAATCCCTTCTCCACCAGGATATTTAACCCCTTATGTTGTCTTTACTCCGTCAGTAAGATTGTTTAGCAAAAGTTTTCGTAACTGTCAGTAATACTTTCCCATTGGACTAGAGTACAGGAGAAAGATCAAAGCTTAACTTCTTCATATATGAGGATTATTTATTTACTTATTCATTTATTCATCCATTCTTTCCTTCATATTGCATGTCCTGAATTGAATAATTAACTTTTTACATCCCCAATTCCAAAAAGTCCGGACATTGTGTAAAAGGTAAATAAATAAATAGTAATGATTTATAACTCTCAACATCTAATCTTTTATCTCCAGTAGAAGATCACCAACACATTAGAGGATGAAATGGAGACTAGAGATGTGTACACACACACACACACGCCAAACCCAACCCCCCCTAAAAATGACTGAATGAATAAATAAATGAATAAATAAGTAAGTAAGAAGTAGTTTGAGTAAAATGAAAATAAAATAAATAACATTTGTGACATCATAGAAGTCTGATGCCCAACACGCT
>JBAGKM010000011.1:1434245-1445602 GCA_037177155.1 Melanotaenia catherinae | reverse complement strand
GAGGAATGTTGTCCCATTCTGGTCTGATGCAGGATTCTAGCTGCTCTACAGTCCTGGACCTTGGTTGCTGGATTTTTGGTTTCATGACGCTCAAAATGTTTTCTATTGGTGAAAGATCAAGGGCCTCATTTATAAAGCTGACGTAGGAAGAAAACCCAGTGTACGCCAATCACAGTCGACCTTTGGCATTTATAAAAACAAAACTGGATGGGAAAACGTTTCTATTTCCATGGCAACTCTGACCCTCCCGTTAGCACAAAATCTAGAAAAAAGGGAAACGACGACACCAACTGTAGAGAATAAAATCAAGGAAATCACGACAACCCTACATCTGAGAGACTCTGCCTCTCTGAAATGCTCCTTTTATACCCAGTCATGTTACTGACCTGTTACCAGTTAACCTGAATAGTTGTCAAATGTTCCACCAGGTTGCTTTTGATTTGTACCTTACTTTTCCATCCTTTTGTTGCCCCTTTTTAAGCATTTTTACAGATGAGTTGCTTCCATCAGATTCAAAATGAGCTATTATGTAAAATGTCTCAGTTTTAACAGTCGATACGTTGCGTACTGGAAATTAAATATAAAAGCCTATAAGAGCAAGTTGATGCACGTGTTGGCTCGTGGACACAGTAACTTTAACTTGTGTCTCGACAACTAGACAAGCCAACAGCGGCTGTAAAGGTATGTCAGTCCCCCCCTGCTGTTGCTACAGGTAGTACTACCAGACATTAGTCCTGCTGATGGTCCTGTTACTGAACTGAAGTTAGTTTATGATGGGGTTTGGTTTTAAAACAGCTTTGCTTGGTTTCCTGTGCTGCGTTTTGCAGTCGTTCACCTCTCTGTGTCGGACTCTCTCTGCCTCAGGTTTGGGCTCAGAACCTAGAGAAGATGTGCTGGAGATGGATGAGCGACGGCTGCTGCAGTCAGAGGCCAGAGGGGAGCAACTGGGAGACTGACAAGGACAGGGAGGAAGAAGAGGAAGAGGAGGAGAAAAGAGAAACACAAAGAAAAATTATAAAGGCATATTAAAATCTTAGCCTTTAACCCCAAAATGAACAGCTTTTTTTTTTTACTTTAGTACTAAGTAAAAATCATTTTATCTGAATCAGATCAGTCCAAAGTCTTTAATTTCTTTATAAAGAAATTTATTTATGCTGCTCTACCGCCTCTGATTCTGACATTTACTCCGGAGTTTCGTCACAGTTACAAACAGTAACCAGGAATATAGAGTATAAATTATTAGTTTAAATCAACTAAAAAGAGCATTATAAACACTACTGCTGAAAATATGACATTTTTTATCTTTGGAAATCCTAACTTTCCACCGTCAAACAAAAGTACGAACAATCACTGAACCAAAACTCTTGGCCTTCGCTCTCATTCTGGTCTACAGATGATGGTTCTGAACCTGAGAGCAGAACTTGGGAGAAAAGCTTTTAAATCCTTCCATTTGGAATAACTTCCAAACTGATTTGAAACGAACAAATCGGATGTCTCTGAAGGAGTTTAAGTTGAAGGGTTTGAAAAGAAATCTGCCTGTTTTTAAACCTCTTCGCAGCATTGAACGCATGCTGTATTTTATTTATCTGCTCACTTCATTTTATCTGCGGTGTTGTAATAGCTGATGTCTGTTATTTGGTATAAAATCAACTTTGCGGGTGTTCTGCCTTCTTGGCCAGCTCACTCTTGAAAAAGGGAAAAACAAGGTTTTTATCTGGTTTTATAAAGAAGAAATAAAACAAAAAAAACTATAAAATCCATCACATGGGACAAAAGTCTACTCAGTCCATCCCATGTAGAACAGAGGCTTTATGGAGTCAACATCTAAAGTTCTTTTTTGGATTTTGCCTGCCACTTCTTTTGTGTTTTGATGATCCCATATCGCTTTAACAATATTTTAGGTATTTTTCTAAAGTTTTCTATTTAGCAAATCCATCAAGAGAGCAAATAAGACTCACATCTATCCTGCTGCACTGGTGGCCGTTCTGAGTGGTTTGCAACAACATGAGGATCTACAGGAGAAGAAAACACACGTATGAACAAAACATGGTAGTCCACTTATTTCACAGAGGTCATCGCAGTGAGTGTAGACTGAAGAACTGAACTCTGATCGTAAGGCTTGAGGATAATTCAATAACAATATATACGATCAACAGATGTGTGATGCGATAGAAAAAAAGGGTTGATAAAATGTTTCCCTTCCTTTTCATTTTAGCCTGTCATGTAGCTTAATGCTACAGCCATTACTTTCTCCCAAACAATGACAAACGCAGAGCCAGGCACATCTTTCACCAAGCCCCCGCCCCTCTCAGACCACAGAAGACAGCATGTTGCAGCACATTTTTAATCCAGTTTAAACAAAATAACCGTTGACTTGTATTCATCTAATGAGCGTTCCTGCCAGGACCAAGATGGCGACCGCGCTGACGTGTCGCAGCAGTGGACTGAGGCTGTCAATGCATTGTCCACGTACATATGTCTATGTGTCTGATTTCCTTTCTGGCCCTATCTGAACTGCTGAGCTTGACGAGTTCTGGACGTCCTGGAAGACACAACGAACCCGCAGCCCAGCCGGAGCACGGTGCACACACACACCCGGAGAAGGCTGGGTGTGAAACTGGTAGTGTGCTATTCCCACCAAAACAAGCTATTCTGTTTATTTATTTTCATCAAAGAATTATTTAAATATTTTTTAGCAGATTTTCCGGTCCCTCTATTCTTTATGTTTGTCAGTATTTATTGACGTTACTCAGGTCTTTTAAGTTGATTTCTTTTTCTTTTTTAAGAACGTACAGTTATGATTAAAAAGGTGTGTTCATTATTAAAAGTAGGTCAATAAGCATAATCATAAAAAAAAGCCAGGGCTGAACTTAAAACATATTTTTAAATTATCGGTATCGATCTATAAATGTTTAAATGTACATGCTTTCTATCTGTATTGTCCAGCCCTATCTGATCGCTTCACTTTCGAGTGATTCCTGGTTCGGTTCTCTTCCAAAGTGAAAACAAACAGACCACCAGGTGAACCAAAGAGAGGAAGTAATGTAGATCAACATGGTGGATATCTGGCTGCCTCTTCTTCTGCTCATTGTGGACAGATTTTGGTGAAAAACACTAGGTTTGAACACCAAATTAACAATAACAACCAGACTACAGAAATTTATTGCTGTTCCATTGTTTACTTGCAGTAAATGAGCGGTTTTCAATCCTGGCCAATCAGTGAGCTGGATTTTCTTCTTCTGTTTTCTTGGCCATTGGTTTTCCCAGGTAACATCGCCCCCTAGTGAGCAGTTCTTGTAGCTGCGTGACATTGTTCAGGTGGTTTGGTCTGCTTGAGTAAAGTGCGGTGTAAAAGCAAACCAAACCAAAAGTAGGTGAGAAAATTTTTCACAATTTCCCGCCCAATCGAGCCGAGTCCCGTCTTAATGTGGATGTGCCTTAAAAGAGGTCAAAGTGAACAAAGATGTGCTTGGAGAGAAGCTTTGTGTTAAAATAATGACGAGCATCCGCAGCTGTTGTCATATTGTCACCTTTGTTTCTTTGCTATTATTACTTTTAATCTTCTTGTCAGATCATCTTCGCTCTACCTGGCTCAAGTTAACTGTCAACTAATCAGCATTTTCTTATCCCAGAGCAGTGTTTCAGGAGCCTCAGCACAGAGTGGAGCATTGGTAAACTTCGCTCCCACGACCTGGTTGCTTAAACAAACCCTGAACATGAACATCTGAGTTCTGTTTAAACCAGTTTCCTGTCTGTTGGCCATGCACGTTTCTGACCTTAGAGTTGAGTGCACATTGCAGCGGTGACTCTTTGTTCTTGTTGAGGATGTGGGTGCTCGCTCCGTTTTCCAGCAGCACCTGGATGATCCCCTCGTAGCCCCAGCGGGCCGCCATGTGCAGTGCGGTGTCACCTTTATCATTCTGCAGGTCCAGGCGGCACGTTTGCACATCGTAGTACACCAAGGCCTTCACACACTGATGAAACACACAGAGGCAACTTTTACACCAGGAAAAATCAGGAAAAATACAAATGAAAATTTTGAATAATTTAAAATTTCTATCCAAGAAATATCAGAAGTTACCAGGTTCAAAATTTAAAAGAAGTTAAACCCAAACGTAAAAAAAAACAAACAACCCATTTACAAAGCATAAAAACTCATTTAAACACAATCTGAAGGTCACATTTTCAGAACTGATCATCAAATGTTTGTTTGTTGCAGCAATGATAATGTTTGACATACGTCCTCATGTCCATACATGCAGGCGAAGTGCAGAGGTGTGTTGCCATTGTTGTCCTGAGCATCAGTGTTGGCCTTGTAATGCAGCAGCAGCAGCTGCACGACACAAAGAAAGAAAGACATTCAATCAGGTTTGTCTTTGTATGAAACATATAACTGCTGACATTTTACTAAATGACTCCAAAACATGTTGCTTGTTGTTAACTTGAGCTTTAATGTGCAGCAGGAGACAGAAGCTAAACATAGAAATAACTGATCTGACTGATCAAACTGTGCTTAGCAAAGCAAACTCCAGGAGGTGTCTGTGGCACAAAAAGGAAATACGGCCACTTCAACTTTCAGATTTATGAATGCGTGCGCACACACGTCCGTTTATAAATCAGAATCAACTGTAAAGTGGGTGCATGTGAGGGAACGCCTTCCCACGCCCACATGGTGGCTATAAATGGTCAGGTGAACGTCTATATAAGAGATATTCATTCCATGACGGCTCGGGAGGGAAAAAGAGAGAAGCAGAATTTTTCGGGGTGTGAGACAAGAGATCCTGATGGACCACGTTGGAAAACGTAAAAATGTTTAATTGGTGGGCACGGTGTGGACGTTACTGGTGTCAGAGGACACGCCAGAGGCGGAGCTTAAAGATCCAAACCTTTAGTAATAAATTTTTTCTCTTCTTTGAAACTTTTTTTAATTAATTTTTTAAAACATGTTTAAGCGTTACAAAAAGAACATGGACAGATTGGCCAGGAAGACTTAGAAATAGTACATACTTGAGTACTGACAGGTAGATCATAAAATACAAGAGTATTACAGTTGTGACAACACTATCTGTTGTCACATGGGTTTTACATATCCATGGCAGCTACGAGTCGATAGCACAGAGACGATCTGGAAGGCCCAGACAATCAGGTAACGCATAAACACAAACAACACAGTTTTCTTGTAAAAGGGTGGAGAGGAAAAACAGACAAATAACAAAAACAAACAACAGCGGAGGGGGGGTTCTGGGTTCAAGTAACGTCTATTTTCCAGTACTTTTCACATTTGTTTAGTCTGTCTCAAGAACAAAGCCATTCGTTCCATTAAGCGGATTACTTTACCTGTTTCTATCCTGTCAGACGGATGGAGGCTCTTTATTCAGCCGTTCCTCATTATTGCTTTCTCGCTTCCTACAAGCAATATTTGCAACAACTACAGTATGTCTTGTTTCCTCTGACCTCTCGGAACATTTCCCAAATAAAGCACACTGAAACTGACATCAAGATCCAGACTAGCTATTAATAGGATCTCCTTTACAATTTCCAAGTTGGGGCACTCCTAAAAAACATGGAAACGACCAGCTGATGAACCCCCACACAGCCTCCAACAGTGCCCATAGTCAGGCTTTTTATGTTGGAGCTGTTTCATTTTGGGCTTTATGAAGTATGTGGGTAGATGTGTTCTACATGTATTTAACCAAGCATCCTCTATAAGTGTCATATCTGTGTCCTTTTTTTCCATCTGAGTTCATTGTATAATGTTAAAAGTCAGTTTTCTAACTGTAAAAATTAGATCTTGGGTCCAAGGGAATAATTTATTTAAATATTTTTTAAGGACAGTTTTCACCCATTATAGATTGAAGTTGTATGTTTATTCGATTTTGTTCTAGTTCCTTCCATTTTGTCTCGTACTTGGCAGATCAGGGAGTGCATCTGGGCTGTAGTAATCCTCCAAACTGGGCAAAGACATCCCACCATTATCTATACTCCTGTGATATCTTTGTCTTCCCGGACTGCCTGAGCCACTGGTTCTATAAAAAGAGCAGAGTGTGGGACTAAGTGGACATCCTTGTCCTCGCAGTGGTGCTGAAATAAGCAGCTTTCTGTGCATTAAACACGGGTTGCTGCTTGACCACATGCCAAACCGACAGAACACCGGTTGTTGATCCTAACTGTTGCTAACACATTTTCTCCCTGTAGACTCCATGGAAAACTATGAACGCAATATGAAAAATATGTTAATCATTTAATAATCAAACCAAAACAACCCGAATCCTAACTGAATCAAATTGTGTGGTACCTAAGACTGCTCACCCTTATCTGAGAGGTAACCTGACACTCACCCACTGTTCCAGCCAAGAGAACCGATCTACAGAGTCCAAAAAGACATCGTCACCAGAGTATGCAGCTAAAACATCTCATTAAAAACCCTGAACAGAGCAGAATCAGAGGTGTGTTTTAAACCCAGACTGTGTGTTCACCGAAGAAGGACATCAGATTTAAGATTTAAGCTAGAAAGGAAGCTTAGAGACAGGCCTGAAGTTGGAAAATACAGAAGGGTTTAAACCTGATATCTTCTACAGGGACTGCACCACAGCATGTTTAGTGTTTTAGCAACATACTACTGGGTGGAACTGATGTTAATTACAGTGAGAACGGAGGGACTCAAAGACCTGAACACGTCCTTAACCCGTTAAAGTCATAAAGAAAAAGCAATAGAAAAATGTTTATTTGCATTTTTCCTTTTAGTTTGAACAAGAAGAATCAATGTTTTTTTTTAATTAATGGTTGAGATGACAAACTACGATGGTAACAGTTAATGAAATGCAGGCCTATTTCCAGAAAAGATCATTTATTCATCCCCACCAGTGTTTGCCATAATCAAGCACTCTCACCACCATACAAAACCACAACCTGACACCATGACAACAGTAAATACAATAAGTTAAAAACTACTACCAATAGTACTGAATGGCACATTAACACGATGTCTTATAGCGGCCGGGATAAATGACCTCCTGAGCCTCTCGGTGCTGCAGCATATGGAGAGGAGTCGGGTTAAGAAGATGAACAGGGAGTAAACCAGATAGTTTTATACTGAAAACCAGCTGATTCAGTAACTAACTCAGGATTCTTTAGTATCTTAACAGTTAAAATTAAATTAAACTAGCAGAGCTTTCATTGCACGTTTGACCTGATGCAGCTCAGCGATGAGTCAACATAACACGACAACCTTCGTTCCTGTTTCAAACACTCAGCTGTTACCACCACAGCAAAGTAAAACATCACGTTTACCAACCAGTAAGATGGAGGAAGTGAAACAAGGTGTGTGTTGGTGTGTGCTTACAGAGACTCCCTGGAAACCTCGCTGACAGGCCAGGTGCAGCGGGGTGAGGGCGTGGTAGTCCGTGGCATTAACTTGAGCTCCTTTACGCACCAGCACGTCAATGAGCTGGGCCTGTCCTGAAACAGTGAACACACAGAGGCTCGGTTGGTCATTTCCACCTGTTATGACTTTTGTTGGCCAGCTGCAGCTTACCATAGAGGGCAGCAACGTGCAGCGGAGTGTAACCTCTGTCATCTCTGGAGAACGGTGTGACGATGGACAAGTCATTCAGTCGCCTGAAACACAAAAACAACAAGCAGGACATGTTTAAAAGACTCATTCTTGTTTTCTCCAAAATGTTTTATTAAGTTTTTTATGTTATAGAAAACAAACATTCATAAAGCAATCTCTAAAATTCCACCCTGAACCCACCGGACAGCATCATATTCTTAGTACATGTACTGTATCAGTCATAACAAAGTTATCTCTATACAGATAAGTCCATTATAAATTGTAAACATGGTGTCCAGATATTGTAAAAGTCATTTCTTGGATCACTGATTAGTGGTGGTATGTCTTTCCACGTTCGGCCTGCAGTAGGCAGAAATCGAACAGCTTTCTTTTACTTCCATGTTGTTGGATCTGTTCAGGGAAAATGTGAAAAAAGCCTAATTTTGCATCCACTGGAACAACATAATTGTTTAATCTTGAAATTAATTCTCGTTCCAAAAAGTCTGGAGTTTCTCACAGTGAAACAGAGTTCCCTTCTCTTTATTACAATAACACAAACATCAGGAATGTTAGAATTAAAGTAGTGTAATTTTACTGAAGTAATATATGTTCTAAATAGCCATTTCTACTGTAATAGTTTGAATCTTGTAATAATGGTTTTGGTTTGACCTGCAGGACCGGCCTTTCCCCATCTCCTACAGAGCTGTGCCTGGAGGTCCTTCTTCCATGCAGTCTTAGAGTTTTAGAAGCTGCCAGCAGCACATGATTCAATTTTGAAAGAAGGCCTTTATTATGAAGATGGTTCACAGTAATATTTTCAAAGGTGGCCTCTGAAGCATGGAAGACTTGTGTGGCTGCACCGCGTTGGGCAGAGCTTCACAGTGAGCATTTTAAGCACCCCTCGGTCAGGAAGGTATAGAAAGAAAGACGTAATCTTGGGTGTTTATTGTTCCATATGAATCTTTTTTCATATGTTTCTGTAACGCAGAAAAAAGTGAATGGAAGAGGAAGTTCAACAGACTGAAAAAAATTGAAAAATAAGATCGACATTTTAATTTAAGAGTAATTCGTCCTATCACTGAAATTGGCAGTGAATTCAATTTTTCTAGAGAATCTGACGCAATTTGTAACGAGGGTCATAGTCGGTGGACACTGACTAATACCTGGTGTTACTTTAATTCCTAAATATGTGAACCCTTCAGGGTGAGTTTGGGTTCTGGGATAAAGAACTTATAGAACAGTTACAGGAAACTTTTTTTCTAGTCACACCTATAAACAGAGAACGCCCCAAATTTATAAGACTTTGCAGGGACTAATTTAAGTTGGTTAAAAATAGGTTGATCGTTGGAACTTGAATTTGTGGACCCATATGAAGTCATTTAATCCAATTTTTCTCAAAAACCAAATCTATTCAATCCTATCAAAAGCCTTTTTGGCATCTAATGATAGAAGTGCACAGTCACTTCCATCTTGTTTGATAAATAGTATAAATAACCTACGAGTACTGTGGTACACATGTCTACCCAGCACAAATCCGTCCTGGTCATTAGTAATTAAAGAGGATTTACATAATATTAAAGATATGGAGCGATATGAACCCATTTCCAAGGGAAAATTAACAGGTTTTAACAGAACTGAAATAACCGCTGATCTCAAAGAGGGTGGGAGACCCATTTTGATTTCCTATGTTGGGAGTTGAAGTTTATCCAAAAGAAAAAAAAGCTTTGTTTTCCTGTATTATCTGGATAGTCTGGTCTGTACAACTCCTTATAGTAATGAGCAAATGCATCATTTATATCAACAGGATGGACAAGTTGTTCTCCAGCCATAACAATTCACCCTGGTGCCTGAACCCACAGATTAAATCACTCACTCTTTTGGGAAAACCATAAGCACTTTCTACGTGCATGCAGCTTGCCAACACATTTTTTTTATTGCATAATGGTGAGCACAGGTGGCAAAAAAAAAAAAAATATTTAAAGCACAGGTGTCACATGTTCAACACACCTGTTTGCACGCGTAAAACTTGTCTAAATTTTAATGTGACGTTCCTTTACAGAGTATTTATTTTTATTTATGTTACTAAAACCTCTAAAAGAGCAGGTTTTTGTTTGCTCTTGACATCAGCCATTTAGCCTACTGTGAACAATAAAGATTTATTTCTACAGCTTCAGGTCCTGAGCGTTGTGTTTTCTATGCCTGCTCAGGTTTGTTTTTCATTTTTGATCCATTCGGGCACAATTTGACAACACAGCTCAGTTTTGGGCACAGATTCAACGGATCGAGGTGAGTTTGGTTTTGCAAAAAGAGTCTGAAGTTTTGTGAATGTAGCTTGAAAATTGGGTTTTGTGTTCACAGTTTGCAGAAAAGGAGAAAAGCTTTTGAGAAATGTGCCTTAGCAATCAAGAAAAACTGTATTGTGTTTATAGTTCTGCTGGTCTGAGCTCTTAATTTAGGCTAGAAGCTTACCTGCTTTCCCACCTTCATCATAAAAATGTGTCAGCCATAATAAGCTGGTGTTGTTTTGTTAGTGCTAAGTTCATTATAACTGGCTTTTAGCAGAAGCATTTTTGTTGTTTTTCAGTATTAATAAAACAGTAAAGCTCCTGTTCAAACAAACTTAATTTATTTCTCAAGGGAGTCCAATCGTTTATGAGTGTTGGTGTTTTAACTAGTGTAACTTATCATTTTTCTCCTTAAATATGCCTTAAATGTCTCCCCTCTTATTGAAGCAGTTGACTAATTTGTATTTATGGAAAAGTACATGTCCATTTTCTTATATTCTTAATTCTACAAATTCTAGAGATTGAAACCATTTAGCCTAAAAGCAAAATCGTGGTGAAGATGTAAAAAATATTATAAATCTGTATTGTTAGTAACATGAGCTCCTGTTTAGATCATATCAGCAGTTTCCAGTTTTTGACAGTAATCCAGTAGATACCAAAAAGAAGGACCATCTCCATCAGGAAGACATATTGATACTAGATTAACCTGAACAGAAACAATAGTTCATCCCTGATGGATCAACATACTGACTTCTGAGCTGAAATGGAAAAGCAGAGAAAACTTGTCCTGGCCATATTTTTTTATTATTCTCTTTATTTTAACCCTGCACAGTTCTTAAGTTTGACAAATTTATCCAAGTTAAAATTGTGTCATATCTGATTTATCTGGTATCTAGCAATGAATTAAAAATGCTGATCAGACTCTCGGGATAACTGTGCCATATTTGTATCTGTGTTTTCTGTATAGACAGTTATTGTATTTGACAGAATGAAAAGCAGATCAGAGCAGGCTCAGAGCTGGGTTACCGAGTTACTGGTGCTGCAGGGTCTCAGCTGACAGGTCCAGAAAGAAGCTCAGGCACTAGTTACCGACCTCACCTCTGTCATTTTGTGGGCCGGTGTCGTCTCTCGGTCTTTAAAGACTGATTCGGGTTAGCTGGTCCAATCCTGTGTGGCCAATCGATGACTGGAGACGTGGTAAACATGTCACTTAGTGCCTTTGGAAAACCTAAGTCTTTTCAGGGAAGCCAACTAGTCTCAAATTAGATGGTCTGCCTCGGTCCTCCTGGTCTTGAACTTTATTCCTCAGTGTTTCCACAGTGTGTTCTAGTTGTTTAACTTTTGCCTGAAGAGCAGCAACATCATTTTCAGTCTGGAAGATTCGCTCGTCGGCTTCCCTGATCCTCTGTGATCCTCTCTTTTATTGCCGTGAACAGCTTCTGGCATATTGTTGAGTCTTCTTTAAGTGACTGAATTGCTGAGAGTATTTTGCAATCCAGGTGCTGCACTGAAGTTGCCTC
>JBAGKM010000011.1:1349216-1359401 GCA_037177155.1 Melanotaenia catherinae | reverse complement strand
AAAAAAGAATTCAAACACCTGATATTTAATATGCATAAAGTCATTCATGTTTAGCTTTATATTGTTTTAACTTTTTAAACTATGGTTTAAATACATAAAAGTGACTTATTATAGGTTTAATTATAAGAGAGAGAGAGGGGGCAGATTAACATTTTCTTCTTTCTGCTCCTTTTCATTCAGGTGTTTGAATTCTTTTTTTTAAATTTGTTAAGAATTAAATAAATATTAAAAAATATATATATAAAAAAACTAAAACAAAAAAAACAACAACAACTTCACAATTATCAGGTCAATATAATATAATCGATAATCTTGGTCTTACTGTGTAGCTAAGACCTCACAGAAAATAATTCCAGAAACGTTGTGCATGTTGAAGTGCCTGAGAAAAATGTGACAGATCACAGAAGGAAATTACTTTATCCTCGTCTTTTTTTTTTCTTTTTTGGGGCAGATAAGGTTTGTAAACTGTAATGTTGTTTGAAGTCTCTTGGATATGCTGGTTACTTTTAACTCATCTTGTTCTATATTAGTCTGTGTGGTGGGTCACCATGTGCCAAAGATCTTGTGGTGATGCTCCTGTTTACGCTCAAAGATACATACCTGACTGATAAAGTATCATTAGAGTGTTCAATATCGCTCAAAAGCTTTTAACAAATAACTTTTTCAAAGTCGTTTAAGTGATTTAAAAAAAAAAAGCTTAACATTACAGGTGCTACCAGAGGGGGAAAATGCATTAACAGAGTATAAAAGACAAGTGAGAGAAAAAACAGAATGAATTACAAAACTGACTAAAAAGAAGGGTTATTGCAAAAATTTAAGTTAAAAAATTTACAAAAATGCCTGTAGAACATAAAGCGGTTATTTAAGAGCTGCATCTTTTCAGTTCCAGTATCTGAGTCACCACCTCAACACATAACATTCAAACTCTAAAGTCCACAAATCACATGTAAAAGTGGTGAAGTGAGGAGAACACCTTTCCTTCTCTGCCTCTCATTGGCTGGTTGTATTCCCTACTAGCAGTGGTTGGATAGGTAAAGGGGATCCTTTTCACCGAATGTGGAAACACGACTGGTCTATTTACTCTCACATGTTACTGTTTCCAACACATGCTTATCTTTGAAAAAGCTACCTAAAATTATCAGGGAAATAAGTGCAAACCCTCTTCAGCGCCACCACTCTCAACAGGTTTTTCTCAAGAGTCTGGGCTTTAGTTTAGCTGTAGGATGCAGGTACAGGAGTTTCTGTGATGGGAGTTTATACTGCAACCATCTTTTTCTTAATTTTATGACTGCTAAATGTAATTAACTGTGTTAACTGTAGAATTCTAATACTTCTCTCCAGCTTGAAAATCACCAAGAACTGATGATGTAGTGCCGTGTTTCTCAATCCTGGTCCTAGGGACCCCCAGCTCTGCATGTTTTAGATGTTTCCAACTCTAGCACACCTGATTCAGATTAGCTGAAGTGCTTGTCAAGTTCATTGCAAGCCTGTTAATGAGACATTTAAGTCAGAAGTGTTCAAGTATGAATACATCCAAAACATGCCAAGGACCAGGATTGCTCTAACACACCTGCCTGAAATGAATAGCTCATTAACAAGTTTACAGAGAGCTTGGATCAGGTGTGCTGGTATAGGAAAACATCTAAAACATGCAGGGCGATGATACCTGAGGACCAAGATAGATATTAGGGTTGGAGCATGGCTAAGAATAGAAGTGAAAAACTTCTTCTGTAAGTCCATATGATGTTTGGCATTTCTAACTCAGCCTTGGCAGATATCTGCAGTCTCACACTAACCTTGTCGGACAGACTGACATGGACTAATGGTAATGTGTAAACTTCAAGTCTGAAAGAATGTTTCTTCAACACATTCCTATAGACCATTGTGGTATTATTTCCAGTGAACCCCCAGTTGTGCCCAGTCTGTGAGGTATCCCCTCCTTCTGGATGTTGATGTGGTGTGGCTGAATTCCTCTCTAAGGTTTAGCTCACCGAGAACAGGCCCAGCCCTCTTCATTCTTCCACATGTCTCCTCTTTCTGGTGGTTTTAACTTCGATTTATCTAAACTAATGAGAAATTGAGACACAAAATAAACTTCCCATCTGCTATCAGACCTCATGTAATTATAGGCATATGTGATCTTTATCTGATCTGATGAGTTGTGACAATATGAACTCTTGTTTAAAAGCCCCTTTCCACCAACGGATCCAGCTCGATATGGGACAGCTCAGCATTGGATGGCCGGTACATATTTCTTGCGTTTCCACTTGTCACACTAGGAAGGGCACCAGAATATCAGATTATTTTTGGGATCCTTCCATTGTGGTCCTAATCTTAAACCATGTTCAACACTGGATCTCCCAGAGATAGAAAAATTATTGTAAGGGTGAAGGCCCCTGCGGCTCCTCAACACCTCACCAACTTCACATTCTTATGTAAATTTGCACTATTAACGCTTTTCTGGAAGAACCAAACCCCACTTTCAGATGTGACTTCCAGCTCAGATCTCTGTTGTAGGTTTATACAATAAAGGAAATTATATTTGTTATGAAATATAACTTTGTATGCCATTAGCGTTGTCAGATCTCCGATAGTGGAATAATGTCACACAGCACACCAAAACTTGAACATTTGATTGAATATTTAAAACATATTCAGGTGTTTCTCGGCCCTGGCTTCCATTTTGGCCACGGGTCACTCGCTCTGCTGTTTGTCTTGTTTGGATCCATTGTGTGGGGAGAAAAAAAACAAAACAAAAAACAGACAAGCAGCGGCTGCAGAAGACACCTGATCTGCTGGCTGTGACTTCTAAATACTTGTTTTAGCCTCATAGTAAACAGTGTAGATTGTCATGACAGTATAAAACAGTGGTCGGTAACTGGTGGCCCAAAACACCAGATTTTTGAAAAAACAAAACAAACACAAATTGGAAGAGTTATGTGTCATTGTGCAGAGACATGGTCCTGTTTACAGTGCTGTGTTAAAAGAGCAGCATGGTCTCTTCAAGAGCGTGAGAGGGGAGGGGAACGTCAAAGTAGAGGAAGGAGCTGTGAGAAACTGCCTGTTTAGCAGTGAAGGTTTTGCTACAAGCTTTAGTAATAAACACCACACAGCTCTGCTGCTCCAGCAAAGTCCCGTGTCTGCTTCACCACTGCTGAGTGAAGTGAAACGAAGCTAACCCTGAAGCTAGCTGCTGCTTCACCCAGGAGTAATCACCTCTCCTCCTCCACCCAACCACTGATCAGGGTTTAGTGAACATATCGAAGGAAGAAAAGAAAGATATGGAGAAACAGGTAACTGGGATGACAGAGGGCAGATATCTTGCTCTTGGTTTAATGGTAAATGTATTTCTTATTACATCTTCCTCATGTCTTAATGTTTATTTCTCCAAAGGGGGGCAAGGTAGAAAAAGTTTGAGAACCACTGGTAGGTAGGGGGTACAGTTGCCGTGGAAACGCAACAGAGATCAGGATTTACTGCACCAAACCATCCCGTCCTGGGAAAACCGCTTGGTGGAAACGGGGCCAATGTGACTGGTCTGCACAAATATTAAAGGAAGGTGATAACTGAGTACCATCTCTGTGACCAGATGAGCCGAGTCGCTCATCGAACCTGTCATTGGTTTTAATGTTGCGGCTGATGGATCGTACAAACAAATATACGCAAATTTTTCATTTCCACATCAGTAAAAGGCACAGACCTTTCAGTGCAGACAATGTTCATTTCTTCATCTGCTGGATGTTCAACCCGACTGCTATGAGGAGCATCTGCAGCTTCACTTTTCAGACAGCTAGAAAAATACATCAGATGAAGTTAACAGGTAAAACCACACATGAAATAAGCATGAATTAAGAAAAAAAGACATCAGCTTACCTAACATGGAGCAGGTCTGATGTTTGAGGATCACTAATGTATGAAGGTCTTAATCTATGTGATGGAACAACAGGGTCTAGTAAAAATAAAAGTCTGCAACGTTCAAACAGAAACTGATGGTAAAGTAAAGACATAAAACTTCACTGGGTTTCTGAGGATGCGCTGGAAGCATCTTGTTCTTTTTCTGTAACCGAGGACATCATAGTCATTTCCTCAGGTTCATTCAGCTCGTCTTTCTGACCCACCTGGAAGAAGAAAAACAAGACGCTCTTGAATTTTGCTCTCAAAACATTTCTGACATTGTAGATCATACAGGTTGGGTTTATTGATAATCTAAAAATCAATATTTCTATATCTGACAGTAAAATATCAGATTCTATATATTTTTTAATATCAGATATTGCGTTGATACAAAACATTTGTTTTCACTTGCAAGAATTTTGGGAAACAAAATTATGTGTAAAACCGATCCATGGTGTAGTCCATGTCACATGATCATGGTAGCCTATCAGACGTCATGATGATGCATTATTTTTCATTACGTTTATTACATTTTGATATATTGCATTCAATTTAGGAAATTTAAACATTGATTCTGGTCAAATTTTTTTTTATTTAAAAAACAAATTTTTTATCTTGTTTTTATTTATGTTACTCAATATATTTTATTAGAATTTTGTAAGTATTTCTTTCAAGTATTTATGTTCATGTGATTTTCCTTTTAAAAGAAACCCCAGCACTTTTTGGCCTTAACTTGGTAGTTTTTGCCCTGTTCTAACTGAACGTATTGTTTCTGTCATGTGAAAATACTTAATTACTTTAAAAATCTTATCTGACATTAAAAATTTTTATTACTGAGCAAAACTTGTCAGTAGTTCAACTTATCTCTATTCTTCCTGGAGGTGGGGCATGCTGACGAAGGGTGGCCAGCCATTTACCACGGGGCACGGTGAGGCTTTAGCCCAAAAGGGTGAAATGGACCCGTGGGCAAATGCTGTGGGCTCACCAACTGCAGGAGGGGCCATAGTGGTCGGGCAAGGTTTGTTGGGAGGCGGCCAAAGGCGAGGACCCTGGCGCTTGGTTGTACAAGCTAGCTCTAGGGCCTTGGAACATCAGCTCCCTGACGGGAAAGGAGCCTGAGTTGGTGTGCAAGGTTCAGTGGTTCCAGCTAGATATAGCTGGACTCACTTCAATGCACGGCTTGGGCTCTGGAACCACTGTCCTTGAGAAGGGCTGGACCCTCTTCCATTCTGGAGTCACTCCCAGTGAGAGGTGCCAAGCAGGTGTGGTCATATTTATTGCTCCCTGACTTGGTGCCTGTATGTTGGGGTTTACCTCGGTGGATAAGAGGGTAGCCTCCATCCGCCTTCAGGTAAGGGGATGGGTCCTAACTGTTGTGTGTGCTTATGCATTGAACAATACTACAGAGTGCCCACCCTTTTTGGAGTCCTTGAAAGGGGTGTTGGAAAGCACTCCTTCCGGGGACTCCTTCATTCTGCTGGGACTTCAATGCTCACGTGGGTAATGACAGTGAGACCTGGATGGGGCATGATTAGGAGGAACGGCCTCTCTGATCTGAATCCCGAGTGGTGTTTTGTTATTGGACTTCTGTGCTCGTCATGGACTGTTCATAACAAACCCAATGTTCAGACATAAGAGTGTCCACATGTGCACTTGGCACCAGGACACTCTAGGCAGCAGTGCGATGAAAAACTTTGTAGTCGTATCATTGGACTTGCAGCTGCGTGTCTTAGACACTCGGATGAAAAAAAGCCCAGAGCTGTCAAATGATCACCACCTGGTCTGGTGGTGAATTGGCTCAGATGGTGGGGGAGGATGCCGGTCAGGCCTGGCCTGGCAGGGACTCTGGTGGAGTCCCCTGTCAGAAAGAGTTTCAACTCCTATCTCTGGCAGAGCTTCAACCGTGTCCCGGGTGAGTCGGGGGACATTGAGTACGAGTGGGCTGTGTTCCGTGCCTTTATTGTTGAGGCCGTAAAGTCGTTGGTGCCTGTCGTGACGGTAATCCCTGAACTCCTCAGTGGATACCAGCAGTAAGGGATGCCGTCATGCTGAAGGAGGAGTCCGATCGGCCCTTTCTGGTCAACTAATGGGTATCAGCAGGCTAAGCATAATGCGGCCTCATTGGTCGTTAAGGCAAAAACTCGGGCATGTGAGGAATTTGGAGGGGTCATGGAGAATGATTTTCAGATGGCTTTGAGAAGAATCTGGTCCACCATCCAGCGGCTCAGGAAGGGGAAGCAGTGCTCCATCAGTGCAGGGGATGGAGGGCTGCTTACCTCAACTTGGGATGTGGTGGATCGGTGTGGGGAATACTTCGAAGACCTCCTCAATCTCGCCGACACATCTTCTGATGAGGAAGCAGTGTCTGGGGACCCTGGCATGAGGTATCCTATCTCTGGGGTTGAGGTCGCCTAGGTGGGTTGATTACTATTGTAATCACGATTATTCAGTGTTTGGGAAAAACATGTTTTTTATTGCACCAATTATAAACAAACTATGTGGCAACAATTTTTTGTGAAAAATTAAACTTTAAATTAGAATAGATTATAAATAATGCAAAAAATACATTTACCATTCATTTTTGAGAAGTTAATATAATCATAAGGGCTACAAAAGATGCTAAATTAAGAGCTGTTCGGGAGCCAAAAGAGCCGAACATCCCATCACTAGTATATACAGTTATAATAGATGCTACCGTGGAGAGGGATGTCGTGAGAAAGGCAAAAACCTAAAAATGTTTAGACCAGCAAAAAATAATAATAAAATTAAATTCTTCAGCCAATATTTTCTTTGTTTTTGAAGTGTAATTTGTTTTTTTTAATTAGGAGTCTGCAACATGTCACAACACTTAACTTTTTAAAATATTTATGTCCACCCTCTTCAACTAGCTGCCAACTGTAAAAGGTTTGTGCCCTTGTTCTTTAGGCGGCTTAATGAAGCTTTGGCCTTGCGTTCGCCCCCTGGTGGTTGGCAGGCTACAGGTTGAGAATGTGTGTGATCAGAGATGAATGCTGCAGAGCTCAC
The DNA here is from genome assembly GCA_037177155.1 of Melanotaenia catherinae. Lineage (NCBI taxonomy): Eukaryota > Metazoa > Chordata > Actinopteri > Atheriniformes > Melanotaeniidae > Melanotaenia > Melanotaenia catherinae. Next base: position 1,352,483 of record JBAGKM010000011.1, on the reverse strand, counting down.
ATTTTGAATTTAAATATCGTTGACGATCAGGTTCATTTAATTGTGGCCACCAAAATCGTGATCACGATCAAAATCCGATTAATTGTGCAGCCCTAGTAGATAAACCTCTGAATCGTCCTCTCTGCTGTGTGACCTGCTGTAGCAGAGGATTTGTTGTTGCTCAATCAGGTGTGACTTTTGGTAGTGACACATCGTATTTATCAAAAAAATAAATAAACAAATAATATTGCTAAATGGCCACCATACAAATGAATGGAGTTCAGCCAAAATGACTGAAAAATCTAGCCTTTTGGAAGCCCTTTCACTCAGGCGTACTTTCAAGTTACAGGACTGATGTAAAGTTTAAGTTGGTTATGAATAAAAAACTTTGTGTCTGAAAGAGCATTTCGATTTCTTCAACGGTTTTGACAGAGTTTTAGTTTTATAAAATTTCAGAAATTGCCGACAAATTTCACACTAATGATGTTGTCACACAAATTTTTCTCTTTAAAATATTATCATTCACCTCCACTGTTTCTCCTGTACATACACAAATCCTACATTAAAACGTAGGCACTTCCCTTTCATTCCACCCAATGTGACCATTATTGTGATAGGCTTCTCTCAAATCCCCTCAGAAAGCAGAGTGCGCCCATTGCAGTTACCATTGGTTTCATTCATTTCGACTCAGGCTTTTCTCCCAGTCAGGACGTAAGTTTAACCTTCCATAAAAACTACATGAACAGTAGAAACATAAACAGCCCTTCCGTGAATTCAACAGGCCCTTCTGCCACACACAGTTTTATAAACAGTGAGTGTATGTTGTGGGGGGTGCGAGAGAAAACACTGTCGTCATAGCGATGTTAATGATGAGAGTCAGTTCTGAGTCTTAGCTCATTTCTTTAAAAATAATTTTTTGCATGCATTATGGGCTAAATGGGCTAATGGGCTAAAAACCCAGTAATTAGAAACAAAGAGAAGCTTTTTACTTACATGTGATAAATGCTATAGCACCAAACATATCCTGTCTAACTGGTCTGTAAAACATCCAGTGTTAAGTTTATTGCTAATATCTACAGACCGTTATACCTTGATGGGATAACTGCCATTACCAGTGAGCATATCGTGTTGTCAGTCTTCTAAATACATAGTTCTTACTGAGACACTGGACAGGCAGTACACAGTTCTCCTGTTAACCCTCAAAGATTAACACAGGTAACACAAGTTGTCCTGCATTAACCAATAGAACCAGTTTTCTTCTTCGTTGTTTGCCATAAGAAATAGAAACCACGTCAGACATTTTCACTCGGAAAGTAGTCGTAGTCAAGCTGCTACACAGGGAGAAACGATGCATCAAAAATCCTTTTACAAATGAATCGCAGCCATCTGAATCATAATCAAATCGAATCGTGATGTACCTGAAGATTCCCACCCCTGCTGAACAAACATGGTAGCTGTCACATTTGTGCCACTCCCAGCTGTTTGGGATAAATAACGCCTTAAAAGCACCATAGAAAAAGACAGTACACATGTAGTTACTTGTAGTGCAGTCATCATTGCACTTGAGGCCACTGGATTCACTCACACATTAAAACATTTTTATGTCTGGCAGAATTTTGGCCACTGATGGTCACTGTGTTCACAACTGTGATATACCCATTCTTACCACTAGATGTCAGTAGGTCTTACACACTGGACCTTTAAGTGGGCTAATAAAGAGTCAATCTTTAAGCTTTTAAAGGTTAAGAGAAATCAACCAACAGCAGGAACAGAGGGTGAGGGTGTCGTGTTCCTGAAAAACCCCGTGGGAGATGACCCACTCAGGCCATCTGCTCAGCCATGGGCTGACAGCAGGAAGAGTCAGATGTGCTGCAGATGTGGATATAAATTATCAATCATCTGTCATTTTCTTCACAAACATACAAGCGCCAATCATTTAAAGACAGACAGTGAATGTGGCCTTTACTTTCATTTGGTTCTACTAACTTAAAATCACTTTCCAGCTAGCAAAGAAGCAAATATTCAACTTACCAGTTACCAAAACAATATTTTTAAACAGCCCAGATGTGAGCATCATCCCTTATTCAATCCCTGACAGAGTTCTAGTCGATGCACAGAGACAGCAGTCAGAGTCATTTTAAAACTTCTTTGTTTATTATTTTGTATGCAGAGGTTGCGTCGGCCAGATGGGACCTCTGAGCGAGCCAAGAGAAACACGAGAACCAACAACCCAACCGAAGATGTCACGACACAGACAGACCTTTCACAGCCTGCAGATGTGCAGCACAGACGGGTGTTTTCAGGGATTTCAGGGTTTTCAGGATGAGCTGCCTTACATCTGAATGTGGCAAAAACATCATTGTTCTTCTTACGGGGTGATGTCTGGATGCAAACACATGGCAATCTCTTCTCTTCTGAGCTGATCCGAGACGAGGGAAATCCGATTTAACCGTTTCCATACTGAATGCAGTGTCAGGGCCGAGTTTGGAGACTGAAGGGAAACTCTCATGACTCATAATGTCTCACATGTTAAAGCAGCGTACCACACAAACCCCATCTGTACTAAAATAACTCATCTAGCCACTAAAGATTTCTCCTTCCACAGCTGGGACGTCCAGTAACCAAAGGAAATCAGCCTTTCAACAACACGGAAGCTCCTGCAGCTTCTTTCTCTTTTCAACTTATTGATCTGCGTTCTGAACGAGCGCTGGAAATTTGATCCACAGGAGCTCATCACATCCCTGCTCTACCCCGTATAAATATAGAAACACATTAGATGGTATTATCATCAAAGATTTATTGAGAATAAGTACATAAAAAAACTAAGAATGGGCTATAAATGGTGCATATGTAATGACATAATCTGGAGAAGAACAGCCTGGGTTTCTTGGTCTCATTACATAACTTGTGAAGGGAAAAAAAGCAAGTCAAGACCTTAGCTGTGCATCTTTATTTGCAATATTTTAGCCAGAATGAGCATCACATCTATTACATCCAGTCTTCAGGAAGATCTTAAGACTCAAGTTTCAAAGTTAGCGACTGACATCGCTTCATACGCTTCATCGCTGATGAAGCGATACGTGAAACAAAGCATTGAGGATGAAAAGGGAAATGGAACGTCAGAGAGGATCTTTCATGTTGATCAAATGACAGAGAAGAAAAAAATGCATTAGAGGCAGACAGGAAATGAAATGAACACCTGAAAGTAAAAGTGGGCTCAAGCCCTGCGGATATATTCAATAGTGGAGACAAATAATGACGATTACAAGGAAAAGAGATGAAAGTAAA
>JBAGKM010000011.1:960255-971050 GCA_037177155.1 Melanotaenia catherinae | reverse complement strand
GGGTCTCATTTATAACCCTGGTCTCGTTCTCAATGCTTCTAGTCTCCATCCAAGTCTTTAGCGGGTCTGCCCCTGTGTGAGCATTTGTGTTGTTAATTCCTCACCATGACGACATGAGAAGTTGTGGTTAAATAAATTCCTGGTTCTGCAGTTCTGCCATGTGTGGCATTACCTCAGATCAGCCCTGGTGGAGCTAAACGGGACCAGATCCAGAACCAGGACAGAAACCTTCTTCATCTGTAGGGTTGGGCATTGTTTGAATTTGAATGATTCTGGTTCCAATTCCGGTTCCTAACAAGTCTCGATTCTGATTCTTTTAAGATTCTTGGTTAAAAAAAAAAAGTTTACATGCTTTAACTTCATCATTCCCACCTGGTCGCCAGCGACCCGGTCGCCATTTCGTTTGGTAAACTAAAACTTCTCCAATAACATGCTTGTCAATATAGGCATGCTGCGTTGTTAGAAAGCTCAGATCCTCTGCAATTGAGCCACATCATTTATTTTACAACACAGTAAAAAAAAACACTATGGCTAGCAACAAAGCTAACAGGACTTCTTACCTGTTTCGTGGTAATGACATCACATTATCATCTATTCCATGATCAACTGTATTACTTTTCCACAGAAGTGTCCAGTGTTAAAAAATATCAAAAATAGTTTGCCACAAAATTATTCCAAGTTATGAATTTTTCCAGTATGATCCTTATGAATGTCTGTCTGCAAACCCCTTCCTCATATATAAAATCAAATTTGCGGTCCAACAGCCATCTCACCTTTCTGTGAACCCAGTGTTGTTGGGTACATTTGTATTCCTCACCTTTCTGGCCAAAAAAGAAAAGTGTCCCCACTGTTTTATGTGGCATTTTCATCCCAGGACACCTGGAGATACACAACAAGTGCTCCCTGCTTGACTAGCCAAAACGCATGCGCTTCTTTTCTCTGTGGCCTGAAAAAGTCTGTGATGATAGGCTGTTGTTCATGCCAATCACAAGTGTAGCCAATCACTGGCCGGTAACACAAACACTTCCGGCGGTTTTTGCTTTGTTGGTGTTCAGCGTCTGAATATCTGGGTATCAAAATTAGGAACTGAAATTTAAAAATTTGAACGATTCGAGGAGAATTGAAAAGTAAGTCCCCCGGTTCCACTCGATGCTCGATACCCAACCCAACCTCAGAGTTGGCCAAATTGGTTAATTAGATCCAAAACTGTTGGTATTGTGATCTCTGGGTTAGTGAGAAATAACATGCCATTGGCATACAAAGAAATTTTATGAGTGTTGCACCCAACGAGATACCTGTAATAGAAGGGGCATTTCTGATTGCCTCTGCCAGGGGCTCAGCTGTAATTGTGAATAATACTGGGAAAAAGGGCATCCTGTCTTATACCACGACCAAGGCGAAAATAGGATGATCTACCATTTGTTAAGAGAGCCGATAATGGGTTACTATCCAACAACTTCACCCACCCTAAATTCCTCTCCTAATCTCAGTACCTCTGAAGTGGAGGGAAGGCCACTCGATCAAATCAAAGGCCTTTTCCACATCCAGACTAGCCACTATATAGTTAAGTTTATCAGACTAAGAAAGCTGAATTACATTAAGAAGTCCTCTCATATTGGTACAAGAGTTCCTTCTGGCAATAAATCCTGTCTGGTCATTGTCTTTATAATGAAAGGCAGAACTGATTCTAAAGGCAGGGCGAAGGTCTTAGAGAGCAATTCAAAGTCCGTATTCAGTAAACTCATAGGCCTGTAAGATCCACAAACATCATTGGCCTTCCCTTTTTTAAGAATAAGGTTAATATCAGCCTCTGCCAGTAACCTGGGAGGGCTGCCACCAGCCAGTGAGTCATGAAACATATTAAACAGTGATTGTAATAGTAGAGATCTAAACTCTTTATAAAACTCACAGCCTAGCCGATCTGGGCCATGTGTTTTGCCTGTTTGTAGAGAATTCAGAGCCCCTTCATCTTCTTCTTAAATTCTGCTCAAATTAGAAAAAAGAGCTCAGTAGGTTGCTCGCTTTTATACATTGTAATACTGTTTAAACACCAATCTGGCCAAATATTTACTTGGTATATTGCCGAATTCATACAACCTATGTTTAGTAAATCTAATTCTCTCAGCCTGATGGGTAAGTAAGGAGTTCAGTGAGGTCTTAATTGCCAACACTGAATGACTTAGAAGGTTTTTTGACATAATTCTTTTCTGCTTCTGCGAGTAGGGTGGCCAACTCACTTTAACGCTCAGTGCTTTATGTCGTTTGTGTTGAAGAGAAATAATCAAAAGTCTAGATGAGTGAAGTTTTGCAAACTTTATTCCAAAAAAAAAAAAAAAAAACTGGTACAAGGAGAGCGTTGCATTCGACCCACAGGAGGCTCTGAAGAGCAAAGACAAAGGAAAGATTTTTTCTTGTTGTCAAAATGGCCCGAATGAATCTATAAGACAGTTTGCTTCTCTCTCATGACAGTCTGTCTTATTTTGTAGATGTTCTGTCAATGCCTCCTATGAGAACCACACTAGCTAATTTGACATGGACGGTGGACATGGATACCAATAACTAATAACCGATAAACACACTTAAGATCATGACATCAATACTAACAAAACCTAAAAGACTTTTCACTGTTTATATGAAGAGATATTGATTTTTTTCCAGTGAAAAACTTTAAGCATGCCTCTCAAATATTTTCTAAAGATATCAAACATATTGATATAATGTGTGAATACATTTGGCGATAGCATCATAGTTGGATGGCAGGCACACATCAGCAAAGTAGCAGCGGCTCGGCAATCGTAAACCATGGCTCCAAGTCATGAATCAGGAAGAAATACCTCTGTCCTCAACAAGGGTAAAGGGCTGGTCGTCATCATTTCCATGATTAAATCTTCAGTGGCCTTAGCCCATGGTTCATGTCTGGCAAATTTCTGGGATGTCTGAAACGCCTCACAGATGTCTGTCAGTCCCGGTGGCTTCTATGTGGCTGGCTTTAAGTTTTTAATGTCTTTAGCAGCCTGGGCGTCCTCATATGCTTCCAAAACTCAGTCGAAACAATGATGTTTCTGGTGACTTATCAGGTTTGTAGTATTGAAGCTTGTGCTACTTTTCCGTCATCATGGAACATGTTTAGAACAGTTATTACAAATAACCAGTAAACTGTCTTCTTCAGAAACTTGGAAGAATTCCCACACCATCGACGCCATGTTCTCTAATGTCAAACGTAAGCATGCTGTGCTGCACGCTGGTGGTGCTGCATTCACGGGGTGATGGAAATACCCCATTCCCTCGTTTGCATATTTCTGCTGGAGACTTATCTATAAGGGGGTCCAAATGACATCCAAAGTCTCCTCCATGAACTGACTGTTCACATTCTTTCTTTGCATATTCTGCAAAGGCCTCTGTGATTAGTTCTGTTGGATAACAAGATACCCCACACTATAGCACTATAGCTGATGAAGGTGGATGATAATCCACCTTTTTTTTTCAGCCTTAAAAGGAAGAGATTTGTGAATTCATTTACATATACCTCTGCTGTTGGAAGTGAAGGACAAGAAGAAAATCTCTCTCGTTGAAGTTTCCTATGTTCTGCATCTTTAAGACATGCTTCTTGAAAAAAAAGCCATTTTAACACCTTCCTTTTTTGAGAATGTGAGAATCTCTTTCCTCTTTATTGGATGATGTATTACCCGCACATTCCAGGTATAAACTTAGTGACAGCTCCTGTCATGACAAAGGTTTGATTTATTTGCAGTACTAATGATAATAAAGACATAAATGCTACTCCTGCATAGTTTCTTTTTATCCACATCATTTATGACTTATTATTTAGAAAATGTAGAGCACTAAACAGCTTCACCTGAAACATCAATTTACAGTACAGTAATATTATAAGGGAGGAAGCAGAACTTCAGGTGTCATTTGGCCGTCTTTTATTCGTCACCGTGATGGCAGTATGGCATGGTGACGGCAGTAATCAGTGTCTGTACTGATTACCCAGACCACGCTGGTTCAGGCCACAAACAGTCAGTGGGAGCTTGTCTCAGACTGTATGAGGGTCCATGTTCTGTTTGTTCCACTGTGACGCCGTTCACTGCAGTGGCCAGCTGAGAGGCAGACTCCCAGGGTCGTCCTGACAACAGAAGGGGAACACAATGGTGCACTATATCCTCGCGGGCTGGGTGGCAACGATGATGACAAAACGATGGCGAGAAAAAGACTGATGCAGCAAATAAACTACCACTGGACAAAAGTGTCGTTTTAGCAAAACGTCTACTATAAATGACTTTTATATTTTGACTTTCTAATTCTTTGTAATCCAGCCTGGGAGGCTTGGTTGTTGCTGGACTGACAGTAACTGAGCAGATGATGACGTGTTGAGTCTGAACTGTACAAACAATGGAGGCTGTGTCTGCTACACACACAGCAATAAGTCCTGGCTTCTTTTATTCATCTTCATTCATGTTTTCCTCTTCTTTAACAGTAATAATGGTTTAATGAAAAGAGACTATTGTTGAAAGGTAAAATCTAACTTAACATTAACACCCCCCCCCCTCTACTGGTGCATGAATTATGTTGGTTAAAATAATTAAAACCATTAAAAAAACAACACTTAAGAAAACTGAATCGTTTTCGTTAATCTATAGAAACACATCTACTGTGAATATAAACAAGATGTGACAGACAGCTGTGTTTCAGAGCTGGAAAAGCTCAAACACACACAGACATTCTGGAAATAGCACAATGGAAGTGTTTACAGTGATGTACTGATGCCTGAAGATGACTATAGCCGACTTCTTTGTATCTACAATTTATCTTACATCTCCATATTATATGAATGTAACTAATTTTAGTAAATTAATTCAGTAAATTGAAGGACTTAAGACAATATGTGCCAGTTGTTCGATGACAAAGTAGAACTGAAGTTAGCTGGAGGACATAATATGGTCAGCATCGCAGCTCCCTATAAGTGACACCATATACTAAGAAACAAAATGATTGTGTTCCTCTTTCTTAACACACACACACATCCACTGTGGTTACATTAGAGATATGAGAAATACAATCTTTAAATCAATTATCTGGATCAACGTGTGGAAACACTTGCAACAAGTTAAAGAAGGTCAGTAGAAAGGTAGGTTGATTTTGGGGTGTCTTATAGAAAATAAGTCTGGTTAAAGGACATATTTATCCACATTTTTATTCCCTGGAAACTTTAAAATCAACTAACAGCCTTTCTAGGCTCCTGTTAAACTGGATCATGTGGCTCTAGCTTAGTGCTAAGCAACATGGATACTGAGGTACTCTTGGAGCATCTTCTTAATGTACTTTCAGTTCCAAAGTAAGAAGTGCAGGCCCTACATACGCTCACTGAAAACTAAATATCACTTGGTTTCCCCACTCTATCTTAAAACTAATCTTCTGCTACCATATAACTAGATTAGCACTGCAATGTAGCTTCATGCTAAGATCAGGCTAATAACACAGAATACTGGAATGCGTCTATAATAACAGATTGTTCACAATATGATGAAGCGGGAGAGGCAAGGGAAAGGTCAGATGAGAAGATGGAGACTCAGCAAGGACTGAAAGGAGATGCTGTGAGAGGACTTAATGCAACACTGAAGGAAACAAAAAGAAGAAGAAGGTGAGGAAGAATCAGAGGGAACTGGAGGGAACCAAAGCAAGTTAGAGACATTTTACCATCTTGTTGTCTTCATGACCTTTTTCTTTACCGCTCTTTTAAGGGACTCTGCCCTGATTAGCACACCTTCATTAATATAACAATTAAATGATATATGACATAAACATTATATAGTGCTGTTTAATTTAAATAGATTACTTGTATTGAGGAAATTAGTTTAAGTGGTTTTATTGGAAGTTAACACCAGTGGATATGATATGGAGATTTTCTTATTTAAAATGTGATAGTTAACATGAACAACCATGTTTGGTTGCATGTTTCTCTCATTCCTGAACCAGACCAGATGGTTTTCACCTCTCATTTGTTTTGTTTTGTTTTTTGTGCCTTTGTTTGAAAATGAGGTAAACTATTGCAGTGCATATGAAATCATTATAAAATGTTTTGATAAAGTGAAAAACAACTATAACTTATTCAAAGGAACATCAGCAAACACAGCAGCTGTTCTCAATTTATTATTAAGTTTTTTTTTATGCTTGTCTCATTATGGCTGCAACATTTTTATATCAGGAATAACCATGACAGTTTCAAGAAAAAGAGGGAATGTACAGATATTATATGAAGATATAAAAAATTTGGCAAAACTGCTGGTAAATTACAAATTTTTTAGTAATAAAGGCATAAGAAAGTTTAAAATTTGGGAATCCACTGTCAAACTTCTTGCCTACTTTAATAAGACCTGAACTCCAATTAGAATCTAGAAAACCAAATTATTTTATTGCATTATGTAAACAAACTGAAAAAAAAAGGAAAATACAGTGACAAAACTAATGCTGAATCCAGGTTCAGAAAAAAAAAACTGGTGTGTTTACTAAAAAATAATAATAATAATAATAATAATACTGACTGTGTTCTTTCACATAAAGTCTGTAAACAATGGATGGACAGACTCCTGCACTCTGGAGTCTGTTAGGAGTAAGTTTGACAGTTTTGGTTGCTTTATCTACAACTCTGATCTTTAACCTCTGACTCAGCAGTGTGTCCCCACCACAGAATAAGAAGCCGAAGTGGAGGGTTCCCTTCTGATAGTACTGAACAGTGACAGCTCCAGCTCGGTGGTGGTGCACTCGTTGTCCATGTCCCCAGCGGCAGGAAAGCGTGGCGGGCCACACTCATCGCAGCAGCAGCAACAGCAGTCCAGGAAGGCTCTGGTAAACGGCTGACACAGGCAAAACAGCAGCACTGGCGTCACTGCAGACTTGCAGAAAAGCAGCAGCTGGCTGACAAGATGCAGGATGTCCAGCGTTCTCCTGGGAACGCTGGCAGCCATGTACATGCTGACAATGTTGCATATGTTCTCCGGTATGATGCAGAAACCATAGAGGATGGCCAATGCCACTACGGCACAGTTCATCTGGCTCTCCAGCTGGATCTGTTTCTTACTCCCCCGTACGCAGGCCCGCTCGGCATGACGGATCTTGCGGGCGGTGACCAGTGAGCTGCAGATGGTGAACAGGGTCGGCAGACAGAAGTAGCAGCCAAAGTACCACCAGAGGCGCGCCCCATCGTAGGTCAGACCTAGAACATACAATGTGTCCGGTAGTTTGGTGGCTATCCGAACCACACAGCGCTCACAGGGTGTCACATCAGGCGGGTCGTCGTCCTCAGTCACCAGCTGGCGGAGCAGCAGCTCGGGCAAAGCCAGAAGCAAAGCCCCCACCCAGATGACAGCCAGCTTGGCTGTGGTGGAAGCCCAATTCTCAATCATCTCATAATACATCTTCACATTGGTGGCTGCTCGAAAACGATCGATGCACAGAGCGCACAGTGTGAAGGTTGTGACCCCGAGAGATGCTACCTGTCAGGACAAATGAGGAACAGGACTTAAAAAAGAAACAAAATTCATAAACATTACAGATTATAAACAACATAATCTTATCTTTAGTGTAGATGCCTTGGACAAGGCTGAGTTGGATGAAGACACATTTTCTCTTTTTTCTTTTATTTTTTTTCCCAAGAAGTTAAACAATACAGTATGTAAGAATATCTGATATATAGTGGAAAGATGGCCATGACGTGACTTCAAATGCCAAGCACAGTTGTGATTGGATGGTGGCTGTCAGTGCCCAAAATTCCTCCAGACAAGCATGTTTTCATCAGTGAGTGAATCCAGTGGCCTCAGGTGCAGCAGTGACTGGACTACAGGTAACTACTTCAACATTGTGTACATGTGTACTGCTTCTTCTATGGTGCTTTTAAAGTGTTATTTATCCCTAACAGTGCTCCAGCAGCCAGTCAAACAAAGCTGGAGCTCTAGTTTAAAGCTCAGAGGGTTCTCACTTCACACAGAGTTGTTTGTCTATTCAGTCAGCTTGATTTCCCAAGAATTTTCAGTGTGACATCTGAAGCTTGTCTGTGGTAACACTGACTAGTTTCTTTCCGACAGGTCCCGGTAGCTTTTGTTTGTCTCAGACCAGCAGCTATGTTCTGCCCGGTGTGATCTGGAAAACATTTTGTTTTAACGTTGAAATCCACGTCAATAAAATGTAAAAAGACATTTCTATGCGGCTCTGTGGTGCGGCTGGACCACAGGTCTGTAGCGGTGGCGAAACTGCAGCCACGTCAACACCCTCATCATCCAGGGCAGGAGAGACCCTCCACTAAAATGGAGACGAGATGGCAGTGATGCCGTTTGTCCAAAGTGTTGATGAGGTTCTTAAATGCCGGATTGTTCACTGTGTTAACTGAGAAAAAAAGTTGTGTTTGTTTATAACGTTTGTCTCTCTGTGTCTCTGGGAGCTGGTGGATTATTTAGCCACAACTCACAAAAATGGAACATTTTTCTATTTTCTTCTGTTGCGCAACATTTCACATGCATGAATGTCGCCTGTTGCTTGGCTGGAGGAGGGCAGCCATTTCGGCCTCATCGCGCAGGTTCCATAGAAAATGATGGAGAAGGAGTGACGCCGCCTCCCGTGTGTCCAGCCCTGAACTGGCAAGGTGTTTGATTGTTGGTGCTCCCAATGGGATTGCCATAACTTCAGATGTTGGAAGTGATGTGAAAAAAAGGGGTCTGGAAGGGTTAAATGATTGGTTTTAGGATTAAAAATGGAAGGTTATATATTTTAAAAGCAGCTCGACAGTTCAGGTAAAGGGATCTTGAATAGAAATTGAAGTGAACTAAGTACATTTTTTCACACAGTTTGCTGGGTTACAAAAACACGGTGCAAATGTGATCTGAACAAAGCCTCATCAAAACAGAAAATCAAAATTGATTTATATATTAGCCCTTTAACGTTGTGCATATCATCTGATACATACAATGTCTGAGACTTATTTAATCACTTTATGGTAAAGACTCAAAACCCTATTGTATACAATCTCGGTTGTCAGAAATCTTGTGTGTTGTGAAGTGTTGAGGTCAGCACTCAGTAGTTTCCCAAAATAAAACTGGGACCATTTATTTCTGATGCTGGTTTCACTTTAATACTCTGACTTTTTCTTGTGTATATTGATTTCTGCCCATTAGAGCCAAAATGTCTAGATGAAGAAACAACATACCAAGTCTAAACAATAAAACCTGGAAAATGAAACGAAGCATGTGAACTATATTTAGACCTAATCTCCTCAGATCTAAGCTCATCCTATTCACACTGCTGCAAACACTGATTAGAAAGGGGTCATCTTTTGATGGTAGTCTGGAAGATTCTTCATTAATCCCAGTCCTTGGTCTGATGGGGCAGCAGATTGTAACACCCTGAGCTTTACTTTCAGCCTGATGTGACACTAATCAGATTAAAAAGCCTTCACTTCATTCTGTTACATTAAACCTGATTTAAAGCCATTGTCTACCTCCTTCTCTTCTAATGTTCCCTGCCCACATTTCAGTGTGAACGATGAGATTAACTCAGTGTCCTGCTACACAGTAAATCCTTAAAAATCCCACTCGATGACACTCTTGAACGCTTTTCTCTCTCTTTCAGCCTGTTTAAAACATTGTTGCATCAGAATCAAGTCATGTCTTTTTTAAGGCCCAGAAGAGGCTGTTGCTGCTACTTTGGTGTCTGTACTGGATTATGATGATGTTATCTTTGCTTTTCTAAAAGACATTGGAGACATTAAAAAAGTGCTGGAACGTTTGGTTTAGCACTGATTTGGGAAAAAATGTATTCACTAAATTACTTTAAGCAACTTCAAGTTTTATGATGGACTCTTCTGGCCTCCTCAAACATGTGATTCCCATGAAGATGAAGTTTTTCTTTGTTTTTTTTTTGTTTTTTTGTTGTTTTAGACGTCTAACATGTAACTTACGGTGCTTTGATATCTACTCGTATTTATCATGTCCGGTTTATGTGAGTTGTAATATTTATTACTGCTGACCTGAGCTGCTGCCTTCCTCGACTGTTGGAAAAAAAAGCTTAAAATCTCCATATTTTTAAATTCCTGGTTAGATAAGTTCATGTTTAATGACTTATGTGAGGGGAAAACATTGATCTCAGAGATCATCTGGGACATATTCGAGTGGAGTACTTTTACTTGTAAGTTTTTACTATAACGAGCAGGAATCGATCGTTTTATCTGTTTTAACTTTACAACACAATGAGGGACAAATAGGAACCTTGGGAAAAAAGACTTCTCCATCTCTTTATATTTTTGGACTTGAAAGCCACAGCTAGAGCAGCTTATCAAGTTCTTCCAGAAAAGTTGGGATGCTATGTAAAATGTTAATAAAACAGACTGGCCACATTTACATGAGAGTTTTAATTTCCCTTTAATTCAGAATAAAAGTTAAATACTCTTTAAAAAGATTAAAAATGACGTAAACACCCAATTCCAAATGAAAATGACCATTCTGAACTAAAGTAAGTGGCTGGCTCATTCTGATTTTAAATCTGAATTTAATAATGCCTCGATCATGTATACGTTCATTCTGCTTTAAATTAATTTAGCTCCCTCTGCACATGTTCTTTTCCTTGTCCTGTCGCCATGATGCAAGTACTACATACCCAGAGCCCTCGATATACTCAGTTGCGACACTCTCATTGACTCCCGTGTAGAAAACATGGCGGCGCACTTCCGGGTTCCTGAAGACGTTCAATAGTTCCAAACACCGGATCAGACTGCGTTCATCGCCAATGCGTTTAATTCGTTTTCAGA
>JBAGKM010000011.1:736050-746953 GCA_037177155.1 Melanotaenia catherinae | reverse complement strand
TATTGAACCTACCACGGGAGACACGCAAAGTCTCGCGGCAAATCCCGTGCGTAGTCTCGCGGTAATTCACACTTAGTGCATGAAGCTGAACAATGAGAAGATGCACCAAGGAGAGAACAAAGCCTAAAAACGGCTGGGTTACATCATGGCCGGAGGCTGCGTTTATTGTGGCCGGGGATTTTAACAGCACCAACCTGAGGAAAGTCCTGCTGAGATACCACCAACACATCAGCTGTTCTACACGTGGCAAGAACACACTCCATCATGGTTACACCCCTTATGCAAACATGTATAAGGCCCTCCCTCAATCTCCTTTTGGGAAATCTGATCACGCCTCAGTTCTGCTCCTGCGTGTCACGGACCAGCAACGCGAACCATTCGAGTGGCAGCATTCAAGCCCGTACCACTGAGCTCAGGGACAGCTTCATACTGCAGGCCATAAGACTTCTAAATGCTGTCAGCAGCAACGCCACCTTTAAATAATAGTATTTTCCTATTGCTTAATATATATTTTATTGTATAACTTATTTGTAGTATTCTTGCTTTTTGTGTTTGACTATTTTATTTTTTTTGGTTTATATTCTTTTTAGTGTTGTTAGGAGAGCAGGGTTTAAAGAATTTCACTGCCAATGGTTATTAATGTTATTGTTGTGCAATGACAATAAATTCATTCATCTATTAGATATTTAATTAATTTCTTTGCTGCAGTAAAATAATGGTTAGATTATACATTTACTTAACTGATATTAGTTGTAAATAATAGTTTTCAAGCATTTTAGTTAACTTAATTCCTGCCATGTCTATCCTAACTTCTGCGCATATCTTGTGAGCACGTGTTTTGCTTCATGATTGGCTCATTTAGCTTTTCAAACCAAATCAGTTTATTTCTCTCTTTTCACAACACTCAAACAAAAAGTCATAAAAACCAGGCAAATCTTAAAGCTGAAGCTGAGTGCCAAGAGGGATTTTACCCCAATACGTATATTTACGCCTTCTTACCACGAGTTTAGCAGATTAGCGTTGGACAGCTAACAGTAGTTCTTACCATTGAAGTTGACAGAACGGATGTGAGCCAGCAGCTCCTTGCCATCAATGTTAGCCATGCGCGGGCACAGCCCGGGGTATCCGGCACAGAGCTCACGATGCATGTGGTGCAGAGCGTGGGCCATGGCATAAACAGCATCCATCACAAACTGCACCTTCCCTTCTTGCTCATAGGTGGAGTCGCGACCAACTTTCTCCAACCCTGAAAGAGAAACACAAATGATTACTTAAAGCAGCACTACTGAACGTTGGCAGATTTTCACACTTTGTCACTACATAACAACTTGTAATTCAGCATTTGTCTTGCATCCTGTCTCTTCTCTGAGTTCTCTCCAGTCAGTAAATGTCACTCTGTTGTTGACGCTTGTGTGATTTATAAAAAGAAGTTAGAAGCACAAAGTATTCATTTCCGTCTGAGACAACTTCTTTTCACCTCTCTGTGTTTATCTGTCTTTTCAACCCAAAGGTCATGGAGCTTGTTCTCTGTGGAAAGTAACTCATAATTGATTAGAGGATATTTAAACACATTATCTATAAAATCTTATTAACATCAAACTCCATCTCATTATCTGGGATTAAATAACAGACGTTGAGACATTGTCGTGAAAATTCTGATACGTGCTGCAAAAAACATTTCAGTGAGAGATTATTGTTATTAGAGCCTTTCTACAATGATGCTGCCGGTGGGAAAACTAAAGGAGAGGGAAGAGGAAACAAACTGCCAGACTGGACCTTTCATCAACAGACAAGACTTCTTAGAATTAATAGGAGCTTTGAAATGAAATCTAATTTAATTTAGGTAGCAGAAGAGTGATGGTGAATCTGTCCAGGCAGAGACATTTGCTCCAGCAGTAAAAACTGATTACATGTCTGTACAGTGGTAATAAATGAGCCCTGAGTGGTGAGCAGAGGGCAGAGGATGTCAAAGAGCCAAGGCACACAAAAAATGTATGGCTGAATGCAGATGATCGCTGTTCCCTGCAGATGATAAGCGTCTCCTCAGGACAAAATACTTTTTTTAAGATCTCTCATTTTTCATCCTCAAATGTCTTAATGAAGTTCAATGTTTCACACAATAAGAGGGAGAAGTTAAATAAAAAGAAAAAAGGTGCATAGTGTGAAAATTGAAAATCAGATTGTTCCTAACTGTGCTGTGGTTTTGTGTATGGGAAGGAAAATATTCTCAAAACAACTTTTAAAAATGTAGCTAAACACTTGTAGATTATCATCCAAAATAGTTGCAAAGTCCTAATAATTCATTTTAATACAGCTGATCTGTCGCCTGCACGTCCACGATGAGAATCTCCCATTCCACTTGAAGGGCACGGTCCTGCAGGTTTTAGATGTTTTCCTGCTTCAACACACCTGACTCAAATTAATGGGTCATAGTGCAGAACTTTGACAACAAGGTGTTGGTTCCATTTCATTTGTATCAGGTGTGTTGGAGCAGCTTTTCTAAAGCATGCAGGACAGTGACCCTTTAAAACTGGAGTTCTGCTCTGAGCTCCAATGTCAATTTCAGACTATAGAAATCATGGCAGAGGCATGATAAGGCAGCACAGCCGACGGTGTAAATATACGGTAAATTCTTCTTCTTTGGTCCTTTTACTGGTTACACATCAGCTATACTGCTCAACGCCGCCCCTGTGGTTTCTGGTGGTATTTGCTGCATCAGAATCCATCCACAAGACCCAGGAAATAGAACAAATTATGCATGTAAGGGACACAGCAGATGGACTTCGCTCTTTAGCATAGAGCATAAATGGGCCTTAATGGGCACAATGCAACGGTAATAATTTTGACAACAAACTCTCATTTCAAATATTTTTTTGCTTGCCACTAACTGCAAGCAACTGGTCCTGGCAAGTAGATAAAGAAACATTTTGCCTTGAAATAGCTGTGTCACAAAAAGTCCTCTAAAGCCCTAAATAAACAGATTATGAGTCAGTCAACATCCCTTAAGTCTCTATGAATAAACAGTGACAAAAGTGAGCTGCATGTTTGTGCTCACTGCTGATTAGCCAAGATGACTGATGATGATAATGATGGTAGTGAAAATTTCATTGACTGAAGAGAGACTACACCCTCAACAGACAGCTTCATTACAGCTGTTGGCATTTCAGCTAGGATGTGGTTATACAAACCCCCTTCCACCTCCCTCTTTTCACCCCAGCCTGCCACCCAAAACTACCCCCAGGCACATTCAATTAGACTGGGAAATTAGATAAACAGCAGATTAATTACGGAGGTTACAGGGACTGTGATGACTTTGGGGGAAACATGCCTATCTGGGTGTCTTGTGTGCTTGCAGATATTTACATTAATAGAATATCTGGCTCTGTTGTTAATCAGTAACGGCAGTCCCTGTGAGAGCCATCAGCAGTGGATTAATAATGTTTCTGAGTAATGACAATATGACAGACTGAGAGCTGCTCGAACATTCATCAGTTCCAGCTGCGCACATGACAGCACTAAGGACTATCCTTCAACTTATGGTAAGAGCATGCTGTTCATTTCCTGCTTATTTTTATGTTTTGGAAGTTATTTGAATAAAATCAACCATATAGCAAAAATATTAAATCACATCACGTATAGACTATTACGGGCAAATACCAGAAGTAGAACGGTATTCTTGTGGTGGCACTTGTGTGCCTTTCAGAAGTAATTGTGAAGAGAATCGGATCATTTTCTTAGGGTTACTTCTTACTTCTTAATGATGTCAATGAAATCTGGGAGGATGTGTGCAGTTCTTGGTGGTTTTAAGAGCAGTTGAAAAGTTCATTTGTGGAAAAAAAAAAAAAAACTAATTATGAAAAACACGGACCTTTAATTCACAAAGTTTGCCCCTGTCTGAGACCTCTGGGTTTCCCTGGGTGGGCAGAAGACAGGGACAGAGAAGATTTTACTCCCAACAACAACAGCACGGTCAGTTTTGGTGAAAAGTTGTAAATCTGACACTAAATTCTGCGTTTCCATGTTGCTGTCAAGCTTACCATGGCGCAACAAGCCATGTTTATAATGCTAGGTAATGTTCAAAGATGAAATTGTGATTTCAGAGGTGGGGGGCCACTATAACACTTATAGAACACTTATATTATAACACTAATCTTTCAGCTCACCGTGTTTTCTAGTCGTTCTTCTAGTTTCTGTTGCAACTTTTAAGCTTAATGTTCCTTTCTTGGTTTGACAGGTTGTAAAGCATGTAGCAAAACATTTCACTCAATTCTGTGTTTCACCTTGTTAGTCAACTTCACACCAACTCAGTACCTCCAGTTTTACTTATTTATGAAATATCATCATTTACAGAGCTCCACCCAGAGGTGGGCAGGTCAAACTGGCATCACAGGAGGGAAGAAACTGAATAAAATGTCCATCATTCATAATGAAGTATTACATTTATTTTAAATAAGTGTAACACATAACCATTGAAATTGTTTAGTAAATGAAAGGTGTAGCGAACCACAAAAGGAGCTCAACCAAAGTTTCCGAACTCATGTAGTCTGTGATCATTGGCAGAGATAATTCCTGGCAGAGTTTCTTCTTGTTCAGGCATCAACTCTTTCTTCATGTATGTGACAAACGGCCACATTAAGGTGTTTCTGCCTCCTGCAGGTGCAAAGCCAGGTCAAGGACTCCTGACCGCAGACCAGTGTGTGAGCTAGGTGGAGTGACAGCGGGGACAGCCAACCACACAGGAGACGCAGAGCCAATGGTAGAGCTTGTGGGCGGTCTAAACTAAGGGCTTCAGCCTGAGCAGCCGTTTTCCGCTTGGTCCTAGTGCCAGACAAGTCTTGGTTTACTATAAGATTGTTTTTGGACAGTAAAAAGTGCAGGCGAACAAAACGGCCTTTTGAAAAAGTGCTGGGGACATGTCCCCTGTGTCACCCCCTAAAATTATGTCCATGGCAGTGGACTAAGAGACAAGAGGCTGCCCTGCTGCTGAGCATAAATGACTAATTTGAGAGATATTGTGACATGTTGCCATGCAAGGAAAAAACATTTGGGCTTTAGTTCTAACCTCATAGATTATTGTAAAAGCATGCCCTGCTCTTTGGTCATCCCAAAAAGTCTTTTTCAAACTTACAGTTACTTCACAACTGGAGTTCGGACGAGGACCAGAGGGCGGGAACATATTACAGCAGCTTTAAAATCACTCTATTGACTCCCCGTGTGTGTCAGAATTGATTTTAAGGCTCATTTAGTCATTTATAAATGTCTTAATTGTCTTAATCTATCTTTATTTATTAGCTGCTCCAGGATTAAGGACCAAAACATACGGCGAGGTCTCTTTTCACCACTATGGCCTTTGTCTGTGGAACAGTCTGCCAGAGAACCTCAGGGCTGCAGTTACTGTTTATGCTTTTCAAAAAAAGCTCAAGACCTATCTCTGACTTAGCGTTTAAATGAATTTTATTTGATTTCAATTTATTTTATATAATTTTATTTTGTGATTTTATTTTCATTTTATTCAATTTCACTACTTTTTGAGCATGTCATTTCAAGATTCTTTATGTGCATTTTTATTATTGCTGCTCTTAGTTGTTCTTATTGTTTCTTAAGGTTAAATTTTGTTGCTAAAACATTAACAAAAATAACAAGATTCAGTTTTCTAGTTGTAACTCATCACCTGAATCAGGAAAATCTTGTTTCTATTAATCAAACAACCTTCTGTGTCAGTTTCTGGCTTTTGCAAACAAACAAATAAAACACTAATTATAGATCCTAATCAATAGAAGGCTGACAGAGATCAGGAATGATCAGGCTTACAAAGGTTCGATGTTGACCTTTACACAAGACCAGGAGGCTTTTGAAAAAGGGGGAACTGTAAGAACCATGTGGGTAAATTAGCTGCAAGCAGCTCTCCTCTGCATTTAGAGGTTTCTCTTTAATTTTCCTTATAACATTGTTGAGGTGTTTCTAATTGTATCTAGAGAACATTTACCAGATTAATTATTCTTTGGCTCATATAAATGAGTTTAATCTGTTTGTAAAAATGTTATATTTAGAAAGGGATGTGGGATCCCGATGAAAATAATGATTTTAAGCCTTAAAATGACTCAGCTGTAACTGCTTGAATTCACCTGAAACGTTCCCCTGCTGCTAAGAACCTGGTCTCTGAGGGAAACTGCTCATCAAACGCTCGGTGGAAATCTGTGTCTGCACTGCCAGATATATTGTTTGTTTCCTCATTTGTGACTCTTTATGGGTTTCCTGTGTTGAAAGCAACAATGTGGAACAGACATTTTCTCTTATAATGAAGGTGTTATAACAGACAGCTACAATAGCTGTATAGAAGAATTTTTCCAGCATTTTTTAAAGGTTTTTGGGACACTGGTGGCTTCTATTTCAGTTATTTGACAGGAAAAATGCAGTATCCTGTGGGATCAACTTTTCCTACCACTGAAGACTCAAACAAAGGGTTGAGGTAAAAGTAAAGGACAGGTTGTCATCCCTTCGCAATCATCACATTCAATGACACCCAAGACATAATTAACTCTTATTATTATTGTTATGTGTATTTTTTCTCCACTAATGGTGACACTGTGTAAAATTACAAATGACTGCAGTTTAACAAATTATAATCCAAGCCAGTGTTGAACCTGTGAAGGAGGGTCCAGGGTGGTCCCTGCATGTGGCTTGCTATAAGCTGGGATGGGCTCCGGCTTCCCCGCGACCCTGAACTGAACTAGTGGAAAAGAAAATGAATGAATTTAAGCCAAGATCAGTATAAAATGAGATTAAACTATATTAATTGTTGTTTGGTGGCTTATATTAGCGCTTGAGTCATATGAAAAAGAAAGTAACCCCTCTTTCAGTTTTAAGGTTTCATGTATCAGGACATAAAAAGAGAATGGTCCCCTTTTTTTTATTTATGGTCCTTACCAGGTCAAAAACTAAGTAGTTTTATTCCTCCCCCCCAAAAAACTCTGCTTATGTGTTCCCTATAACTGGATCTCTGTTTAAAAAGAATAGTGAAGGTCCTGGTAGTTTCCATGAAAATGGAGGTTTTATAGTGAAATATTCACTTTTTCCTATCATATACTATCTCAGGCTTCACTTCTCTCTAGATCCTCATGATGGATCAAATGGTGAATTTGGGGGATATCCCTTGATTCTCTTGAATCTGACCAGTGATGGAGGTGTCCGTCATCAACACTGGCTGATGGCTTCCTGATATATTTACCTCTGTGTTAAAACACCAGTGAAACTGTTCCTCAGACATGCCTCTCCTGACCACGTCACTGTGCTGTAGCCTATGCTTGCTTATTTAGCTGCATGAGGTGCTGTTGTGCTGATAAAAAAATTAATACCTATACACAGAAGTAAAATTGTGTCGGGGTTGAGCCCCGGCACATAAGCTGGTGTGACAGGATGCATCGTGTGATTTTTAGCAATAAATATTGCTCAAAAGGTTTGGTTGGTAGGTTGTAAAAAAGAGGATAAATTATGTCGATGTACCAAAATGTATGCGTGTGAGAGGAGAATGTATGTGTAAATTAGATTGGATATACGTGTATGTGAGAGTAAAGAACTATTTCCACTGGGTGCGAGTAGGCTGCATTCTGGTTGAGCCATGGCCTCCGCAGCCATTGCAGCCGTTTTAGTCAGGGGTTTGGTTCACACCGGGCACGCCGCAGCGCGTGTCAGAAGCGCATTTTCGTGGCTCTCCGCCAAACATACCTGCCGAGTCTATTTTTCATGGCACACAAGCTCAGCAGTTCAGATAGGGCCAGACAGGAAATCAGACACAGGAGCAGTATAAAGCTTCCGGTCATTTTCAAAATAAAAGCTCCGGTTCAGATTTGCGCTGCTGAACCATGTTAACATCAGTAATGGGAGTAAAGGCGATACTTTTTTTAGTAAGGGTACTCTAACTAATTATTCTTTCCATCGTTACAACACTAAATGGTGCTGCTGCTACAGTGGAGAAGAGGCAGAGTGGGCTGAAACTGGAGAATACACTTAGTAGAATAGCTGCCATGTTGTGTTGTGACCGGGTGCAAGAGAAGTGAGTCCACAACATTTATCGCAGTTTTCACTTCATCTGAACCGGGTGATCAGCTGGATGACCTGCTCAGAACCGACAGCTTGATTGGCCAGAACGCCCCTTTTAACCAAGAAATCAGTCGGTCTTCTGATGAACTTAGAAAATGTTCCAACCTGATAAATAATGTTGATTTGATCAGTAGATAACTTTGCATTATTCTTTTCAGCTGTTTTAGGCAACAAAGTTTTGTTCCAATTATACTAACTGTCCTGTGTTAATTAGGAGACCTCTAATGGACACGACAACAGCCTGAAAGAAACGTTTGGCTTTATTATTAACTGTTTATTTTATCCTAAAAGACGCATGCCTCATGTTTTGGTAAAGTCTCTTTCCACAGGTAAACGCTTTAACTAGTAACTATAGTTAATTAATGTGCCCAGCGCTGGTAAACATGACATCATTTATCGGTCAGGGGGTCTCAGCGGTTTTTAATGGACGACGAAGTGGAGGATCTTGTAATTCCACTTCTCCTGTGATCTCGCGGATCCAGACGGACTGCAGGGCGGGACTCCACATCTGTCTCTCACTCAGCTGGAATGAGGCACACATGTACCCGTTGGAAATTGGGGGTATGAATGTAAGAGTAAAAATAAATGTGTGTGAGAATGAATTATGGCCTGTTCCGTACCTTCATAAACGCTCCTGATTTTCACATCCAGGACTTTTGAAAATGTAATAATTACCAGCTCCAGCTGAAAAGAACTAGTCGTTCTGTTTCCTATTTTTCTTTTTTTTCTAAATTCATGTAAATAACAGAATAATATGACTTAATCTTGTAAGTTTGCTGTATTAAATGTGATGTTCCAGGCTACGTGTCCATGAAATTACCTGAATAAATTAACTTTTATTTCTGGAGTTTTTACCCCTCAAAGACAACACAATCCAGTATCCCTGCCTCTTTTATAAACAAAATCTACTTTTTATTACTGAATTGTTATTGAAAACATGTAATAAATATCCACATATACAGTATGTATGACACAATGCAGACGCTCACCGGAACACAGCCTCTCAGCGCTGTAGCCTCATATGAATGGATACCACAAGCATACGCTCATAAACCCACACATATGCTGACCAGCTGACTCATCTGTTTGTTTGTGTGATGACTCCAAAGTTTCCTGAACCCAATATGAAGCATCTAACACAATCATTTAAGATGTGTGTCCTGACAGCAGCAGCCCGATCAAAGCTCAGGTAAAGTCTTGCAGCATTATCAGAAAAGCAGCTGGGACGCTGCTGGTTTTTCAGAGCGCTGACGCAGCTCTTTCACTTTGGTCTGCAGCTAAAAGGAAGCTGACGCTCACCTGTATTTACCAAACACCCTCCACAAATCCTCTTTTGCGTGTCAGACACGTTTGCAAAGAAACTGGCCCTAAGAGGACCCTTGGATCAGGCAGAATTACATGCAGCTGCAGGAACTCTCCAGTCAGCAGTGTGAGACTTAGCAGGTAGCTTAAAACTGGAGAACAAAAATTCATTTCAGATAACAGTCAGTGGATTACAATGTAAGTTTTGAAGCATTCATTTTTGTCTGCGTTTAACACCCAGAACTGACATTAATCTATTCTCTGAGTCTGTACTCTCCTGGTTTAAAGCAAAAACCCTTCTACTCTGACTCAGATGGTCAGTTTAATGTTCAAGTTTTAACTAAAAGACTCCACTTCCCAAACAACGTAAAATCTGCTAAAGTCTTTCTGACAGTATGTCATGTCTCAACACCAATTAAAGAACAGGAGGTGACACAAAAAGCAGACAGAGAAACATTTTTGAACAAACGTGAATTTGCTGGTGAAAGGGACAATAATCATTGATGTTGTTATTGGTACTATTATTGATATAGTTTTATTTGTGATTACTAAGATTATTATTATTATTATTATTATAATTATTATTGCTGTCATGATTATTGATTGTGATAAACGTCAGCAGGAATATCACAATCAATATAATTTCTTATACTCTTACTTAGGGAATGCATTTTTTATTATTTATATACATGCCCAAACTTATTTGTCCAACGTAACATGAAGACTTTCCAGGAACTGTTTTATTTGTTGATGTATGTTTGTAATTTTATGTGTAATTTTATTGGTGGTTTTGATGGACTTGTAACTCGGCTT
Organism: Melanotaenia catherinae; assembly: GCA_037177155.1. Lineage (NCBI taxonomy): Eukaryota > Metazoa > Chordata > Actinopteri > Atheriniformes > Melanotaeniidae > Melanotaenia > Melanotaenia catherinae. The sequence goes on along the minus strand of JBAGKM010000011.1, from coordinate 736,738 downwards.
GCTGCTGTCTTGGCCAGGACACTCTTGTAAATGCTATTCTTAATCTCAATGACGTTTTCTCTGGTTAAATAAATAAATTTATTTGTTGGTTTTTTTCGCTGCTCTTGTTTAAATATTTTCTACTTTTATTACCTTTGTTAATTCTTTTTGTACTTTTGTTGTTTTCCTATTTTTGTCTTGCTAACAATTTACAAAAGAAAAAAAACAAAACAAAAAAAAAGAACATAACTGAATTTGTTTACCGTCAAAGAAACAACACCATTAACCCTTAGACCCCACTTAAAAAAAAAATCAGTTTCTTCCTCTTAAGGACCTTTTTGTCCTTTTGTCATTTAAAAAGGGAAACATGTTCTGGCTGCCTTGTCCTAAACAAATTTGCTTTGTCAAGGGGAGCTTAATGGAGGTTATAAGGCTCCTCTACATAATGGCAATTTCATTGTGGGCCACATGCACATGGAGTGAATGCCGTAAGTCAAGGCCAAATATGGGCCAGACAAAACAGCTGATGTGTACTGTATTTAGACCAAACATTTTTGCTATATGGTTGATGTATTTTTACTAATCTTACTCATCAGGTCCACCTGTTCAACTCCTTGTTAACACAGACTTCTAACTAGCTAACCGCATGGATTCAACTAAATATCTAACCAAGTCATGTAGACGTGTCAAGACAACTTTTCTACCCTCA
>JBAGKM010000011.1:653343-663566 GCA_037177155.1 Melanotaenia catherinae | reverse complement strand
TGCCGTGCCGGGGGTTGGTCCGTGCCCTGGTGCTTGGTCGCAGCCCCGGAACCTGGGTGGGGGTGTGTTTGTGTGTGGGTGTGTGTGTGTGTGTGTACATAAGCATTTATTTATTGTTTACTGTCAGCATGTTATTCATGTTTTACTCAGGCATTTCACCTGTATCAATGTTGCTGCTGCTTAAATTCCAGCAGACGCTCATTCAAACATTTTACTGCCTAAACTTTAATGCAACATCAACAGTCACATGACCAAAAACAACCAGATGGCATTAACAGCATAATAAAATCCCTATGAGAGAAAAACAAAGGCTCTATTTTACTTTGGGGCTATATTTTACTGCATGTCCATGCCAGCTTCGTCACACCCTTTAAAACGGAGGTGTTTGACAAATAAATGGACTATCTGGATTCATTCAACAGGTCAGGATCAGGTCTCCAAAGATTCTAGAAATGGGCTGAAATTCATGAAACTTCCTCCTCTTGCTAGAAGGTATTCTGATAAATGAAGACCTGTGCTACGGTCCGCTTGGACCCAGCAACCTGGCCTAACGCTGAGGTCAGATCTCTCTGTGTGAGGACGTCCGTTCGCATGTTTGACATCCCAGGACACGCTGGCTGTCTTCTGCCGTCTCTGGATGTTTTTCTGCGGCAGATGGATGCTTGTCATTGTGCGACTGCCCAAATCTTTCTGCACGAATGAACAATAAAAGAAGAAATCCATCAGTGGTGACAGCTCGCATCCATCATTTTCCACTTGGTTTTAGATTTTCCTATTTCAAGCAAAGCTCTGCTCACGTTTTCCTGGATGATAAACAGCTTTACCCCGAAGGTAAAATTCTACATGACTACTCACTGCTCTGACTTTTTTCTTCCTCTCTAGCAATGATCAAATTGAATTAAGGGTGAAGTCAGAATGACTAACTGCTGGAAAAACAAACAAAAACAAGGCAGATAATCACTTGTGGGTTCTTTTATTTTTAAAATAAAAGTCGGAAGCATGGCTGGATTAACCAGTGTCGTTAGTTGTCTGAACAGGTTGTGGTAAAAAAAAACTGAAGATAAATTATGTGAAACCCAATAAAGGGCATTGTGAATACATTTTATTAACTTGATAGAAAGGCACCTGTCAAGGGGAGCAGTCTGTTCTTGAAGCTTAAGGGCTTCCGACAGGAAGTCAAACATAACGGTCTGAGTGACTTTGACATTATTCTAATTGCTGGATTACTGAGTCATTTCCAAACTGGTCTTTTAGGATGTTCCCAGTATTCATTGATTAATGTAATTGGTCAGTGGGAAAACGACCAGTTTATTAGCAATGGCATGATCTATAATAGCATAAATAATAATAATCAACTAACCTTTTTTCTTGGTCCCATAATTTGAGCTGGAATCTAACATTCCACCGGTCTGTCTGCGTTCGTTCCATCCTCACCACAACGTTGTACACAACGCCAGCGCACACGCTGAACAATGACAGACGAGAATTGTGGAAAGTGGAATAAATTGTAAAACGTGGAAAATGGTGAAATTTGCTCATGTGGTTGTTATTTATCATCCTCAGTAATTTAATGCCGGAGCAACATGAAGCAGAGAAGCTGCAGCTTCCCGTCTGTGATGCCACTGACCAGGACCAAGTCTCCCCCAGATGTTCAGCGGTAAATATAACTGCATTTTTTAAGAAGTATTGAATGTTTATTGTGTCAAATGCCTTCCTAAAGTCTATGCAGTCTAGCAGCGGCATGTTTTCCTTGATCCAGTGCAGTGATTATTTCTTCCGTTGCTTCCATTGTTGTGAATGATGTTGAACTCTTTGCTCTACATCCAAACTGACTGGTTCAGGTATTCATATTTATTTAGGTTTTTTCTCGTCTTTAGTTAAAAACTTTTTCTAGGACTTTGTGGGAGGAGTGACACTAGCCAGTATTTTGTACTGATGTTTGTTCCTTTGTTTAAATAATGGTATGTTTTTTGCCATTTTCTTTTTCTGTATAAAAGAGACAGTTTAGAATGATAAATTAAAATTAGGTTAATTAACTAATCTTTTTACCAATGCCACCTCACTCACTAGACAGTTTGTTTTTACAAGTCATAGCAACAGATTTCACTGAGTTTCACAACGTTTCTATGAAGATAATTTTTCTTTTTACAAGCATTTTTTAGTCCCCTGGTTTGCCATGGGGAATTATTATATCTTTAACTTTTATTAAAGACTATAAATGGACTTTTTATCATATAATGATTCAAACATATGAATAGATTTGTTTTTTGTCCACATCTTTTTCCCTGTAGACAACATCCCAGTCTAGCATTGAGTCACGTTACAGTGCAGCGATAGCATCCTCAGTAACCACTTAGATCACTGTTTTACTTACTTTTTTCCTGTTCATTCCCTCATTTATCCCATAATTGATGTTGAGAAAACAAACACAGGTAAGTGGGCTCTGTATGCCACTTACCATATTATTTTTCATTATGTCTGTAAAGATGTTAGTAATGTAGCACAATGAGTCGTTATGCTTGTGAGTCTTAAACTTAAAGTCTTGGATTAAACTAAACATTGTATTCTGTTTTCCATTGTCAAACATTTCATCAACTCATCCACAGTCAACATGTTGGCTACCATTTTATTTTTTATTTACCGTCAACACACAAGCATAGAGGCTTCTGCTGTTAATGTAAATTACTGACAGTTTGATCTGTGTTAATATTTCCTTCTAACTGCTGTTCCTGACAATAAATACAGTAGTTGTTGACATGATTAAATGAATTATCAGGCTATGTCACTTAAATTTTCTAGTTCTGATTGACTTCATCCATTTTCATTACTGTCCTCATCATTGGACGTGGAAGGATGACGGAGACGCTGGTCATATGCTGTGTTAACAAATGTTATAAAAAAAGAAAAAGTAAAGAAAAAAAAAGCCAAAGCAGGAAGTTCAGGCCACAGATGTGGAAGCATGGAAGCTGTTCACCTAGCATGGAGGGGTCCACCCCCGATCCAGTGTCCGGAGACTAAAACATCCAAAGCTTTCATGATCTTCCATTATTTTATTTGTTTTATTAGATTTTTAGTTTTCACCAGGAAGGAAATTAGTCTTGACAGTATTAAAGCTATGGCTCAAATTTATCAAAGGCAATTAATTAGATTTATTTTCTCTTTTCTTTTAGTTCATGTGTTTTGTCTGTTTTTGGTTGTACTTTTCTGAATGACTGAGGTTTGGAAAAATCTGCATCCATAACGTGTAAACTGCTGTTTTGATTCAATTATTTCTGTGGTCTTATTCTAGAAAACTGAATGCACCATTACACAACCACATTTTCTGCTTGCAATGCAGAAATATTCCACTGTGTACAGAACACAAACTGGATCCAGCTTCATGTCTGCAGAGGTTTCTGGGCTTCACCAGCACACACACAAAAACCAGTGAGAATTCACGAAATACCCCAAACTTCAACATTTCTTACCACTTACTTTAAACTGTAACAGATGATCCTTGCTCTTGTTAATCATCCGGGATTTGACGGGAACACATATGTGCACACGTTTTTTTTCTTAGACACACACACACACACACACACACACAAACAGGTATTTCTTCTCTCGTCTTTCCTGTTAATACTAGTTTAAAACATTTTCCTCTTGCTCTTGCCATTGTTGTGTTGATGGATTTACGTGCTTGTTTTTAAAGGAAGATCTGTGTTTTTACCGTGTTTGGTATGTTTACATGTTCATATGTATCTGTATGATCTTTTTCTCTCTCTTGGCCAGGTCATGTTTGCAGATGAGAAGTGATTCTCCAACATGCTCACTGGTTATATATGAAGGTTTTTAAAAATAGAAAGAAAAAATAAAATACCAAACCGCATTTCCTGTAAGTTACATTTCATAAAGAAGAGCTATATTTCCACAGTTAAAATAGCTTCATGCACAGGTAAACAGACAAAAATCACATGTGAAATTAAACATGATTTTTCTAAATTAAAAATAAACAAAAATGTTGCAACCAGATAGAATAGATAATAGATAATAATAATAATAATAATAATAATAAAAGAATAGATCATCTTCCTGCAGTGTCAAAAACAGCCTGGTCTCACAGCTACATTTGAAATGGACATTAAACAAAAAGCAGAATTCGTGCAGAAGACATTCTAATGGCCAAAGGAAGAAAAAAAAATTTGGTTGCATATCAGTTATTCATTCAATTATTTTCTAGACTGATTATTCCACTTCAGGTTCACGGGAAGCTGGAGCCTATCCCAGCAATTAGCAGGTGAGAGGCGAAGTACACCATGGACAGGTCTCCAGTCCATCGCATGGTTGCATTTTGTGTAGAAACAGTAAAAGACGGCTTCCACCATCAAGACATTTCAATATCTAAATGAACTTCTTTAAAGACAGCCAAAATAGTAAGTTAAATTTGATCCATATACATCTGTTAAAGTAGCACAATGTAAATTTCTGACTTTAAAATAAGTGTTTCTGACTCGTTTTGATGCCACACTGGCATTAATATGTACATTCCTGGAGATGTCATTGTCCAGCAGTGCCCTAGGCTGAGAAACCACACTTCCCAACTTTATCTTCCAGGATGCTTCGTCCCTGTACAGCCGAGCTTTAAGACACTGCACACACCAGCAACTGGAAATCAACAGAGGCCATTTTAAAGGCGCACTGTGGCAGATTCATCAAAAAAATGCAATAGAACATTATTGTAGGAAGAGTTATGGTGCTAGAGATAAGACAAGAGTCAACATCAGACTGACTTTTAAAGGCTGGAGAGAGCTCAGAGAAGAGACAGGATGAAGATGGATGTTGAATTTTGCCATTGTTAGGGGGCCCCTCACTGAGACAATCTGTTCAGTAGTCCTTTTTTAAAACATGTACAAAATGCTGCACAGGAAAGAGCAAAAGGCAAATAAACTGTAAACACTCCAGGAAGAGTTTTCCATATTACATGCATAAAAGGAATCTAGAAGAACATGTTTCTGTCCTACAGAAGAGAACTCACTGTAAAGGAATTAGAGAACAATGTTAAAGCTCTAACTGGGCCTTCATCACAGTCTGAGGGGAATCTGACATAACAGTGGACATGTTGTTGAAGAAGTTACCTGTAGAGCAGTCATCACTGCACCTGAGGCCACTGGATCCAGATGCGACACTCTGTAGTCCACAGCAATGCTACTTTCAGCCTTTATGTATTTTGTGCAGATACATGGAGACGTAACTGCTGCAGCTACTATTTCTTATCATGGTCTAGATATATACATATATATTTGTCTTGTTTTCCATCTTTGTGCTTCATTTTTCCAAACATTAATTCAACCTTGCCAACCTACAAGTTGCTCTTCCGGGTTTCAGGCGGAATTGTGGTCTTATTAAATATTAAAAACTGAACTCGAAGGACAAGACAGACTTTATCAATATTTTAATGAAACCCATCATCCTTTGCCCTCACATTAACCAAAGTGTTTTTGCTGTCCAAACATAACCACACGCTTCACATGATGTGTTGAACTTGGTCTCTGGCATCCAAGTCCTGAACTTCTGCCTGGTGTCTGACCTACGAACTGAATCACATTTTAGACTCTCTAAATAAGGGAGTGCTTCAAAACTGCTGTTTCTAGGACACAAGAATGGTGCACCAACCATGTTAGCAGGATTCATAATCCCTAAATTATAAATTCACCAACTTTTACTTCTAATCAACCATCTTGCTGAAGGATTCTTACTGCCACATCATCTGAAAAGCAGAATCTGTCTGAGGCCAAAAAAGGCCAAACTGACTCTCTGAGCTCCTTCCCATCTTGCCTTGGACCAGTATTTGCGCTGCATCCCAGCCAGGTGTTACTGATGCTGCCAGCTTGCCTTGAGTGTGTAGAAACCCCAGCCCTCACCTGCTGTCGGCAGGGAGGAGCTGGAGCCACCAGATAACAACCATAAATGGTGGCAAAAGTATCAAACAGCCAGTCAGCACCTCATTTTCCACCAGAACTTACACACTACAACCCAATTCCAAGGAGTTCTCATAATATGCAGGAGAAAGTTGTGCATTAAGATTCTCTGTACATCCTACTGATGACAGTGAGCGTTTATCTCATCTCCACACTGAGGGGATTATGTAATGTGCTCAGCTTTAAGGACTACTCTTCAGTTTAGAACCAGTTTCTCCACTCATGTTCAGGACGTCAGCTCAGTGAAGCGTGGCGAGGAGCTGCTGCATTATTCATACACAGGCAAATATTTCAACTATGTATGTGGGTGTTTCTCACAGTAAGACAGTACAGTGTGGAGTGGATCTTAAAATGCACTGCATGTATTTTGTGTGTGTCAACAGCAGCTCTGCAGGCTGTCGCTGTGTTCACATCTTTAGTCTGAGTGTATTTTACTGAAGCTTTTAGTTCTCAAAGCATATCACCTAAACCAGACGTTTCTAAAACTGTTTCACCTGCAAAGAATTTCTGTTTCAAGCCATATTAAGTTCAATCAATCCATTTTTTAAACTTTTTACTTGAACACATTCAAGCCTCAAAGACAGACACACTTGCTGCTCTGAAATTTGATTTCTCATTTTTGTTTGTTCAGACGACATTTAGGCCAATATGCAAAGAACAGTAAAGTGATGTTGCTATAATATTTATTTTATTATGTTTTCTTGTTTCATACTTGAAGGTGCATCTTTAAACCAATTCAAAGGACAACATCAGAAAAATGTATATATTATTAAAACCTGTTCTTTATTGGTATCTAATCATTTTACTATAAGACATTTATATCTACTTGCCATGGGTCCATATACGTGTCAGCTGCTATATTTATACCACCATTTTTACTACGGTGTCTCTAAATAAACCAACAACTCTGTGAAGTGAGAACCCTTGGAGCTTTAGAACTGCAACACCAGCTTTGTCTGATAGGTACTAGAGCTCCATTAAGGAAAAGTAATACCTTAAAAGTACCATAGAAGAAGACAGTACACATGTACATAATGTTGAAGAAGTTACCTGTAGTTCACCTGAGGCCACTGGATCCAGATGAAAACATGTTTATGTCTCCATCTCACAGGGAGGCATCTATCGGACAACCATATTTGATACTGATATTGCTGTTTAGTTACAGTTTCCGTGTTCAGGAGGTGCCCCGGTTTGTTAACCTTATTGAAAATTAATATGAGTTATTAATAATTGCCTGCAGGTTCTGATTAATAGTGATGTTATAACTGAACCGGCTCAATAAAGCCCAGTTTTAAAACTTAGAAAAGACACCTGTGGCAGACAGGTGAGAACAGATCATCAAGCTGTGGTTGTTTTAGACAATCAGCTGATCTGATTACTGAGATGTTTCTGATCAGATGCTGTTTCCTGAAATCGATCCTGTTGGAGCTCTGCAGTGACTTGATGTGTGTTACAGTGACAGTAACTATTATTCCAGTGAGTATCCAGGTGGTTTGACATTCCCTGAACATCGCTGAGCTGCATTTACAAATCTGTTTTGGATGCATCTTTTCTCTGGACCAAACACATTTATTTCTCTGAAACAGTTTCGAATCAGATCACAGGGGGGTGCTGCCGTGATGCTGGGAGTGTGTGTGTGTGTGTGTGAGTTACTTTAAGTCTCCATCTCTGCAAAACCTGTGAATACAAACGACCTTGACCAGAGATCTTCACTGGATAAAAATACAGCATCCAACGGTGGAAGTTCTGTCCTCCTCCAGAAGCATTTAGTTTTTTAAAAATAAATGTTAGCTGAACTTGAATCAGTGGACTGAACAGAGACGTTTGGTTTCTTCCTCTCCATCACTCAGACGAGGAACACGGGCAATGCTGTCTCTATATATGAGGGCCTTTCTGAATGTAAATGACCAAAAACGGGCAGAAGCAGGTGATTTAGAACATGTGGAATTCATCCACAGCTGATTACTTACTGACATGTGCATGACCTCTCCATGTTTGATTAATCTGGATTCATTTTCTACTGACAACTGTTCTAAATTTCATTGGTAGGGAGTTTAGAGCAGTTTCTACAAAGGACTGATAGATTAAGGCCCAGGAATGTACATTATTAATGAGTCAGAAACATACTAAAGTCAGGAGGTTACACAGCGCTACTTTAATACTGCTGAGCTCTTTACATCAGTGCAAGTTTCAGTACATTTTTAAAAATGTAAATTGGAGGATTTACAGAAAGCTGCTACCTTGTAGAAAAAAGGAATGTAATGTTAGGTGCAGCTCTTCTGTTTCTGGCAATTTACAATAAACTAAAGAAGATCAGAGTGGGACATAATGGTCTCACATAATGTTTTTAAATCATCAAGTTATCATCTAGTCTGGCCAGTGTTACACTTTTCAAAGTCTTTCTCTTCCCGTAGCCGATCTGATCTAACACCACTTTTACAGGCATATAATATATGTTTTGTTCCCCTGGGTTTTGGAGAACAACTTGGCTTTCTAACGGTGGCTTTCTGCACCAGAGTTATCCATTGAAGTGGTTCTCTTTCCTCCTGCTCTTTGGCCATCAAATTCATGCCTGATAATTACAAACAGTAAATCCCGCTGGACAGGTGCAGTATGAGAAACATGTGGCAAGGGTTCAGAAAGGAAGCAGTGTGGTCTGTTGAGTCTTACGGTCATTGTGAAATTCAAAGAAAAGACAAAAAAGGATCATGAAGAGCTGGAAAGACATTTAAACTCACCTTCCCTGCGATGACCATTTATGAGGGTTTCATGATCTCAACCCTGACCTCTGCTGCTGATGTGGCTCATTCCAGCATTTGCTTGTTCGAACGTCCTCAAATTAAGCTTCTTTTTTCCCCTAAACTGAATATAGTAACACACATATATAACTATTTAAATGGGCCTTGGTCAGCGTCAGGTGACTTTATTTAAATCTTTACAGGTTACTAAGACAAAGTTAAATTCTTCTCAGTGCTGTTAATGAACTCATTTCACATTTACGAAGCAACCATTTTTCCCCTCAAGAAAGTTGTTTTTAAAGAAATTGTTGTTTATATAATCAAATGATTCATATTTGTGAAAAAAGAAAGATCTACTTTTTACCATTTTAACCTATTTATGCATCGTGCCCACCACAGTGGACACCTACTGTGTTTAAAGCTGTTTTCTAATATGTGCATGGATGAAGATGGTATTATAGCAAATTAACCACTTCAGAGGACATCAATGAGTCATCCAATACACTGCAACTCACTAAAACATTAATAAATATATAATTATAATTATATAAAATAATAAATAAATAATTATCAGGCCTGATAATTGATAAACAGGAAAATAAAATGATACAGCCATAACTTGATAAAACAGATATCTATAATAAAATATGACAGAACATTGGCCTTATGTATTATTCTTATTAACATTTTCATTGAAAAGCTAAAAATAAATAAAATGAAAAAAGCCAAATAAGATAAAAAAAAAAAAAGATCATCACTACTGGAAACAGTTGGACTTCTAAAAAATAAATAAATAAACTGTGAAAGTAACATGAACGGACCTTTGGTAACAGAAACGTGTGTCATTGTTTTACATGTGAAATTGGTCTTAAATCTCAACAACTTGAATCACTTCAACTGTAAACTTTAAAGATCATTATATAAACTAATATTCCCACTAATAAGTCGATTTACCTGAAGATTCTACACACAGTAACAGGACTAGCCGTTTTCTTTTTTAATCTTTTTTTTTTCGTTTTAGTGACTAGTGACAGATGTAGTGGCTTTTACTGGTGTTATTGGAGACCTTTGGAGGCAGATGTGACACCACCTAGTGTTTGCTCTTCTTACAGCGGAGCAGCAGGTGCCCGTCCCCCATCCACCATTAGAGGCTTGGTTCTTGTGAATATTCTGATTACATTTAGAATGTATACTATTGGCTGTCCAGAAACAAAGTTCGTGCCATATTAAAAATCTAAATTGGGCTTTATGTCGGTGAGAGAAGCTGATTTGGGGCATGTAGGTGCCTTGTCACAGTGGTGAACCGAATCAAAAAACCACTTGATCCTCCGTATTTATGAAGATTCTGACAGTTTTCAACCCTTACAGTTAGAGAATGGCCGCTAGCTGATATATCACACAATTAACCATTCAGTCGTTCATCTAGCATTCTGGCACACACACATTACTAGATGCTGATGACACACAGTTATATGTTGCCGTGACTCCTGATGAGCACGGGCCCATTGATGCCTTGTTAGATTGTATT
>JBAGKM010000011.1:627032-640157 GCA_037177155.1 Melanotaenia catherinae | reverse complement strand
GTGTGTGTGTGTGTGTGTGTGTGTGTGTGTGTGTGTGTGTGTGTGTGTGTGTGTGTGTGTGTGTGTGTGTGTGAAGAGTCCTGCAGATAAATGGGTTGACAAAGACCAAAGAGTAGAACATTGTGTGTCTTTTACACACATACACACACATGCAGTATGAATGCATGACTGTGTTTACAGATAGAAATACCAGGTAACATTGTGCTGGATCACTCCAGAAATAATAAAAGACAGGCTCCAGCTGACAGTTTAAACAGGGTGTAGGTTGTGTTGAACAAATGGGCCTTGAGTTTGGCCTGAAATACCAAGATTTTATCAGATTCCTTAAAAACACATCAGGTTGCAGCAATCAGTTGAGTTTTTTTTTTTACTTGAAAATTTAAACCATGACATTAAAGCTTTTAAATAACTTTTACAGCTTTTTTTTTTTTTTGGAGTTATGGACTCATTGATGTATGTGAATGATTAAAATGAAAAGAGTTTATATTCTTGAGCCCCTCATTAAAAGAAAGGATGTCTGTTAACCCACTAAACCTAGTTTCCAACATGTCCAAAATGTTTCATAGAAAGGGTGGTTGAAAAAACATCCAGTAAAATCTAGACTATTTATTTAAGGATGATGAATGACAGGTGTATGTTTGGGTAATTGCTACGTAATTTCCCAATATAATACACACCTACTAAAATTACATTTAAGAGTTACTTCATATTCTTCTTCACATAGCCCATGATTTATAGAGGGGGAATGAATTTGAAAAATGAACGTGCACTCATTTGTCAGTCGCTTTCTTTGATTGTATGAGGAATACAAGTAAAAAGTGATTGTAGTCCAGTTACCTTTAATTCTTGTCTTTAAAATATGATGAGGTACTCATTTACACAAGAAGTATTTGATTTTTCCATTTGCTGCTTTCAGCAATCTGCTGCACAGCGTCATTAAAAGAGGGTTCTGGGAAAGCCAGCATGGTTTGATGAATAATTACCTGGCAGAGGTTTAGAATTTTCTCAAGGAAGGGTTATGAATATGGAAACTGAAATCAAGATGAAGTTGAAGTCAGCAAAACCAAATATGGACATTTCATTTATTCTTGTGAATTATCTTGCTGAAACAAATGGTTGTTGCACTGATACTTTGTAAGAGGTGTTGGTGATTGTATGCTGTCTGGTTTTCAACTAAGGAAAGAGACAACTGCAGCGAGGTCCGACGGGGAGTGAATGTGGAGTTGGAGTATACATGGTCCAGGGATCAGACTGATTGCAGGTGTGACTGATTAGTATTCAGGGGATTGACTGTGGCGATGCGTGGCTGGTGTGTCCGTGGCAGGGCCTGGTGCGGGTGTAACAATTACATGTTTATATCTTCTGGAGAATTTGCTAGAACGTCTAGACCTGTGAAAATTTTCTGCTTTTGAATAATCTTTCGCATTATAGCCACAATGGTTTGGAAATGGCTTTATAACCCTTCTTAAATCAATGGGCTGCAATGATTACTTCTCTAAGGTCATTGCTGATGCCTTTCCTCACTGACATTGTGATTTAACACACCTGCAAGTTCCAGATCAGCATATTGTAATATGTTGTGGATTAATGCTTATGCAAAGGTTTTGCTTACCTAATTGTAAAACTGAGTAAAATCCAGATCATTTTTCTACTAATACGTAAAGTCTTGGAACTAAAACAGGTTGTACGTTCTCCTTTTGATGAATATAGCTACAAGCTACAAGATATTTCTTTAAGAGCAAGACTTGTGTTGCTTGGTAATGGATGTTGTATCTGTAGTATTCTTATCCATGATGCTGTCAAATAATTATGTTAATCTGAGCTTTTGAGAAGATAAAAACAGGCATTTTTATCCCAAGACAGAGTAATGCCCTTGGGAGTAATTGCGGCCTTCTGCAGTTGCTGGGTGGAACATTCTCCCTCAGTTGTAGCCAAGTTTTCTCTTATTTAAAAAGTGTGAAAATACAGTGTAAGTTAAGATACACTTTAATCATACTTATTATTAGTATCCAGCAAAATTTCCTTATGAGTTCAAGTTTAGACCAGCATTTTTTTTTTTTAGCAGAGTTAAGTTGGAGTTTGTGGTTTGATGCTTTCTTTGTGTAAACTGTAGTTGAATATTCTAGAAAAGATCCAAGATGACTGGACCAAAAGTGCTGTGAGTTGAGCTGGAAAACTCAGAAGGAGTCCAGGCAGAATTGAATGGAGAGAGCAGGGAACAGAGCGAAGCTTAAAAATAGAGGCTGCTACAGATTACTGAGATAAAACGGTATCAAAGTGAGGGATGGCAATCAGGAAGGTCAGTGGTGTGGACAGAGGAGAAAGTCACTATGAACCAACAGGAAACGAAACAGAACACAGATTAGCAAGACTTGTAATTTTGTTTTGAAATATGAAGACATATCTGGAAGTCTGGAGGTGTCGAGATGCGCTTTATTGGAGATGGTGAACATAAAAAAGTTTGTCACAAGCTTAGCTCTGCTTCATTTGAGGGGTAACTTAACTTCTGTAACTAAGTATTAATACATTTGAAGACGAGGAACAAAGAAACAGTGACTATGCTTACATGTACAGAAGTGTTCTGATATTAAAAGTACAGTGTTTAAGAATTACTGACATTTAGTGGTAGAAATGGGCATTTAAATTACTTGGTATGCCACCCACAGTTGTGACTGAACAGTGGCCATCAGTGGCCAAAACTCTTCCAGACATAAACATATTTTCATCTGCTTGTGGATTTAGTGACTTCAGGTACAGCATCACTGCACTACAGGTAACTACTTCAAGATTGTGTACATGTGTACTGTTATTTTTTATGTATCTTTTTAAGACATTATTTCTCTCCAATGGTGCTCTAGCACCCACCAAACAAAGCTGGCACTGCAGACTTAAAGCTCAGAAGTTTCTGACTTCACACCATAGTAAAACAAATATGGTGATTAGACACCAAGAGAAACAGTTTTTTAATAATATGGTACATTTTTCTGTCATTGACCTTTGGTCTTGTTATATGCTGCAACTTAAATGAAGTTACTCATATGTTTAATTCTCGCTTCATGAATTACTGAACATTGTTTAGAATAGATTTCTCAGTAATGCCAGGGACATATTTTTCTCATATCTCCATAGTCGTACCATTTTGGAGCCCTCACTTGAACTGTCTGTACTTAAACCTCTAATTTTATTCAGCTTCACTTTATCAGAATTGACTGAGATAATGTTCACATATTGTCCTATGGTCTGATAGAGGCTTAGAGCTGCAACTGCATCATTACACAGATATAAATATTCTCTTCTTTAAAGTCATAAGAATGATTCAAACTAAACTAAATCCACTCATACACAACTTACAAGCTCACTGTTCATCAAACTGAAAATACTGACATTTGTTTAAAGTATAATAATGGAATAGCCGCAATGAAAACATATCAAACAAAAGGTAGATTTAAGCAAATAGTAAAAATGGAATAACTAAAAGATATGAAGAGATGGCTTATTGAAATGTATGTTTAGTGTCTTTTATGATGGTTAATTATTTTTCTGTTATGGTTTCTGATGTGCGGAGCCTGATAAAATGCTGTGGAAGGTTAAATATTTAAATTATAATGGACAAAATGTTATTGCTAGATAAGTATTTGAGTTCCTCTAATACATTTTTCAAACTTTGAAAACTTTGATTTTGTGTGTTAAAAGTTAACTTTTTTGGGGGGGAGGGGGTTAAATTGAAATAAATTACTAATGAATACTTTCTTTTAATTACAAAATCATTGTAAAAGTTTATTTTAATCAAATCTGAAAATGTTTCAATTTGTGCTCTTTTATTCCTCATCACTGGCACATATGCTGAAGCTTACACCTTTTAACTAATCTCACGAGTGTTCCCTTTTCTATGACTCCAAAAGTATTCAAAAGAACACTGTGGTAGCAGAGATATGCATTTTATTATGGGTAGGCAACTTTTAAACAGAGGCCTGACAAATAAGCACAATGCTCAAAGGGAAAATAAGGAATAAAAAAGGCAAAACCTTGTCTATCACGTCCCCTACACACAACACAGGTCCAAGAGTCCATCCTTTCCTCATCTGCCAGTGCCCAGATCTTTTAAGGACCCTGACAGGAACTGGATGGAGTGCATATCTGCTGCTGACCCTGACAGAAACCCTCGTTCCCTTTTTATCATACCAGCATGATTCTGAAAGTTAGCAGCATCGACAGACTGTGCATGTGAGCTGTTGGTACATCCAGTTCCTCTCCCTGTGACAGCGACAGTGTGATGACAGACAGCAGGTTTTTTGCTGATCTGTTGCAAGGCAGGAAGATTGCCCGAAGACACAGGGTGGGGTGGGAGGCATAGAGGGTAAAGGGTGCAGAGTTTAGTAGACCAATCAGCTGTCAGAACGGATGAGCATCACTGTTAAGGGACAGCCTCAGAGGATGATGAGGCAGAGAAGAGTTCAGGAGGGACGTCTCATCACTGCATCGTTTGAAAAAAGGCTCTGAAAGTTTTACAATTAGCTCTGGTTGCTGTGAGATGTCTTCTGTTAGTAATAGCTGACATTAATTTACAGCCTGAGATAGAGACGACTCATGTTAACTGAAATATTTTGTTATAAATACTCTTGAGCATCTGTCCACAACCCCAAAAAAGTTGTATTTTTGTTTTAATAACTCCAAAGTTGATGCCAGTTAATCCCTTTATTGACCAATGGTTTAAGCTCAAATCTTTTTTTACTGGCAGCTAAATTTTGGCATGAGATGCAAAATAACAACCTATATAAGACCATCAGTGTCATTTTTTATTGATCTAAAAACTGTATTCCCACAGACTGATACTGAGCTTACAAAGGTGAAAACAATGAGGTGCAGTTGTGTTTCATCCACCAGGTTTATGAGCATTTCTGAAGCTTGACATGACAGCCAAGCGGTAGCTGAGTGTCAGCAGACATGTGTCTGCAAGCATCATGTCCCACAGAAAGCTGGCTGTACCTCCCTCTTACAACTTAACCCCAAAATGTCACAGCCATGCTGGCCTGCTGAGGAGCGGGGTGCAGAGACAGAACAGGAGACGCTTGATGATAATCTGGAAGAACGACGTTAGCGGCGACATGCTGTGACATCATCATCCTTAGGCTCAGAGAGAAGTGGCACAACATATTTCTCTTCCAACCCAGCATCCGAGTATCTGCAGCCTGCACTGGGAGGAAATACTCCGTCCAGTAAATACATGCAGTAGTCTGACTGCTCCTTTTTGTTTTTGTTTATCTGGTGCCTTGTTTTTTTTCTCTCCGCTTCCACTCTTCACATGCATTTGTACAGGGGCCCATGTCCTTTATCTCTAAAACAAGAACCCAATGAAATGTTGTACTCAGGCTAATGAGTCGGAGAAACCTGACAGCAAGCTGCTGCACTTGTAAATTAACAGAAAACATCCTGCAGCCTCTGTTAGAAAACAAAGCAGACAATGATTGGGAGCACCCATTGGATGGCAAACTGAGAATAACAAGACTAACATCATCAGCCAAAATTAAATAAAAAAAGGAATGAACTGTATTCAGATATGAGTGCAATTGTGCAAATGCAACCACGTCCCCTCCGATGACCAGAAGCGGCAAAAGAGTGCCCTAGAACTGAACCAACCTGAGCCACAACAGAGCACGAAACCCAGCCAGACCCAGACAGGGGGACCACGAACCCACCGAGAAGACAGCACAAGAAAACCCCAAACAGAGCCCGCATGACCAAAGAGCATGGGTCCATCGGGGCCAGGTAGAAAACAAGACTGCAGGATCCAGGGCCGCATGAACAGGTTTAAAACCCCTATTTAAGATGATTTAGGTCCCTTTCTGTATTCTTTAATAGTCGGATCTGATCTTTTGTCAAACCATTGATATGAAAAAGTAAATAACACTTCACAGTTCTTACTAGGGATGTGCATGACTAATCAATTAATAAACACAAAGTAAAGCTTGTGAATCTACTTTATCTACTTTTTTAAACTTTATTTTAAAAAGAACAGCATAGCTCCTTTAAGGTCAAGCTAAAGAGAGAGAGAGAGAGAGAGAGAGAGAGAGAGAGAGAGCGAGAGCATGTCAGCTGGTTTGGGAATGTTTTACAGTAAAGCCGCTTGGAAATGTCGTCAGTTGCGGGTTGTTTTCTTAAGTGTAGTTGCTTATTTGGGCTTGTCCTGCTTCCTTTATAAAGTCCTCCTTATTCTTTCTCAGCAGTCCACAAATAGGCAATAACCCCTGGCTGCAGGTCGGGAAACATGAACCATGGTCCTTTTGTCAGGAACTACTATCCACAGCCTGTTTCCTTGGTTACCACAGCTGCCCGTCCGATCGCCCCAACCCACATGCATGCGCACACAAGTTCACCTGACAGAGCGACAGAGTGACAATACCTGAGAGTAAATATATATATATATATATATATATATATATATATGTATATATATATATGTGTGTGTGTATGTATATATATATATATGTATGTATGTATGTATGTAAATATATATCAGTGTGAAACGCGTGCTCACCATGCAGCATGCTGGCACAAAACAGCTCTCTTATTCATGAGGTTTATTAGTTTCAATGTCCCATAACAACATGAGGAGAAGACAGTTTTCATTTGTTTTGGGTTTTACCTGCAGCTCTTTTTGAGATAAGTCATGTATGTCTTAATTTAATCCAAGTTTAAAAGTTTAAGTTGCTCAAGGTTTTTTACTATGTTTACATTTAATTCAATTTAGTTCAATTTTGTATTTAGTTCATTTTAAAATCTGGTAAGGACCAATCCTGCAGATGTGAAGAGAATTAACTGTCCACTGAATGCTAAATTCACATTAATATCAGAAACCAGAGAAAAAATGGCATTACTTTATAAAACTAAAACAGATATCAGGGTCCTGTTAGGACAGAAAGTCTTTTGCCTAATCACAGTCATAAATGTAAAGAACTACCAGGCCTCCACTTGACTGCTGAATTAACTGACTTGACCTCATCTAAATCACACAGCGTGTCAGTCCCTCCCATTGGCTCCCAGGCATGTCAATCAAGTCATTCATGTGTCCAAACAACTCTCTTTCAAATCTAGTATCTACCTAATAATTATAAGAAATACCACCAACATTTCACTTATCTATTTTGGCACCAGATGTCTGCATGCATCTTTAATGTGGTCCATGTTTAAAGCATCCATGCCGCTGTCTGCTGTATCCCCTCGGTGTCAGTTTTCATTTAAAAGAAACCTACAAATCCAAAAGAAAACCGAGCAACACCAGGAGTTCAATGTGTGAGAACTCACTCATCTGAAAATTGGGGGGAAAACAGAAATTAAACCATTAATAAAGGACTTCTGCAGGTAAAAACCTCCTCCACACAGGAAGAAAATCATTTAGCTAAAGGCCAGAGGCAGACTGGGGCAACCGAGTGCTTCTTTTTGACTGTTTGTGGAAAAAAAGTGTTGTAAGAATGACTTTATATCTGTTGTTGAACTGCATTGAGCTTACCCCCCTGAGGTGCTTCAAATAAAAGTCACACATAAAAAAGGTTTGCTGGAAATCAGATAGTGACGGTGGTGGAGGAGTGGGGGCTGGGGTGGAGGCAGTTTCAGTTCAGGTCTGGTTTTAACCAGCAGAAATGTCATATTCTGGAGGACACGTGAATCCTGATGTCCTGTAGTGAGACTCACAGCTGCAACTGTTCAGCTTGAAATGTTAATCGGCTCCTGTCAGGCTTTGTCATTAGTCATTTCCTTCAGTTGGCTGTGTGTCCTGAAGCCACATAAGGCAGGAAGGGGTCTGTCTCTTCCTCCAAAAACCAGCAGGGACCTCAGCTTCAGTGAAGCTAATATCAAAGTGTCAGAAGACGTGTGAGAAATAATCCCAACCTGCTTTGAAAGGTGGGGATGACGAAAGTCACTCTGTCGCGTCGGCACCGCTGAGTGAGATGGCTTCAGCTGTGCAGAAGTTTGACCAGATGATGGCGACACATGAAATGTGAGTGTAGTAACTACAACGGTGGACAAGGTGAGCACCAAATACAAATACAAGTTCTCCAACATGGCTTACAAAAGCATTCACCCTCCTTTTTCTTTCATTTTTTTACATGTTTTAAATAATTATTGTTTTTTTTTTTATTTCATAATTTTTTTTTACATAAAAATCCTCTCGCGCTCAGTAACTAACCTGCACAAGTACTTTACAAAAGTTCATGTTTGAGAAACATATCCTGTTTCATTTTGTTCAACTCTGTAAAACATCAAGGAGACAAAAACCTGCATCCCAGACTAGCGCCATGAAAATGTGACTGAGGGTAATTAAGACGATGTCTCTGGAGGAAGAGGAGGAGCGACACACACCTGTGGCTTCTGCAGTGGTTGCTATCTTGCTGGGTGTCATCACCCTGCTGGAATCATCCAGACTGCTGGAAGTAGTTGATTCTTGCAACGTGACACATGTTCCTTTCTCCGTGTTATTGTAGAACCACTTTCTTATGACCAATGTTGTGAGTCTATACTAATACTTCACTGAAGCTAGAAAATACCTGAGCGCCAAACGCTGCGATAACTAAAAGATGATATTTAAAAGTATTTAACTGAAAATGAAGAGGATAGCTTCTGGATGGGAGAGCTGGTTTATAAAGGGGCGGGGCTTGCCCCGTGGCCCTCCCATGACGGCAGCATGTAAAAACAGAAGAAGAATAAAATGCGACGATGTCATTTGTTTATAGTTCTAAATTTGATGAACAGAGAGAAATACAGTGTTTTCCAGTGTGTCCTTTAACAGCAGCAAAATCTCCAGCAGGAGGGAGGAAGAGGAACACGTACAGCACTTTGATTCATTCATGTGTGTGATGTAAAACAAACACAGAACGGCTTTTCAATCCATTTTTACACCACATTCAGTAAATTAAAAAAAAAACCTAAGAAGATAAATTGATTGTTAAATACATTAAATACTACAAATGAAAATAAGAATTCTTTACAACATTTTTCTGAAACACGACGGTCTACATATGTTTTACAGCCGTGGTTAGAAATACATTCTTTTTACAAAACAGCTCTCATTATCATGGATGCCATTTTGTTAATTGTCTGCTTTTCATGCCCATGTAGCACATAAACACGTTACAGCGGTAACACGACACGCTGGCGTAGAGCTTCATGTAACAACAGGAATGGAAATGTTACGGCTACCTTTATCACTCTTAGCATCAAGCAGACATTAATGGTTTGACTTCTACATACAGAAGTCCCGAATGTTCTGTATCTTTAATCTATGGAAAGGGTTATTAGTAGTTTAATTTTTGTTTTCAATACTTGTATAACAGAACCAGACTAGTCCTGATACTGTAGCTCACGATTCAAAAACTTTAAAATTACTATCAAATTTAATCTTAAACTAAGAGCATATAAAGTGGCTTGTGCTTTAAAATATAACATAGCGTGTTAGTAAATGAATGTACTCTGGAAAATCTTAAATAAAAGTAGGATTAGCTCATAGTTAACAGTTTGGATAAATGAAGTTTGAGTTCTTTGTCTTTAGAAGTGTGGAAATTTTTTTTCAAATAAAATAAATACTTGTCAGACAAATCCAGCTATCACTTCAGATAATCATTCAGATCATTTAAAAAGAAAAAAAATCCAAATTATTTAGGTCTGGCTCTGCCATTCAGGCGTAACTGCTGAACAGAAATCATCTCCCACAGCGGTTTGAGCTGCTGACACATTCAGACACGAGGGCCGAGCAGCGGAGAGAAAAAGGGGAGCGTGGGAGTTTGGAGGAAACGCAAATGAAGCATGAATTGTGTACAGAGGAGGAAGATGGCTTCTCCACTGATGAGAGAGCCTCCCGAGATGACAGCTTCGTCCTCCTCCTCCAAATGGCTCATTCAAGCAAAAGAAACCATCATCAGCCCAATAAATGTCGGGTTACCGTCTGCTTTCATCAGCACCACTTCACGCTGTGACTCAACACGCGGCGCCTATCACCAGAACGTTTCACAGCACGTCAAAGAGGATGTTTGGGACCGAGGAGAAGCCTGAAGCAGACCTGAGTAAACACAGACCAGAAAGGATGACCAACAACCAACCGCCTGCCGAGGAGCCTCTGAGCAACCATTTTACCTTAAATACTCAGTGTTCACACTAAATGCTGAACCTGAACTAAAATTAATTCCATCTGGCTCAGACCAATGCTAAAATTTGAGTTTTTTTCCCATGACATTTTTCCAGGATGATACTTTGCTGCTTTTGTGTTTTGCACCTCGGGGTGTTTTCATACGACTCCTCAGCTGCAGCAATGACTCATATTCAAATCTTCAGCGTGATTCAAAGTGCTGCAGCACGTTAAAATTAACGTTTTGTTTTTGTTGTCGTTGTTCTCTGCAGACCAACCCACAGATTTACACACATCAATATTCATTTATCTGTGCTGCTTCGACTAACCCGAGAAGGATGGAGTGAGCACGGTGATCTCCTGAAGCCTCCTTGGGCATGCATTTTATCCAAGACAGTGAAGCTCGTGCACATGCTGAAGGCTTTTCCACCACAACTGCTAACAGAAACAATGTTCACCATGTGCACCATCATATCATGTTAATCCTGAAAAACAGAACCACTCACTACAAGCCAGGCTGAGGAATTATTTCAGCATTATTCTTCTTTTTATGTTAGCTTGCTACCCACTTAGTTAAATGTAAACTTATTAGGGAGTCACCAAATCTATTAATGAGGGAGAATTATTTTCCCAATCTAACTCTGATGGTGCCACAGCTGGATTTTTCTGACAGGGTCCACCGTACGAGGATCTCCACTGAGCAGGTGTAGAAAACAGGCAGACGGAGACGGATCTGTAGGGATGACGAATGGGCTGCAAACGCCTTGACATTCACAAGACTGGAAAACAGAAAAAGTGAAAGTCACACAGCAGGAGAGGAGGAGGAAGCAAGTTTACTTAGATTTAAATTTTTGAGGTGGACATGAGAGAGAAAAAGTTAACAATAAAAGAAAGAAAAATAAGATTCTTGGGAGCCCCTGAGGAGGGAGACATGACTCAGTTAGTGGAGGTTCATCAGTCTGCAGTCAAACTGTGTCTAAATGTTCAGGGTCAAACTTTGGCTGGAAAAAGCTGCTTTTTTATTATTCGGTATTAAAGAGAAAATCAAATATAGAGTAAAAGTCCCTCAAAGTTTGCTAGGTATCATGAGATAATTTCATTTGTCTAAACTGGAAAATTATTTACAAAAAAGTTGATTTTATTGGTGATTATAAAACTCTGGATAGTTAGTTTATTTGCATTTCTGGCCTGCAGTATAAATAAATTAAATTAAATTAAATTAAATTAAACTAAATTAAATTAAACTAAATTAAATTAAACTAAATTAAATTAAATTTAGAAAAATATTTATCCCAAGAGGTGAAAATACAATGTTGTAGAAAGTTTTTGTCATAACCAGAGAAACAATTGATTCCTGTTCCAGAGGCTGATGGCTGCTGACAGGAATGACGACGCGTACTTTTCTGTCTTTCATTTAACTTAAGAAGCCTCCAACTGAACACCAGAGACGTCTCTAAGATTTAAAGACGGGGGGGCTAAGCCCTCAAGAGGTGACATACAAAGTTGCCCCTTTGGTGAAGTCATGACGACAATGGGTATAAAGGAACGTTGAAGAGCAGTTATTGTACTGATCTCCAGTCACTGTAATATGATGTTATGTAATGACACAAAGCAGAGTGGGACAAGAGGGAGGTTACAATGACCTCCTGCTCCTGCATACAGTGGTGGAAAAGTTTTCAGATACCACATGTATTTTTGAAATATTGCATTGAGAATCTGTCTTTGGTCTTTAAGTGCAATTTATTTTAGTACAGTCACAGTCAAAATACCAATCCCTTTAAAAGCCACTCAAAGCTTAAAATGTTTCATTTTAAAATATTTCATAATAATATTTGAGATTGTGGAAAATTTTAATGGTATAAGAAAACCTTTTTCCACCACTGAAGAACAGCCTCATAATTCCGCTTTCTATTAGACAACTTGCAGGTCTGTTCATCCATTCATCTCCTATACCTGCTTTATCCTGTTTGGGGTCACTCACACTCACTTTTAGCCAATATAAAATTACCAAGTAACATGCTTTTTTTCTCTACAATGGGATGAAGTCATTCATTCACAGGAATAACATGATGTCTACATAACAAGACTCCAGACAAGACTGAACCAGGAACCTTACTGCAACTAACCACTGAACAGCCAAATTCCAGATTTTTCTGGACTGTCTTTACCTTCATTATCACCACAGAAATGAATAAAATGTTCTATTCTGTGCACCAAAACTATCTCATGAGCAGCTGTTCAGCATCATCTGTCTGGTCCTAGTGGAAGAAGTTGCTTCTTCTGTCTGGGTCTGATTGGTCTCTTTGTCCAAACACTTGCTTCACCTTCTCTATCTCTGGATTTCCAGGTCCTCTCTAACGGACAAGTTAACATAATTTTAGATTTTTATATTTCTTGAATGATAGAACTCCTGTTAAATCTTTCACTCGCCTTCTCAGCAGACGTCTCTGTCCTCTCTGTTCCTGTCCCGTCTCAGCCTGGATACAGCTGACAGAAGTGATGGAGTGATAATAATTAAGAGACTTTTTCTTCTTTCTTTCTTTTTCATTGATGGTAACAGCTAGAGAAGAAACAGGTCTCTCACTATTTTCAGAGCTAACCAACAATAACAACTCAATATGATGCTAAAGTTTGAATTTAACAGAGCTCACAAGTCCCATTTGTGATTTTAAAACAAATAAAAGCAGCTATTTTATCAATAACAAACACATTTTTGCTGAT
The DNA here is from genome assembly GCA_037177155.1 of Melanotaenia catherinae. Classification (NCBI taxonomy): domain Eukaryota; kingdom Metazoa; phylum Chordata; class Actinopteri; order Atheriniformes; family Melanotaeniidae; genus Melanotaenia; species Melanotaenia catherinae. The sequence continues at coordinate 627,319 of JBAGKM010000011.1, read as the reverse complement.
AACTAGCTGGAGTTAGTGACTACTACTTACTTTAATCCTTAAAAAGACTCCCCATATATCATCTTGATCAGGGACTCATGGTGTTACATGGGACTGTGGATGCAGCTGGAGTGACAGGTGGGAATGAAAACATGGAGCTGGGATAAACGACCGGGTTTTAAATGTGAAACTTCACTGCGCTGTGTTCCAGGCATGATTCTTGATGTAGTGCTTTCTTTTTCAGTTCATCTGGATTCCTGGAAACATTTAAAGATATTATGTGTTTTTAGAGGAAGAAAGTTGCTTTA
>JBAGKM010000011.1:610876-624744 GCA_037177155.1 Melanotaenia catherinae | reverse complement strand
CCATCTCTAAAAATAACAGTGCTACCTGATGTTGCTGCCCACTGAGACAGAGGGAGAAACCACATTCATTTCCCGGCCTCCAATTAGTGCTGAGCCCGCATCATCATCAATTCACATCCTAATTGTCCTGTGTGGCTTGTGTAGTATACCACCATCTGTGCCGGTCCTCTAACTCTTGAGCAGGTTGTTATTTTTAGAGATGGCAGAAAACAGGGTTGTACTTGTAAGGTTCTTGCAAATGTATATGTTTGCATTGTATAAAAAAAAATATTTAATTGTGAGAATTTATAGCATCATTAAAACAGTCTTCAAAAGCTTAAAGAAATGTTGTTTTTCAAAATATTTAAACAAAGGTAGTATTCACACTGAGATATTGTCAATGAGTACTGAACAAGCAGTTCAGTCTAGCCTAAAACATCAACGATAAGTGTCTTTTCAGCCTTTGGATTCAAAGAGAAACCCCCACTCTGTAGTAACATTTTGCATTATGGTAAAAAATAAAAAAATAACACCTGATGCAAAAACTCCTTAACAAAAAGTAATTTTTTCTACCAAACATAGCCTGGGCAGTCCAGAACATAATGCTTATCATTTTCTGATGGGTTTTAAGAATGGGATAGACCAGAAATTAAAATAATGAAAATGGATCCACTATAAAGAAATACCACTTTATCAAAGCCTTGTCTAGAAATATATGTGAGACCACTTCATTAGCTGATGTCAAAATATTTTTCCTAAATGTCACTTCAACTTACTCTACTGACAGTTAATCAGTGGAAATTTGTAGGCAAAATGGGTTTACCGACAGAAGGGTAAATTAAAGAAAAACTTAGATTAACAGCTGACAAACAAGTTAATTATTCTGGCTTCAAATGTTGCATCAGGCTACAGTGAAACAGCTTGCTCTGGTGAGCTACAAACACAAAAGGTGCACTGGGAGACTGTACAGCTATTTACCCTCAGGTTTAGCAGAGACCTTGAAGTGGCACTTGTGTTTATCAAGGCTTACATGAAAGGTAGGTGGCTATGAAATAGACCCAGCAGGTTTAAGAGCAGTCACATTGGCCAGCAGGCTAGGACAATATTTGTCTCCATGATAACGTTAATGTGAATGGCTGCTGTTTTGTGGAAGAACATGTCTTAAAAAAATTTGAGGATTATTACAAACGATAAGAGAATCAATACGTTTATCATTGGTGTTCTTTTCTACAATAAGGCTCTAAAATTCAACCATATCAATATTGTTGACATATATTTCTATTGTAAAACAGAAGGCTTAATCTAATGTATAGGGTGAACAGCCTGGGATATTTTTGTGGGGATTAATGTTTATAAAAGTGTAACTACTACCCCTACTTTTTGCATAATGCCACCCCTTGCCAAATTTTGAAAGACGCCAGAAACTGCAAGGGTTGGGGTGCGAGATGTGGGGTGATCGGGGGGCGGAGAGTGGGTAGGTCAGGAATACATGTTTGACAGACAGCAGCTCAGCAGCCACTAGCAAGATGGAAAATGAGATTCACAAAGCGCCTTCGCCACACAGACGGTATTTGAGGTGGACAACTTTTTTCCTCCAGAATCCTCTCAGCTACACAAGTACAAGGTGGTCCTGAACCATATAGCACTGGCCTGTCAACAGCTCCGGCAGGCTCTGACAGGCTCTGGCAACTCGTGGTAGGTTGTAGCAGCCACTGTAGCACCACTGCTGCTGCTACAATTTGAGCTGCTGTCTGTCAGCAGATGAGGACCAGCAGGTAAAGAATAAAGTCTGATGTTACTTTTAAAAAAGCACAAATATGTCCCATTGGAATATTTAATCAGAAACCCTGTGCAAGAATGGAAGTCTGAAACTAGCAAATCTACACCATATAAGTTAACATCTGTTTTGCATTGGTGGGCGTGGTTTTCTATCCTTGCAAGGCACGGACCCGCCTATTTGCATCTGGAGGGAGGGGGCTGTGAGGTTTTTAAAATTTTCTCATGGTGAAAAGAAGCACCAAGTATGGCTCAAATATGTCTCTATATCACAAAAAAACAAAACCTGTTTTTACCCTGTAAATGATAATCCATTTTTGACCAATTAAATCCTGTTCAAAAAAACAAAAAAATTACTAAATGTATCAACAGTATTTCATCACTATTAAGTAATACTATGTTCTTTACAACTCAAAAAACACATTTTAGGGTGCACTAACCCCTTTAAGCAAATTTTCTTTAATTCTTTCCATCCCTCTATCCATCTATTTTCCACTGATCCTCTGGAATCATCATCTGGGTCATGGGGGCAGTAGCCTAAGCAAAAAAAGCCCAAACTTCTTTCAGCTCCTCCAGGAGGAATCCCGAGACATCCCAAGTGAGACACATAGTCCCTCCAGGTTGTTCTAGATATTCCCTGGGGCCTCCTCCTGGTGGGACATACCCAGAAAACCTCTCCAGGGAGGTGTCCAGGATCCTGCATTCTTATCAGATGCCCGAATGACCTCATCTGTCTCCTTTTGATGCAGAGGAGCAGCGTATCTACACCAAACCTCTTCCCAGATGATTGAGCTTCTTACCCTATCTCTAATGGAGAGTCCAGCCACCCTGCAGAGAAAACTCATTTCGGCCACATGTATTCTCAGTCATCTCCAACAGCACATTTATTTTTATCCTTATACAGCAATCGGTAAATCGAGACCTTCATCTTTCAGCTCAGCTCTTTCTTCACCATGACAGACCAATGCAGAATCTGCACCACTGTCAACACTGCACCAATCCACTTGTCAATCTCCCCTTTTTTTCTTCCCTCACTGGTAAATAAGACCCCAAGGTACATGAGGTCCTTCACATGGGCAGAATCTCATTCCCACCCCAGAGAGGACATTCCACCTTTGTCCAGTTGAGGACCATGGCTGACTTGCTGTCAGCGATTCAGACCAAGCTCTTACACCGGTCATGCAGAGACTGAACCCCTTGTACAAGTCCCCCACAGGACTCCCTATAGGGCACAGTTGAATGCCTTTTCCAGGTCCACTAAACACATGTAGACTGGTTGGGTGAACTCCCATGCCCCCTCCAAGATGCCGCAGAGTATAGAGCTGCTTCACTCTTCCACCGCCGGGGTGAATAATCACTCTGTTCCTCCTCAATCCGTAGTTCGACTATCCAACAGAAACCTCATCCCAGATCCACTAAATAGACCTCAAGAGGGAGGCCAAGAAGTGTGATCCCCTATAATTGGAACACACACTCCAACGACCACCCCAGCCCCCTATGACAGAACTTCACTCCACTCCACTTCCCAATTGGCAGTAAGGCTTTTAAAAAGCAGCTTGTTTGCTTAAATCATAGATGTGTTGATACTATAAATTACTATATGATGAAGTTTTATTAAAAAAGAAATTTATTTAAAAGGAAAAAAAAAGGAATGAAAGAATAGCCTTACTCGAGTCCTGTTATTCACAAAACTGACTTCATAGAAAGACTTAACCCTTGTCAATGTTTGAAGTCATCTATGGTCAGGAGTGTTACTGATGACACGTTTCAACCTCGCACTGAATCCGATCAAGCATCCCATTCAATCCCTCAATGCCTGCAAAGTAAAATTATTCAATACACCCAATAAGCTTTTCTCTTTCTTTTCATTTCTTTCATTTGAGGCTGGTTGTGTACTGCTATCCTGGGTCACTCAACCCCATTTCAAGTGGCTCTCCCTCAATCTATACAACAAATTTCCTCTGTGGTTTCTCTTTTCAAAAAAGTTACAGACCGAGGTATTAGGTGTTTGTGAAAACACAAAAGAAAATAAATCCTTTGCTACAGTATCAAAGTTCAGTGTGTCAAAGAGGATTATTTTCAATAATGCCACTGCTTTGTTAGATCTAGATTGTTTCAAGATATAATTCTCTTTTTCAGTGGACAGGATAAATTAATTTTAACTATTAACAGGCAGTGCTGAAGCATGACTCATTTGATTCATCAGGTTGTACAAGTCTTAAAAGATGGAGGAAATCTCCCACTTTCCTTGCCCGTGAATTTGAATCACAGACATTACTGAAAAGGAATGGACAATAAAAGTGGACATTGAAAATGTCATCTTCCACTCTGGGTCCAGTGACAAGCATTAGACCAATAAGCACAAATGTCTGAAGGATAATGCACACATTAGGGCTTGACTCATTCACTGTCTCAATTCATAGCCTTCTATGAAAGAGTAAAGTGAGTATTACTGTGTGTGCATTACATCCCGCTTCAGTGAAGGCAAATGCCCAACATAGATCACCAAACAAAAGGTCTATAAGAGTGGCCTCATGATTATCATCCTTTCAAATCATAACAATTGCTCCTCTAACATAAATGGCACTATTAACCTTGGTACATTTGTGAATAATTTCCAGGATGTTAAGCATTTTGAATGTTTTTTTTCTTAACCTAACAGTGGAAATGTAGTCATGTGGTAAGTGTTACCTTGGATGTATATGTATATTGATTTTTTTTATCAAGGAGGAGTGTGGGCTGAGGACTTGGTCATGTCTGTGATGTTCAAAGACAATTATGGAGTGAGAACTTAAGGGTAGCAGAGGGTAATCCTTTTACTAAGCTCCTCGAGGCTTTCCAGTGGGTTGCTTGAATCAGGATATTGACTCCAGCCACTCTTGTCTGGCCCCAAAATTACCTATTGATTTACCCTTTTGACAGTTGTTAGTTGGAAATGCAGTGACCTGCATTGTCATATGAGGTACATGTTGTTTGGCACTAACTGTTGGTTCCCCGTTTGTGCGAGTGCTGCAAGTGTTGCTGCAACTGTAGCACAGACAAGAAAAATCAATGCATCTAGTGTGCTGGTTAAATTTTGCTGAAGAGCTATATTGATCTTTAGCAAAATTCAGTGATAATTTTAAAAGATTATTCTGTAGCAATACACTGAAAACAGTTACCATTTTAGTTTTAGTACCACCATTATTAATACCGTATAATACAGGATATTATTACATTGCTGTGGCTACAAATAGCCAGGACAGACAAATTTTTTGCACCACCTTATGACAAACCTCAGATAATTCTGATTAAAATGTCAAAAACTCATCTATATGGCTGAGGTGATGGAAGAACTTAGTGACAGGCTAATGATGATAAGGTTGGGTTAATCTGGTTTACAATATGTGTAGGTGCCTCAGGATTGGCAGACTAGGATGACTTCTCTTTGTCCTTTAGGATGTCCTTGCTGTAGAAGTATAGGGAACAAAACCTGCTGTTTGATGCTTTTTTTTAACATACAAGAGAAGCAAAACATTGGCCAGACTTGACAGCAATAAGTCAGATTAGTTTGTGATGGGTTGATGACTGTCACAGTGGCCCTCTTTAACTGATGCTGTTCACAAACAAACAAACAAACAAACAAACAAAAAAAACATTTTACAGCTTTTCAGATTTTTTTTCAGCATTATCAGGCGTCTAACTCCAGTTTTCTTTTAATTGTTGTGTCTCATGCAAAATTCTAAAGAATTTATGTTTATTTTGACAGGTGTAATGTTTTGGGACTGCCACACTATGTTAACATACAACCTTATTCTAATTGAAAGTAAGAAAGGTCATTTCTCCAACTGCAGCATTAAAGATTTATATTGTTTTCCCATTTTCTGCAGTAAGATGTCTCTCAGCAAGTTATGGATGTATGTTTTCTCCCTCTACTGGATCTTATGTTTTTTTTGTATCCATTACTGCAGGCATTAGATGAGTGTTTGCACTCTGCACTGAAGCTTTTTCGGTGTAATAAACTGTTAATTTTTCACTCCATCTGACAGAATACCATTAAGCACAGCTATAAAGGAAAGCTAGCAAATAAAACCATGCCGTTCTTCTAATAATCTGCTGCACAAGTTTGGTAATAATAATTATACCACTGGGAGGCAAAAGACGTGCACAAATTTCACAGAGTTGACATTGTAATGTATGGCACTGATGGTGCAGGATTTACATGGAACTGACTGTAGGAGTAGATAATGAAAGTCTCTGATGTGAAAAAAAGAGTCTGCCAAATGACTGTAGAATAGAATAGAATAGAATAGAATAGAATAGAATTTTCTGGCAAAACATCAGGCTGAGAACAAACTGGCTGATAAGAAGGAACATTACCTGAAAACAAGGGCAGCCTTGTTTTTGTGGAAAAATATTTAAATAAACAAATATGACATTTCGGATTTTTTCTGGACACATTCCCCTGAAAAAATGAGGGTACTTAATAAAACACTAAATTCATGATCAAAGAGCCTTAAAACATATGAAAACATAGTGCTGAAACAACGCTGTGGAAATCTGGCTGCACACAAATAAAAAATGACGTACACCAGCACAGCCTAGTCTGGAGCCCAGTTCATATTAACAAAGCTTACAATTAACTATTTTTATCTATTTGCACAGTAAAAATGGTCGTAGTACCAGCCTACATGTGGAAGAAGAGTAGTCTTCAGAGCGCGACCAAGAAGTAGGAAGTGAAAAAATCTGTGGTTGGTTGTATTTTGTGAGAAGACTGAGTTCAGCACATGAACCAACTTCATCAAAGCAGCAAAAACATGAAGTGAATTAGGGATTTGGTGATGGAAGAAAAACACTCGTGGTGGGTTTCCTGCATAGAAATGTGAAAAACTTTCAAGGGTTGCTTCCTAAATCAACACTAGATAGTTTCCTACATTAAAACTCAGTGCTTCTAACTTGTTTTGATGGCACACTGGTCCTTATTACATACTGTACATTCCTGAGGCTGTTGTTTACCTACAGTGTCCCGATGCTGATAAACTGCTTCACAAACATTTTATCCAGCCTGGAGTATAATGTGAAAGCATCGTTTTGCTACTGGAACTGGATATCCACACTGGCCATTTTGAACACACCATGGATGAAAATACAAGATAACATTATCGGAGGAAAAGAGGAAAAGGAAGAGACAAAGGGACCGAGGAAGACACGAGACAGGAGTCAACACTGGACTGACTTACTGGCTGGAGAGAGCTCAGAGAAGAGACAGGACGCAAGACGGATGCTGAATAAGCTGATGCTAAGTGGCGAAGTTCAGTAGTACTGCTTTAAGTGGTCATTTTGGTGAAAGGCATGCCTGAAAATGATTTTAGGGCCCTAAACTAAATAAATCTGAATATTTGTTCAGTCAAGTGAGTTTACAGACATTTGCTGCAATCAGACTGCAGAGAGCCCAGTTTAGAGCAGTAAGGGTAGTCTGAATATCAAAGACAGCACTCATCGCTACAGTCAAGTTCAGAACAGAACCAATGGGCTGAATGCGTTCATGTGAGTCTGGCCTCGTGTATAAACTTTCCTTTTAAAATATGTTTTCAGATGAGAGCAGGTAATCGGGCTAAATAACTGTGTTGAAAGGAAAATGCTGGATGACTTTGAGGTGATGCCGACTGACACCGTTCTTCTTTTGAGTGTCGAGGCAGCCATGCTGATGAAGGTTGGCTCTCCCACTCCATCCCACTATTCATATGGAATGATTCAGGAAGGTTCCCAATGTTTTCATTCCTCCCTCTGTTATTTTCTCACCTCCTTCATTTTTGATTTTGTGTTTTTTGGCAGAGCCTGCAGCAAGCTGGCAAACAGAGACTCTGTGGTTCTGTCTCCCACACAGAGATGGAAATACAGCGATGACAGCGTGAGCGGCAGTCGCAGCAGAGCGTCGTCTCAAAGACACAGGACCATCCACACTGGCTGAAACTGTGTCAAATGGATGTGCCAATAATATGCAAATGCTGTGAGTGTCACAGTTTCAGGTGGAGGGGCTCACCTCCAACACGTTTAGGGAAGCTTCTGAAGCAGCAGGAGTGTTTCATTAACAGCATAACTATTTCTGTTTAAAACCAGACTGAATCACCTCTTATTAAAGTAGATAAAAACGGTAAATATGCCGTCAAGAAGAAAGGCAGGGAAGTCATTTGGAAGTAAAAGGTTCACCAGATTAGTGACTTAAGGCACTGAATCCATGACTGTTTCTATACTGAAGTTCATCTCTAGCTGTGCTGATTACATGTGAAGAAAATTTTCTAAACCTAAAATATGCTGCGTGTCCAACTTTTGAAATGTGTTCTCTGACATGTGATCCATCAGTCCATAAAACAGACAGATTCAGACACACTTCATGTTCTTTCCGCTGTAACCGGAGCTTAAAGAAAGTCTTTCTGCCTATAAGGCGGGGGTGTGAAGGTCACAGCTGGGCCTATAAAAATAGATTACTTGATTAGTTTCTGACGTCATCATGACATCATTAATATGAAATTTGAAAACTATGTACAATCTCCAAAGGGATTTATTTTTATTTTTTATTATTACGTGTGTGTGTGTGTGTGTGTGTGTGTACGCATGTACAAATCTAACGTGTGTAAAAAAAACTCATGTATGAGGCTTGAAGACTCACATATACGCTAAAATACTTAGAAACCTTCCATAAAGTACGGTTTGTTCTTCCAACATTTTTTTCCTTTGTTTGCTGTCGTCATTATTTATTTATTTTATCTTGCTTCTATTAAAACGGGTCATTTACTACATAACACAAATTTATAAATGTTTATTTGTTTGGTTGTTTGTGTTCTTTCTTCTTCTTTCAGTGTTCCTGTACATGCTACTTATATGATGTCTTGTGCTGTACATAAAACAAAAAGACGGGTTCATCCATCATCCATATAATCTATCATTTCATCCAGTTTCAGTGTGTTAATTTAACAGGAGGGGGTTGGGTAGACGTGTAAAGAGAACGGATGCTGCAGTTTGGAGTGTGTTTATTTGCACTGCTGCACTAACATATGCGATGCTTTATGCTCCGCTGCATGCCTGATGTTTGGAGCCATCGTGACAATCAGTCACAAGATCAGACATGTGATGTGATTGGCTGGCACCTGAAGCGCTGCTTGAAAAACACAGCAAGTGACACCAGCAAGGCAAAATAACAAATCACACAGAAGAATTTAACCATCAAAACATCGTCCTTTCAGAGCAGCTGAAACGCAGAGCTGAAGCCCAAAAGGTGTGAATCTGATCTTGCTGTGGCAGGACTGGGAAATGTGTGGCGTGTTATAAAGACAAAAATGTACCGAGACACTGTGGCCAGGTTCACATCTATACGTACACAGCAGGTACACAGCAGGTACACAGCAGGATGAAGTGGCTTCTGGTGGACTCAGTGCAGCACTGTGACAAAACGCCTGCATGTCCAAAATACGCTTCTCTCACCGCCATGACGCCAACTTTGGATTTTTAACACAGTGTGAGTAATAACTTTGTTGTTTATGCATTAAAAATACGTTGATTTAACATTAATCCCTTTGCATTTTAAATAAATTAGTTCATTTATACGTTTTAGGTGTTTTATACTTTCATTTATTTTTAAGGCGTTTTGGTCTTTTTTCAGCACTTTGCCAGCGTCTGCTTTATACATCATAAATAAAGCTGACTTGGCTTTACATGTTTATTTTTGACAGCCCTAGTTTCTTCTTATCGATATCAGGTAGTACAGGAAGTAAATAACGAGTATGAATACACACGCATCACCAGACCCACACACAGTACTGGTCCAAACATTTATATTCATTTAACTGAATGTACGTGTTTTCCAATAAAAACTTATTCTGGCATAAAAAAAGAAAAATATACAACACTGTAATATCCCTGTGGGATAAATAAAGAATTTTTTATTTGATTTAACTTCAAATTTGTTTGTTTTTTAAATACTTTTGAAACTCTATGCATGTGCACAAACCTGATTTCCATTAACAGACTCTAATTTATCAGAAAAACTGTAATGCAACAAACAAAAAGAGAAAGACGAAGCAGGATTTTAACCAGCGTGTAACAGAAATATCTAACACATCATTAAAAACGGTCTTTCTGCAGGTGTCTGATCACTTTACTAAAATAATGGTGTTTTTATTCTCTTAGAATGAGACATTTGTGTTGCTCGTCGTAAATACATTTTTCTTATTTTAACAGAACCTCCTCATACTTCCTCCTTATAACACCTGATGAGAAAAGTCTTCCTCAGACGTCATGTAACACCATAACACGCGACTGCAGTTATTTACAGATCCCACATTTAGAATATATCATAAAAATAAGAAGAAGAAAGAAAATATATCAAACTGAACAACCTCCCTGAAAGTGTCTTTTTATGTCAAATTATGCCACTTTTTTCTGTTTCCATCTCATGTTGGAATTATGTTGCTCTAAAAGTCTGTGTGTGATGGTTTGAAGGATGCTTGAGGTTCTCATCACGCCGTCTGTCTTCAGAATTATGCGTTCGTGTTCGTCCTGGGCTCAAACCCAGCTCCTCCAGCCCTTGTTGTGCTTCTCCAGCTTGTGACAGCGCTGTCGAGGGAACCTCTGCGTCAGCACTTTTTGACCATTTCCATCACCCCTCCACCCCCGCCTCCGCCTCCCGGAGACATCTCCAGTTAATTTTAGATAAGTGATGTTGTTGGGCCTTTCGTCCTCATTAACTAGTCGGGCTCTAATGCGTACGCATGAATCATAGCACTCATCACTAATTTAACACAATTTGCTTGTTGCTGTGCACAGCAGCATGCCGCCTTCAGACACGCTTTGCTCGCGTGCCCTGCAGAAGATGAGGAAGAAGAGAAGACGTTTCATGTCTGAACTTAGCTTAGAAAGACTGATTCTTTCATTACTGCATCAAGGTTTGGCTTTTCAGTTCTGTTTTAAGTCAACAGAAAAACATGGTGGATGTGGCTCTAAACACCTGATTGTTTAATCCCAAGCAGCTTATCACGGAGGACTTCCAGATATCTGCACCGTCAAGATTTATTTAGCCTCATCTGGCCTTGAGTGACAACTGGGAAAATGGATTTCAAAAAGCTGACCAACAGGAGTACAACCGCCTCCTGCCTAGAAATGATCTGCTTTGTACAAGTTGTCATTTTTAAGAAAAACAGCCCTTCACTTCATGATTACCAAACCTGGCAGTGACCACCCTGATCCTGTAATGTATGAATAAAAAAGTCAATTATCTCCTGCTTGGTTTTTGCCAAAGAGCCCAACTTTTCCAGTACGAGGTGGTCCAGGACCCACTCAGACATCCACACTGTGCTGGTTTAACTGGTCTCACTCTTGTGGGATGTTTAGTTAGATGCTGCATTAGTGCTGAAGGCTTCAGTGCTGGTTAGTGTTAACACGCCACAAAATGGACTCATGGCTTTGCCAGAACTGCACTTAATGAATTTACTTTACTTGTGGCAACTTTTACCAACTTTTTCTTTTAGCTGTGAAAACAGCATTTTTCATCGGATTCAGGGCAGACAAAGGATACTAAATCCATCTGATATTCTGATTTATGGCTTATTCCTTTGGCTTTGTGTGTCATTATGCCATCACTGGGTCAGAACGGTTCCTTGCAGCATCAATAAATTGTCTGTACACAGAAAACTGGCTGACTTGTCCTCCAGCTGTTAGCTGATGTCTGTGTGACTTGCAGGAAGAACTCAGATTTGTTTGTCTCCACATTTTACAAAACTAGGACAAAAAAAGGAGGCCTAGTAACAGTACAGAGAAGCATTATATTCTCATATGATAAATTTATCGTTACCTAATTTATCTATTAGCCTATTTAAATCATATGGTCTTAAATACATGTATTTCTAATTTGTTATGCTGCCACATTCTTTCTTTGTATTTGAAACACTATGTTGTAGGCTTGAGGTATATTCCTCTGTAGTAACACAAAATGACATTTTTTGTTTGTTTGCCTGAAATTTTTTCGCTCACAAACAAAACTCAGTTGAACAGGAGGCGATATTGTGTTGCTAAGATTAGAAAACAAAAATCCAAACCAAAGCAAACGTTTCCACCTCCAGAACCATGTGGACTTCTCCCGTCCTGCTCTGAGCTCCTGCATGTGAGAGTTCACTCCAACAAGTTCACACAATTAATCGTATATGGATGACTTATTGGAGGATGTCGACCCTCGAGGGCCGCTGTCCTGAAGGCAGCAGATGTTTCCCTGCTCCAACACGCCTGCTTCAAATTACATGGATCTCCTTGCTGTCAAGTCCTGCCCAGCCTGTTGATGCCACATTATTCTGAGTCAGGTGTGTTGAAGCAGCAAACATCTAAAAGCTGTAACACCACTAAGCCTCTGATGGTATTAATCTTACAGAATTGATTTGGAAGCCAAACACTACAAGGTGGAGGTAAGAAGTACTAATGCCGGTAAACCTAAACATGAATCCACCATCATTCACCAGCTGAGGCCTAAAAGACAACATTTAATGGTTTTACTGAGTATTTATTTATAAGCATTGAGAGAAAAATGTGTTAAAGCCTTTTTTCTTTATAAGAAGTCAGTGTATTGTTACGTTATGATGAGCTTAGACTTATTACAGTAACATAAAAACAGGCTGTAAAATTGTTAATAAGCAAATAATTGTCTATTAAAATGTTTGAACTACACATAAGCAGAAAAAGTAGATGGATTGATTTGGGACTGGACTGAAATTGCCAGTATAAAACATTTTCCAGACCCCAAAAGCCTCTTTGCCAGCTTTTCCAACTATGCCGGCAGAAAGCCTGCAGGGAAGATGTGAAAAGGAGGGACTGCAGCTTGTTAACAGCAGATGGTGTGATCTTGGACACGAGCTCAGATGGAACGTCTCTGCATCCTGCTTATTGAACTGTTGGCTGTGAATCCTCGTCTATGTTTTCTATCAATAGCTCACCTTTCTTACCTGCTGCCTCTGCCTGCGACTTCATCAGTGACACAACAACCTCCATGAATTCATGCAAAATCTCTGGAGATTTAAACCTTAAACCTTCTGACTTTACAACAGTTTGTCAACAGATTTAGTTGTTTGTGTTTTCTGTGTATACTGCAGCAATATCATTTCTTTTTGGGGATTAATAAGAGAAACAGGATTTATTTATTTATTTAAATTTAATGAGCCTGAAGCACAGAACAGCTTTAGGAGTTTTGAATCCACATGTGCAGATAGGGACTGACTGAATATTTTCATACTAACTGCAGCTTTTCACCTTCAAATCAACACTGCAGCACTTTTCTCACATTGGTGTCCTCCAACGACGGCTAATTCAGCATCCATCTTGCATCCTGTCTCTTCTCGGAGGTTTCCCCAGCCAACAAAGGTCAGTCCAATGGACACTGTTGTCTTATCTCTTTCTCTCTCTTTGTTTATTCCTCATATGATTTTTTCTGGGTTTCATAACATGACGTTTCAGGCTTGAAAAAAGTTGTGAAGTGTAGTTTCTCTAGGGATGCTGCAGGGCAATGATGACTCCAGGAATGTACAAAATGAATGTCATTGTGCCTTCAAACTGAATCAGAAACACAGAGTTTCAAGGTTGGAAGTAGGGCTGAACGATTTATCGTTTTCTGATCGAAATCGCAATTTCAGACGACGCGATCACGTGACCGTCAAAGCTGCGGTTTTTACAGCGCTCCTGACTGACCCAAGATCTGTTGTGTCATCTATTTTACACATACATGCCGTAATCCTACCATCCTGGCAAGCTCACCAATCAGAGGCGGCATTCTGCTCATGGACAGATCACGCTAACCAATCAGTTTTAACCTGCTCCTTGCGCTTTGAAATCTTCACGCGTTTAAAAATGGCTTCAGCAGAACCAGAAGCGGAGTTGGGGAATTTAAACCCCAAGAAAAACAGTACGTCGGTCATTTGGGAGTATTTCGGTTTTGAGGCTGCAGATGTGCACCAGAAACAGGTACTGTCGCGCTAAAGTTGCAACGTCTAGCGGAAACACAACTAACTTATACCGGCACTTAAAAAATCACCACAGGCATTTGCATGATGAGTGCATGACAAAAAAGTCTGGTGAAAAGTCAAGTGAAAATGATCCTC
>JBAGKM010000011.1:561954-575056 GCA_037177155.1 Melanotaenia catherinae | reverse complement strand
CTGTACTTATTGTTTTTAACCGTTTTAATGTTTCTTTTGTACTTATAGTTTTTAACCGTTTTAATGTTTGTTCTGTACTTATTGTTTTTAACCGTTTTAATGTTTGTTTTTTACTTATTGTTTTTAACCGTTTTAATGTTTCTTTTGTATAGTGTCCTTGGGTGTTTTGACAGGCACTTTTACATAAAATGTATTATTATTATTATGGGTGTGCATGTGCTGGTGTTTGAGTTTGCAGTATTTTGATGGAATGAAAAGTACAGCAGCATATTATAAGGTCTTGCCACTGATGCATTACAAACGTCTTTTTATTTCCTGCAGCCCATTAGCTAAAATATTTGTGTTGTCTGACCATCAATGGTCAGACAACAGAGTAGGACACACGAAAACAGAACCTGAACTTACTCTTTTTGTCCTTTTTCTCCTTGTTTTTCTTCTCTTTTTTCTTCTCCTTTTTATCCTCGCCGTCACCCTCGCCTTCTTCACTGGCACCAAGCAGCGTGAAGATGATCCCAGTCTGAGAGTTTACACCAACAGCAGTGACGACCATCTTACCAGAGCCCTCCATCACATGGGTACCTGAGGTGGAGGAGGGGGAGGAGGAGGTGAGAAGTGTTCCATTTTACCTGCAAAATATGATGCATCTTGTACTCATGACACGGTGTCTTCCTTGACAGAGACAAAGTGGGAGGATGTGTAATGAAATCAAACCTGACATTGGGTCAATTATCACCCGGAGGTCAGTGCTCTCCAGGAATGACTGCACACAGAAAGTGTCTGGAGAAAGTACCCTAATAGTATAAAAGAGTTACGGACCCTCTGATGCGCCTAAAATGACTTTTACTCAAAATAATTCAGTTTGTTAAACCATCTAATTTTTGGGGGGAATTTAATGGGTCCCAATCTCAGTAAAAAAGCTTAACTACTGTAGGTGTGAAAACTCAAAGCTTTAATTCAGTTGTGGAAAATCAGCAGCAGAAAGTGGCTGGTAAGTGCAGATAATAACGTGACAGGTCACGCTGAACTTGGCTCTGATTTGGGGGAAAATGGAGCAGAATAATGCACCTGACAGCAACATGGGGTCCTTGTCAAGAGTCTTCTTGACATGATCCGACTCTCCAGTCAGGGAGCTTTCGTCAATCTTCAGATCGTTGCCCTGAATGAGGACTCCGTCTGCAGGAAGGAGGTCACCTGGGACAGCAACACAGAGGTAACAACTGTACACCTTCATCAAGTCATTATGGGACATGATTATGTCATCTGCCTGCTATAACTAAAGGATGTAACCGGAGCAGGATTATTATAAAGATATTTTAACTTTTTCTCAAGAAAAACAAGGCAGTTGTGTTCATTTGTAAAATCTTACACTGTTTTCTGTTCATCTCCACAGATGCAATATCACAATTTACAGTAATAATGTAGGAAATGTTCTGATGATAACACCTAAAAATATTAAAATGTCATATTTACCAGTATCACCATTATCAAAGCTGAGAATAGACTCATCTCTGATCTTATTAATTCAAGTACGAGCAAGATTATGTTTTCTAAAGGAAATCAGTAAACCAAGACTGCAGCTGATGTCTGTTTTTCTATTCTTAAATAAAGACTAAAGTCTTCATTACATTAAAAAATATCATAATATCATGAATTAATTAATTAATTAATTAATGGATTTATTGTCATTGAACAACAACTGCATCAGCAATCATTGGCAATGATTTTTTTAAATCCCAGGCTGTCCTACCAAAGCTGAAAAGAATATAAACCACAATAAAAATAATCAAACACAAAAGCAAGAATACTACAAATAAGTTATACAGTAAAATATATAATAAGCAATAAGAAGATGTTGTTATTATTGATAGGTTCAACATAATTTACACAAACCCTTTAAGGAAGCTGGAAAATGCATGAATGTATGTCATATATGAAAAATATAATGTTTTTAAATATAGAAATTAGGTTGGACTCAATAAAAAAATGAAGTAATTAAAGAAAAGCGTTGTAATTTATTAATCTTGATTTATCGCATTTAATCATATTACAACAGTTGCCCCAAAAACAACATTTCTTACTTTAACTGGATTTTAGTGGACGACTGAATCAAAAAATAAACACAGACATTAATATTGTAAACCCAAGCTCTAGTAATGTCTGGAAAAATGCATTTAATTGCATTTTAATTCAATTCAGTAGAAAAGGAAATAACTGAACTGCTCTGAAGTTAAAGTTCTATTTTATGTACTTTGTTCTTTAATTCAGGGGTTTCCAAACTTTTCCTTGCAGAGACCCTCAAACCTACAGACAACGCTACAAAATATGTAAAGAAACATCACCGTATTTTCTCACTTTTATTCACTATTCAATAAGTATTACATTTGTTTAGCATAAGAAAATTAACAACAAAAAAGAACTGTATATTCCCACTGAATCATAAACCTTTCAACAAACTGTTGACAGATAGGAACAGAGCAAAAGAAATTAAACTTCTCGTGTGTGTGCATGCATGTGTGTGTCTGGAAGTGACAGATTACAGTAGTGGGACGCTAGAGTCTCCAGACAGAGGAGGTATTTGGGCCATTTTTCTGTAGAATTCCTCAGTGGAGCTGTTGGTCTGCTCTTTTGGTCTATTAGTTAAACTATTATTAACTAATAGTTAGGTCTTAATACACATCCTTTGACCACTGCACAGTTCAGTGGTGGGTTTTCTTACCATATTTGACTTGTGCAATGTCTCCAACTACCATCTCAGACACTTTGATCTGGATCACCTGACCCCCTCGGACCACGGTGAACTTCTGCTCCTGCTCAATGCGGCTCTGGAGACCCCGAAACTGCTTCTCTTTGCTCCAGTCATTAAAGGCCGTCACCAGCACCACACACACCACAGACAGGAGGATGGCAGCGCCTTCAATCCAGCCCGTCTCTGCCTCACCCTCCTCCTCCACACCACCAGCTGCATTGCCACAGTCTGGAACAACAAGCATGAACTGATGCAGACTTATAGATTTAATTCAATACTGGTAACATGTTTGTGCCATAAAAAGACCCTCATAGAAAATAAACAGATGGTGTGAGCAGTTTCCTTCCTAATCTTTAAAGTCAGACTTGGCTTAAAACTAATGCCATTTATTTACTCCAGTGGTTAAATTACTGTAGACTGGAGCACACAAGGCATTCTTATGAACAATTACTGGAAAAGGATTGGCAGTAAAATGCATGTTTTATCATAAACTTTAAAAAGAGTTTGATCCATTCTGTCTAGATTTTGGACCTCTAGATGAGTGGAGGTGCTGATGTCTGGGCTGTTAAGGCAGGTAAGCTAACATTGCATATAACTTTGCAGAAGCTGTGGATAGAAATACATTTTTCATATTAGTGTTAATGGGAAAAACATAGAAACCTTAAAAAACTGGGAACCTCTGTCCTTCAAATGATCGAAGCACCTGACAGCTCCACCATAACTCATCAGGCATCAGACTAGAAGTAAGAGTCTCTGAAAGGTTTTATCAGTGTACAAGTTTAATAAGAGCACATAGAGATAAAAAGATTTAAAAAGCTACTTACTCTGTCTTTCGGCATCTGGTGGACTGTAGAATGAAAGGCCTAGTGAAATAATGGCTGCCACCTCTAGGATGATGAGTGTGACATCCTGCAGGGCTTCCCACACTAACTGCAGAAAGGTTTTTGGCTTTTTAGGAGGAATAATATTCTGTCCAAACTCTTGTTTCCTTCTGTCGATGTCTTCTGAATTTCCCTGCAGACCTGTAGCAGGACACACAAAAGAAAATGTCACTCCAGTAAACTGAGATGATTTGCTGCTGAAACATAAAGCCCAACTGACCTCATAATAAGACACACATTCAGTATGTAGATCTTTTTGCCAACTTTGTTTACACCCCCTCTGACCTTTAAGTACATCAACTAAAATCTGAGCTAAATGTGTGAAAAACACATGAAACGTGTATGTCAACACAACTAGCATCTAATGATCCTTCTGCCATCTAGCTAGCTAGCTTAAGTAGCCTTTATCCTGGATGACAGAGTTTAGAATAACTCAGGTTATGTATTTACATATCTTAAAAATTATGGGATGAAGATGAGGATTCATTTTGTCAAGAGCCAAGTTGAAGACAAGTACACAAGATGCTAAAAAGCTTTCCACGTGAACTGTAAATGGTGGAGTTGCCTTCAGTGGGCTGATTTTTTCCTCATTACACTGATGGAGAGTTAAAGAGCACCAACCCCCACGCCACTGTTACTGCTGAATATGGCTGAAATGGCTTTCTTCATTCTCCAATCCCACCAACATCTCGTGCTACAATATCAGCAACAGGATTAAGATTCAGATTATAATTCCCTTCATTTGTCCCTACCGGGGAATTGTTCAATGAACGTAAAGGTTTTTTTTGTTGTTTTTTTTCATGTTGAGTGTATTTGTAAACACTTGGACTAAACTAATCGGATCTCTCTCTACCTTTTCTACTACCTGGGTCTACCACTGGGCCCTGAATGCAAGCTAACAGCTTGTGCATCGATCTGTGGCATCGACTGCTCTACATCAGATGGCTTTTGTATTTTAAGAGACCAGGTCACTGTAAGTCTAGTCACTCACCTTGGTCGCTCCTGGAGAGGTTTTTATTGCATGCATGCCTTAAATAATGGTTGTAGCTTTTTTTAACTTGCTCTTATTGACAACTGACTCCACTTTTATTTTCTTCTCTTTTATAGCGTTCCTCTCTAAAGCCCCGACTTTCCTCGTATTACATATTATTAAAGATGAAGTATGGGGATTCTGTCATCTGTTGTGTTCAGTTGGACAAACTCAAATATTATCTTTCTTGTCACTATTTTGCTATACACAAAGTTTAAAAAAGCATTATGTAACTTTCTGACACCAAGGCTGAGAAACCACACATAGCACCACATGCCAGCAAATGGATATCGATGCTCTCACAGTTTTGAATACGTAACTAGGCTGATTGATCAAAGAAATGCAAGCGGACTTTATTGGAGGAAGAGAGAAAAAGAAAAGAGAAAGTGACAGGGGAAGAGAAGAGACAAGAGTCAACAATGAACTGACTTCTTCTGGCTGGAGAGGTCTCAGAGTACAGGTAGGTTGTAAGGTGGATGCTAAAATAAACCGCTGTTAGAAGACGCCTTACTGAACAGTAGTGCTTCTTCAAAGAGACAGAAGTCCAAGTGTTTTGGAGAGATGTTGACAAAAAGGCACACTCGCAATCTTCAGCATTACAAAACTAATGTTTTATTTGAACATTAAAGCCCCACTAATGAACTATAGCAGATTTTCTCACTGAGGTCCCTCTAACAGCGTTAGTATCCTGTGGCTTCTCTGAACTCCCTGCAGCCAGTAAAAGTTGTTCTGATGTTGATTCTTGTTTAATCACTTGTCCTGTCACTTTCTCCATTTCTTTTCCTCCCTTTCTCTGACTGTGTCCTCTGGGGTTTCTTGCTGAATAAACCAGTGTGTTGATATCCAGTTTCTAGCATGTGACACAAAGTTGTAAAGCAGAATGTTGCTGAAAAGTGATGTGCTGGGATGAGGAAAAAAAAATAAGGTGGGGTTTTTCAGCTTCATGAAACTGCAGGGCAACAGCAGCTCCAAGAATATACATAATGAATGTCAGTGTACCTTCAAAACTATTTAGATGCACAGAGTTTAAAGGATGGAAACGACACGTCATTTCAGACTGAACATGGCCGCACGCTTACAGTTCTCCTCAACCTTGATGTGCAGACAGGTGTGCACGCTCACCAGCGGCCAGACACAGAGCACGTGTCTGAAAATATGTGGCATAAATATCAGGTGATAACCAGGCTTCACAGCTTACCCTCCACCCCACCAACAAACCCGAGGTACCAATGTTTACAGCTGCCGTTCTCACCAACATCTCTGCTCTATCATATCTAAAGAGCTGATAGTGTAGATATAATCTGCAGCTGGATCTCAACCACACCTTTACCAAGCTTAGCTTCTGATTGGTTAGTAATGTGTTTGAGAGCAAAGCTGCGTTCCTTTCATACCATTGGTAGATGAACTCAACTTGACATTAGCGTACACATCAAGTTATTAAATTGTCTCTCCTTTTTCTTTCTGCTCACCAGAGACCAGAGATGGAAACAGAAAAACAGGCTAAATATATGTTTTGAAGTGTGTGCCCTCAATCAAAAGATACAGAAGAGATAAAACCACCTTTTAGCCCAAATGGTTCATGGAACCTGTCCTCAGTGTCAGAAATACATTTGATGGTGAGGATACCACCATCTTTGTTATGACCACCAAAGTAAAATGTCAGAAACAACACGACATAAATCCATCTGGATATTAGTCAAAGTCGTCTGTGGAAACATGTACAAATGCTTAAATTCTCTAGAAGACACACGTAAGCCTGGTTAAGCTGTTATTGGCCTCTGGAGCTAAATTTACTTGATGGGGACCTGCTGAAAATGAGTTCATTCTGCTGCACAGAGTATTTTTTATCAGCTATTAGATGATAATCGTCTGAGCTCTGCAGCTGTGCACAAATGAGGCCTGCAGAATTTAAAATGTAAGACACATGTTTTATCTATTTAATGAAATACATCTGAGTGACTGCTGACAGAGTTGCAGGTTGACAGGTTGTGGGATGTACGGTGGTGTCGCCGAAAATGTAGTGTCAACCCAATCTCTTCAAAACCAAAAAGCTGTGCCAAGCACATCATTACAACGCCAAAGAAACTAAGAGGAAATATTTTAAATTCAACACTACTGAAGTCAGTAGTGCAAGCAGACAACACTGCCAAGCTCTAACTTAATCTAAACGCGAGTAGGAATGGCTCGTTGTCCAGTGAGGTAATGAGGTCAATGAGAATACAACGCAATTTAAGATTAACCTGATTTACGGCATTAAGTTACAATGTAGTTTAGGATTAGGCTTTGTGGGTTGTATCAAAATTAATTTCAACAAGATCGATTTCTCAAAAAAGTAAAACATGGTTTATCACAGCTGGTGTTTGTGTGTGGTGTTGTGTCAGGGAGCAGAGAGCAGGGCTAGTTTCCCTCCAGAGGAGAGCAACAACATGTCAGGACACACTCTCATCCCTTGAGAAACACTCCAGCTGCTGCCCGGCTGTGGGCAGGTTTCTGACTCCAGCCTTGCTATTCATGTTTGTCTGAAAAGTGAAACTGTGCAGAGAGCCGTGCATTCAGGTGAGCGGGATTATGCTGAAAGTTCTGCATCTGTCTCCAGCTGTCACCACAGAGACACACAGAGCAGTAAAGCAGCGAAATGGATTTTTCAGTGATTTCAAGCTGCTGCTGACATTTTACTTCTCTCTGCCAGCAGGAGTTGAACACTGAAGATGTTTACAGAGAGCACACAAGATGGACAGACTGAATGAATTAATGATGAGGAGAAAATGTCAAAGGGCACACAAATGAGAACCAGACCACTAGGACATAATGGAAACACTGTGCTTCTGTATCAGAGCTGAAGTTTTGCATTCAAACTAATAATTCTTGTATGATTCACCAAGAACTCACTGATCTGACGCCAATACTTAATTCACTCAAATCTGAAACCTGTGGAGCAGCATGACCTCACTGAGAAAAAATGTTGATCGTTTATGGTCCAATTTGTCTCAAAGCCCAGGTGGACAGATCTATTATAGTGTCTAAATCCGTCTGATCACTTGAAATGTGTCTGAGTTCAATAAAATGAAATCACCTGAAAAAGATTCAAAGAATTTCTCATGGGTTTCTATGGTAAGACTACGTCACAACACCAAATCAGCCTTGAAAGCAAGAAGAAAAGTTGCTTTGTCCTGCATATGAACACCTTCAGTTTGAATGTCTCCTCATAAAAATGCAGTATTTACAGACCGGAGCACATCGTGCTGCTTCATCTTGTCCTGAAGCCGACAGAGAGTAGAGCAGGATCAACATAGGTTCCAGGTCACGCTTGACTTTGACCACCACACACACTCAACAGTCCCTTAAGCCAGACTAAAGTACAGAATTAACCTAATATGTCCTCTGTTGGTTTAATGATGTCCTCGCCGGGGGGGTGAAGCCTGTGAGTCACCAGTCGAGTGGTCCACAACAATGTTACATGCATGCAATTACATGCAAAAGTTTGGGTACCCATGACAAACGTTATTTAACTGTTAAAGAACAGAAGCAGAGCAGCAGTCATTTTTATAAATAAATAAATAAATGTTCCATAGTTTTGGAAACCTTTGGATCAATGCTGCAGAAACCAGCTAATATATTGGCATTTGCATCCTGAATTTGACCGTTTTAAATTTATCACTTTATCCACACAGATGCAGTCAGAACCCTCGTCGTAACATGTTCAACGCTAACGTTGTGTTGATGCATCTCAAGCCAAACTGTGATCTTTAACAAAGCCTGCTTGTGCACAGGACTCAGCTTCTTTAAGAAGAAACATAGTTTATTTTCTACAAACTCTTTGCTGCATGTGCTTCTCCAGCCCTTCAGTGAACATTCAACTATCCTTGAAACACACTCCAGATGTTTCAGCAAACTATAGCTTACAAAATATCAACGTGAAGGAGATGTAATTTAAAGGTACAGTGTGTAAGAATTACTCACATATAGTGGTAAAGATGACTTTCCAAGCACATACACGTTTTCCTCTGTGAGTGGATCCAGTGGCCTCAGGTGCAGCGATGACTGCACCACAGGTAACTACTTCAGCACGGTGTGTATGTGAACTGTCTTCTTCTATGTGCCATTCAATGCATTACTTAATTACTTATCCCAAACAGTGCTCAAGCATCTATCAAACAAAGCTGGTACTGCAGCTTTAAAGCTCCAAGAGTTCTCACTTCACACAGAGTTGTTTGTCCGTTCAGAGACACCGTAGTAAAAATGGTGGCACAAATATAGCAGCTGACACATATGTGGACCCATGGCAAGTAGATACAAATAGCTCATTCTGAGAGAATAAAAACACAATTATTTCAGTAAAGCGATAATATATCAATAGATACAGAGTTTCTAATGATATATATATTTTTTCTGTCATTGACCTTTGATTTTGTTACACTCTCCACCTTTAATGTGTCTTATTATGGACATAACTGACTGTCAGCCTGTCTGTGGCTGAGCTGAAGTTCAGTTTTAGAACTGCAGTATTGTGATGCTCCAAATCACTTGGTGAGGTCAGAAACAGGGTTTTGGGACATATTTACCTTCAACAGGTGACGTCCTCAGTCTGACACACAGTCCATTAACATCTCCGTAGCACTCCTGGATCCTGGTGATCGCCTCCGCTCCTCTTAGTTCCATGAGCGAGCGCAGCTCCTGCAGACTGCAGCTGAACTCCGTCTCATGGTTGGCCTCGCCACGACGTCCATGTTTGGACCCACGGAAAGAGTTTTTGGCCATGTCTCCTTTGTCACGGACTCAACAGAGGCCTTCCAGAAACACGTAGACTCAGTGGCAGGCCTGAGGAGCAGAAGTAGCCTGACCAGGACTCTGTGACTGTAAGAGAAGAATTTTTACCTATTTCAAATTCTTCTGCCAATATCATTATCATAAGGAGCTGCTCAATTACATAAGAAATTAAACTAATGGTTTTTTTAAGTCAATTTCACTGTCATGTATGACATCAGCCTTCTGAGAATCATCCTTTCGAAGAAAGGTGACTGTAGATCCTCTTTTGTAATGAGATTGTATCATCATAACATGACTCTGTGTGAAAAGAAGATAATGAGATCACATAATCATGATATGACACAGACAATTTTGTGACCAGATGAGAGAGAGATGGACATTAATTCAAAATCTGAATAAAAAAACAACAAAAATAAAACAAAAAACGTATTTAGTGTTTCTCTGTGAGTTACTGATAAAGTGAACAAATGAAAAAACACAATGATGGACGGAGGTATGAGTCATCTGTAAATTTTCCATAACACACATCTGAGCCATCCAGCTCCCAAAAACTGTCTTCAACTCCAAGCATGCAGTGGCAGCGCTCACAGGCACCACAACGGCAGTAAATATTAAATAAAGACAGAAAAAAAACTAATTATGTATGAGAAGGTCTCTTGCAGCAGAGGCAGTTCGCTTGGATTATTTATGGATAAAATACAATGTTCAACAAATTTAAAGCTGTGTCTGTGTCTTATCTAGTAGTTACTATAATAGAAAAGCACTCAAATATCCATTTTTTTAAAATAGGTCCTTTACTAAGCCAGAAAGACATGAGCTCTTCTTCCAGGGAGTCAAGGAAAAAGCAGCTCAGCTAATACCTGACTAGCTGAGTAGTCAGTGGAAAAAGCTCCATGTTCCACTCACAATTATCAAAAAACTGTTAAATAGTGTTTAATAGAGTGTCTGAGCCTGAATGTGTTGAGGGGCTGTGCCAGGTTTTGTGTGTGTGTGCTTTTATAATTGTTCCTCTCAGGTTGCGACCTCTGTGCCTTCAGCCGTAAGCTGTGTCAATCAGTCAGCCAGGCTTAATCTGAGCGAGGGCGAGGCAGCCTGTTCAAGGCTGAGGGAGAACAAAAAGAGTAATGGACACTAGAGCGGGATGAACACCAGTCAGGACTGTCAAATTAGTGAATAAAGCTTTGCTGTTCGCTGTACACAGCTTTGTCAGTGATTGCAACAGTGAAAACACACGTATATCGGTTCTCATAACAGGAGACCCAGAAGGAGTGTAAATCTTCACAGAGAGGAGACCGCAAGAAGGTCATTTGAAATTTTATTTGAGATTCCCCACTGATCTGCTACTAATTAACCAATCATCACAGCACTGCAAGAAGCCACACACTTTCACTGAAACACTACTGACAGCCAGTCATTCTGGTACAAAAAAAGAAAGAAAAAGAAAAATGTGCTATTTCATTACTAAAGTGGGAAAAAGAAAGGCTTTACTTACAGAAACTTCCCCCATCGCCTCCTGTTAGCAACAGCAGGTATTAGTGGCAGTCCGATTACTCTGAGCAGCGTCACAATCACAGCTCCAGAAACAGCCCATAACCCAGCCACAGCTCCCAGCCGCCACTCTGCACACTCGCTCCAAGGCAACAATTTACTCAGCAAAACTAACCACTTTCTTTCAAAAATTCACTTTGACCTTCAGCAAGCTGACAAGAGGCACAAGCAGCGCTCCATCAGAAGGAAAAAAAACAGAGCTGGCTAAATGATTATCTGAGGAAAGCCTCCCTTAATCTAATTAGACAATCTGTGGCTTCAGTGAGTGCCAGAGATTCTGCTGCTACTCCTGCAGCTCCTCCTGTTGAGAGGGGTGCATCAGGTCCACACACAACAGGTCTGAACACACACACGGGGTCTACACCTGCTGCAGCTCCTCCTTCTGAAAGGTGCACACACAGAGACAGCATGCAGTCACAATATCTGAACCTGCTGATGTTGCAGCTCCTTCTATCTCCTGTCAGATCTCTGCTGTCGCTGAAGCTCCTGCATAACCAAACTGACTTAAAAAAAGGATGTGCATGTAGAGACAGGTGCTCAGAGCACTGCAAAAACCAGACAGCAACAAACACTCTGAACTCATAGAGAAAACAGAAAGCAAGCTGCTAAAGGTCCCAGTTATTCTCTTTGCATTGCTCTGACTGCATTAGTGACTCGGCTTTACAGTTGTTTTTAACTTGTTACACACATGCACATAACTCACATCCTACACACCCCATCCACCCTGAGTAGCAGTGATGTAAACTGACGTCGGGTGGCACACACACACGTGACCCATTCAAACACACACAGGTGGATTACAGCACTTGGAGATCCAGGAGGATTAACTGAACACACAGTCATACACATGCAGACATGACTCTTTCATATTTGTTTTATAGTACTTTTAAATTCCCGCGCGACCTTTCACCACACATTCTAAAGATGTAGTTTCAGTTTTCCGCCAACAATCTGCCAGGAAGCGTTCATCCTCAGATTCTCAGCGGTGGTTGATATCTGTGATTATCTTGATAAATTCACTCTGCATGAACTGTTTTTACTGTAGTTGGAGTTAAATGCGCTGATATTGAATTGCCTCAATTAGGGTTTGTTGTGTGTGTGTGCTGCCTCCCAGTGATTGCTTACAGTCAGTACACGGGACACAACAAAAGGCGTCTGGTGAAAAGTCTGGGTGATTAGCTGAAGTGCTATACAAATAAATTTGCCTTGCTTTATCTAAAGAAACAATTAAATAATTTAAATAAAAAGAAATGAAAAATAAAGAACATTACATAAAACAGTAATAAAATATTATCAAGCTAAAAAATTCAAGCTTAAAGGTCATCATACCCTGTATGAGGACTAAAAAAGAGAAAATTCTGTCTCCTCTCCCACTTGCTTGCTCCAATTTTTAGTGAATGGGTGCTCAAATCAACCCTATGATGATGACAAAGTAAGGACCAGGGTTTCCCTTGCCTGGACGTGGATCACCAGGGCCCCCCTCTGGAGTCAGGCCTGGAGGTGAGGCATGGAGGTGAGAGCTTGGTGGCCTGGCCTTTGCCCATGGGGTCCAGTCGGGCACAGCCTGAAAGGGTGACATGGGCCTCTCCTCCCGTGGACTCACCACCTGCAGGGGTCGGGTGCAGTGTGAGCTGGGCGGCAGCCAGAAGCAGTGACCGTGGTGGTCTGATCCTCGGCTGCAAAAGCTAGCTCTAGGGACGTGGAATGTCACCTCTCTGGTGGGAAAAGAGCCTGGGATGGTGCACGAGGTTAAGCGGTTCCGGCTAGATATAGTTGGACTCACCTCGACGCACAGCTTGGGCTCTGCAACCACTGTCCTTGAAAAGGGCTGGACCCTCTTCCATTCTGGAGTTGCTCCCAGTGAGAGCAGGTGTGGGTATGCTCATTGCCCCCCAACTTGGCACCTGTATGTTGGGGTTTACCCCGGTGGACGAAAGGGTAGCCTCCTTCCACCTTCAGGTGGGGGGGCGGGTCCTGACTGTTGTTTGTGCTTATGAACCAAGCAGCAGTTCAGAGTACCCACCCTTTTTGGAGTCCTTGGAGGGGGTGTTGAAGAGCACTCCTTCCGGGGACTCCCTCGTTCTGCTGGGGGACTTCAATGCTCACGTGGGCAATGACAGCGAGACCTGG
>JBAGKM010000011.1:492023-502375 GCA_037177155.1 Melanotaenia catherinae | reverse complement strand
AAGGGCGGAAAAGAAGCCGAAAATCACAAAAGAACCTTAAGAAACAAGTTCAACTACTACAGCACCAATTGAAGCAACAAACCCAGAAAACAGAAAAGTACAAGAAACAAGTCCAGCGCATGAAAAACAAAACTGCATCTCCACGCACAAAAGTAAAAAGACAGCTTCCACCAGCAGCCATTCAGAAAACTCTTTTGTTTCATGAGGCTCTGGTGGAAGGCATCCGAAACAAATACCAAAAAGCACAGGGGGAAAAGGAAAGGCAGATAATTGCCAAAGTACTAACAGGAAAGATCCTTAAAAAGTACAGGTTACAACGCTTGGCTCAAGGTTCATTGGGATTTTCAAAGAAAAGATGGAAGAATGAAGAGAATGTGATGGTTAAGTATGCCTACCAAAGGAAACGGAACAAGAGGGTCCCAGATAGTTTAATAAGCAGAGTGAGAGCTTTCTTCTCGAGGGATGACGTTAGTCGCATCACAACTGGGAAGAGGCAGACCATCACCCAGAAGAAAACCAAAAAGCAGAAACGGTTCCTTTTGGATACCATGAAAAATTTGCACATGAAGTTTTTAGCTGAAGAACAAAGCTCCATCTCTTACTCACTCTTCTGTTTGCTCCGTCCTTTTTGGGTTGTTCATCCAACTCTGAGAGACAGGGACACATGCATGTGCAAGATGCATGAGAATTTAGGTTTTATTGTGCAGAAGCTGCACCACTTGAAAGTGATCAGCACTATTAACCTGGAAGATCTTGTGAAAGCCATCACATGTGACACAGAGAACATAAAGTGCATGTATGGTGAATGCTCTGAGTGTAAGGACCTCTCTTGCCCAGTCTCTACTCGGTACAAATCAGAGAGTCGATTGACTTATTTTCAGTGGGTAGTAGTGGACAAGGAGCACAAGAATGACCCCAGTGGCAAAACGTCTAAAATAACAATAAAAAAAGAATGCCAGGCCACACAAGAGGAACTGCTTGAACAGCTAAACTTGCTGCTGCATAGGTTTAAGAGACACACTTACAACATCAAGAATCAGTTTACCCACTACAGGGCACTAAGACAGGGCTTGAAAGCACATGAATTCTTAATTCATGTCGACTTCTCTGAGAATTACCTCTGCAAGTACAGCACAGAAATACAGGCAGTCCACTTCGGAGCGTCACACCAGCAGGCAACACTGCACACAGGTGTACTTTATGTACATGCATCCTCACACCCGATGTCCTTCTGCACAGTGTCTCCTTCAAGACTGAAGGGACCACCAGCAATCTGGCAGCATTTGTCACCAGTACTGGATCATGTGAAGAAGGCATATCCAGAGGTCTCCACCATCCATTTTTACAGTGATGGCCCATGCACTCAGTATAGACAGCGAGGAAACTTTTTCATGTTTTGTACTGAGCTGTTCAACCGAGGATTCACTGCTGGGACCTGGAACTTCTTTGAGGCGAGTCATGGGAAGGGTGCACCGGATGGTGTGGGAGGAGCCCTGAAGAGGATGGCTGACAGTCTGGTCAGCAAAGGGACAGACATTCCTGATGCTGCAGAACTATTTGCTGTGTTGAAAAATACAGGAACGACAATCAAGTTGTTCTTTGTCGACGAAGAAGCAGTGGAGAAAGCTACTCAGGAGATGCCCAGTAATGTACCATCAATTCCTTCCACAATGAGGATACATCAGGCAGTGACCCTTTCCCAAGGAGAACTGATGTACAGAGATGTCAGCTGCTTGTGCACAACAAAACAAAATCTGACCTGCAAGTGCTTTAATGCAAAAAGTTTCACATTCAGTCATCAACAGGCAGCACCCACAACCACAGAAATTATGTGGCAAAGTCCTGAAGTTGTTGGCAAATACTGTGTGGTGAAGTATGAGGATGAGCTCTACCCTGGTGTCATCACAGATACAAGTGAAACACATGTTGAGGTCCGTTGCATGCACAAAATTGGGATGAACAGGTTTTTCTGGCCTGCACGTGAAGACCTGCTGTGGTATCTCTTTGAGGACATTTTGTGCATCATCCCACCCCTGAGGCCAGTCACAGCTCGCTTTATGAAAATTGAAAAGGAGGTCTGGGAGAAACTAAAATCTTAGAATTGGCCACACATGTTTCTTTTCATACAAACTCACACATACACGCTTGCATCCACACATCCATGCAGCATTTGTTGTCATTGTTCATTCCTGTTACCCTTTCTTCATTCCTGTTACTTTATTGTTTTTTCTTCAAAAAAATAAAAACAACAGAAATTTTTTTCAATTATGTTTGGTCCATCATTTATCCAACTATTGAATAGATTACATCATAATAAATTTAATTAACTTGAACTTTGGGTCTTCTTGATATGATGAATATAGCTTTGGATCTTTTAGAAAAATACAACTTCTGCATATTATGATTGATTTTTAAAGAAAAATATTAATTATTTGAACAAATAACAAATCATTCCATTAAAATAAACACTTTATTAATGGGAAAATTAAGGAATTACTTGAAATGCTTTGAAACATGCTTTTTAAATGTAACATGAATTTTGGTAACAGGACTGAAAAAAATGCAAAAACCTTTGTTTCAAAATTCATCTAAAAATTTAAATAAAGCAACTTAAGATTGACCAATACACAATTTAAAAAGTTAAATATGCGTGTTACTAGATTAAGTTTAAAAAAATAAAAAAATAAAATATTTAATTTAGTGGACTTGCAACATGGAAATGGCACCCATTCGGTGGAATGACCCTGTTTAGCTAATGTTTGAACTTAAAAATCACCCAGTTAGCTTAATGCCAATAGCTGAATTTAGCCCATGTTTGGACAGGTTTCCATTAAGCTAGAGTTGGCTTGGATCATAGCATCTGTGTTATTAAATTATAAAAATTACTACTTTATTGCTCCAAAGTTTCCCATACCTCAGAAATGGTGCAGAACATTAGCTCCAGATATGGACTTCAAATTGGTTTAAAAACAGATCACAGTGTGAGAACACCTGAACTGAGAGCATTCAGGTCATGTTGTTAGCAAATGTCTTAGGGTTAACGTTTCCTTATTGCACCACTGCTCCCCATTACAAACTCAGAATTTTTAATGTATCTGTAGATCTTCAATTTCATTCAAACACATAACACTGAGCTCAATGAGCTGTCAGTTTGTTTATTTAATTTGGCTTTTCATTCTGTATATCAGTAAATACTGGGATGGCTGTGGTTTTGCCCGATGAGATTGGAGCACTAATTTATTTGTTCATCTGCCTCTTCTTACCCTTCACCCTGGAACAGGGTAAATCTGGACACCACAACCTTTTTTCATTGCTCCAGAATTGAAGCCTTTTGTCTCTGGATAGCTGCACTGAAGGGGGTTTCTTATGGCTACACAGCTGTTTAGTCCCCTTCACGATGTCCGTGTAGAAATGCTCTTCCTTTCATTATAAGTTCTACTGCTTTTTTTCTATTTGATTTTGCCATGTTTAAGTGATCGCCAGTCACCATTGTTCGGGATTTTTTCCAACATTTCTTCCAGTTTTTAATGAGTTGGGAAGTTTTAGTAGTTTCTGCAATCTCCTTGGATGTTTTCTCTGCTCGATGTCAATGATTCCACTCTTCCTAAACAAACTAACATCTTTTCCACGAACACCAGATGCGTCTTTCCACATGCTTGTTTAAGAAATGAGAAGCTACTCAGCAGAAAGATGATCATCCATGCAGTAATTACCCAAGAAGCTGTCCTAGCTGTCTTCTTAGCTAAATCCAGGTGGTGACTTGGCTAGGCGGAATATAGAAACATAAACTAGAGGCTCAATAATCTGAAATTTGTTCTGCTAAATCAGTATTTACAGAAAATTAGCAACCACAATCATTTGTAAGCGGAAGCTCAGATTTAAACCAGTAATCACGACAAACTGGACTTAAAGTTAACTTTAGCAAATGGAGACGAACATGTGAAAATGTGTGTTTTGTTTTACTGCTCAGTCCCCCGTAGCCTCATAGACGATTTCGTCTGTCAATAGTGGATTCACCCCAACAAAATGAAGGACGTATCAAACTAATGAACTCTGACAGAAAATAAAACGCCTCCTCTTCTACAGAACCTTTGAAACACAGATTGCCTCGCCAACTCTCAGCAGGTAAAACAGGTGATTCTGAAAATTTTTATCATGTTAAAATGTGAGATTTTTAAATGTGTGTGTGTGTGCGCCTTAATGTGTTTAATGTAATTTATATTTTACTTTTAATTATTTGGAAATACCAGAATTTGCACGTTATTTTATATTTTTGTCCGCCTGCTCACATCATTTCTAAAAAAAGCATAAATAAATAAAACAGACATTACAATCAAATTACTCAGTACTTGAGTATTCCTCATCAATTACTTTCTTACTCTTGAGTTTTTTGGATGGATGCTTTTACTTCTACTTGATATTATTATGAAGAAATGCTACCATTCACTATTTAACAGATGGCACTATTCTGAATTCAGTGAGGCTACTCTTTAGCCTCTTTATGCAGAAAGCTGAGAACTAGAACTAGTAGCGCTCCATTACCTTTGTCATGGGTAGCTTGTGGTGATCCTAATCCTACTGCAGAGATCTCAAACTCCAATTCTCAAGGGAGTTTGAGATCTGGTTTTAGATCCCTTCCTACTTCAAAACAACTGATTCAGATGATACGAATTCAACAGCTTGTTGTGAAGTTCTTCACATCCCGTCATTCATTTAAGTCATGAAGCAGAGAAACATGAAAGCCTGCAGGACAGCGCAGGTTTCCTCCAGGAGTTTTTATTACTTTCATTAAGAGTTTTCCTTCCATGCATCTTCATCTGCTGTGTGTGTGTGTGTGTGTGTGTGTGTGAATACTGACCTGTCCACACTGATGGCACAGAGGTTGAAGATAGAGGCAGTGCACAGCATCACATCCATGGTCATCAGGCCGTCACAGATGGTGGTGCTGAGAGTCCACACACCGTCTTGGAACTGGAACACACAGACATGATCAACATCTTCATGCTAACAGAGCTGCCTCAAAATTAGCCAAAAGAACCAAAACATCAACATAAAATGGTCCATGCTACTAAAGCTTCTGCATCCAAACTCCACGTTCAGTAAAAGTATGGTAGCGTTTCTGTTATTGACTCTTAGAGTAAATAAGTTATTGAAGGGAAAGAAAGAGGCTCAGAAAGTCTTGACAAAGATTTGTGTTAGCAGAGTTTTTCCAAACTCTACCACTTCATACTTCACCAAAGCATTTATCTGACAGCTGCTTGCAGGTGACATTAGCTGCACAGATACATAAAAATATTCTGTTTACTTTGATTATTTATTCATCAGATTGTCAAATATGTGTTCAAAAAAACAAAAACAAAAGCAGATGACATGCAGATGAAAAGTTAGGAAGGAAACAACAGAAAATATGGGGAATGTGTGAACTAGCAGACAAAAAGAAGAAGAGGTTAACTAAATTATGTTCTCATTGTCGTCGTTTCCCTGTTTTCCTAAAATCCATTGTGGGAGCGGGCCCCTCACTTGAACTCTTGATTAAAGTGACCTCACGAGGAATGTAGGCTACAAACTGAGCTTAGCTGTTCCACCAGACAAACATGGTCAGATTTATTCAGAAGAATGACTACAGTTTAACCCTGCTCTGCCTCCAGCTTAAAGAAACTACAACAACGTATGTAAGCAGGTGAAAGCAGTAGTTTGGTGTGTGTAGGAGATATTTGTGTCTGGTTCAGGCTGTAATTCAGCTCCTATCACATGTGGTCCCTCTGAGTCTGGTCGTAGATGCCAGAGAAATGTTGTGTCAGGGGAGGAATCCCTGAGATGTGCAGCTGGAGTTCAGAGTTAACTATTAAAGGGCCATTTCACTGATTTGGGATGCAGACAACAAGGACAGAAGACTAAGAACTCACTTAAAAAGACAAGGAAATGAAAAGAAAACTGAAGATCAAATCATTAAAGAAATAGAAAGTTGGTAAATGCAAACTAACAAAGACATGTTTGTCAAATCACACATACAAATATATTGAAAATATATAATTGTAAATATATTTGTATTTTTTGTACATTGGAGAAAACAGTAAATACTGTTATAAACAGTAGTGTGCAACAGTCATGAGCCGGCCCACATTTCTTTCCATACTGCCAAGAAAATGGGAGATTAATTTACTGTAACATGAGCAAACATATGTGACGTATGAGCAAACAAAAACTCGGGTAATAACCGGCCATGTACGTCTCTGGAGCCGTCGGTGCCCAGCAGCGCCCTGAGGCTGAGAAAGCCCACCTCACAACTTGTTTTCCAAGATGCTGCATGACTTTACAGCAGTATCTGTGGCACCCCCTCACACGGTAGCAACTGGACATTAACACACACACTGTTATCACTCAGCTAATACAAGCGAAACCAGTTCCACTAATCCTATCAGGGATATGAAAAAAGCCTTAGAAAAAGCTGCTGCCTGTTTCTGCTGCTCCTCTTCTTGCCCTCTTTTGTGCTTGATTACTTGTGTTTGAAAGTAATGTTAAAAATGTTAAAAACCAGTACCTGCCGTCAGAGCTAGTAGCGTCTGACCTGATGAACTCCAGTCAGAACAGAATCTTAAAGTTGGAGCTTACAGCTTCTTTCACATACACAGGCTAAATGGCGTAACCCTGAAACCTTAAATGACCCTTAACCTGTACAGATAAACCAATAAGTACTCGTTAATAGATTCTAATCCATTCTTGAGCCATTAATGAAATGACTGAGATGGTGTTACTGATGGTGTGTGGTGAACAGATATAAGACTAAATCCTTTTCTCGCTGGTAATGGACCATTATTAAAAAGAGATTTGTGAGATATCTAAAAATGAATATAAATTAGGTGAAAGGGAAAATGAAAATAGTCTAAGTTTACTGTGTGTATAGCGCCACTTATTGTCACAACCTTGAAACTACATCCCAAATAAACTCATCAAATTTTGTACACATAAGCTGCGTTTCCACTGAGCAGTTCTGTTTGGGTCGGTGCCGTCCAGTACGCTCTTTTTCTTCCATTATTAAAGGGGCCCATGCAGCCGGAACATACTGTACCATTTATGGACCTCCTTCAGCCGTAGGACCATGGGAAAACGCCACAGTATGGTTAAGGTGGAGTTACAGGCATCTAACAATAAAATCGCTTGGACAGAAAAACTACACTGTCCACGACAAAAGCAAGCGTGAAACAAACACAAAAGTGCTGTTCAATTCATGGTTTAGTTAGACTTTGGAAAGATAATCGGAAAAGGATGTCTGGTCGTACAATGCGGCTCGTATCATTCGTACAAAGAACCAAAAGCCAAGCATTACAATAACAACATGCTGATTGGCCTCCATTGTTGTTTGTAGCACACATTTGTTGTCATTGCACTAGTATGACACCACACTAGGAATTTGATCTAAACCCCGCATGCACAGTGGTGGTCTGACTTGCAGTGGGAACGGCCATCTGAAAACTCCTGAACCGTAGCGGCCTGGACAGAACTGCTCAGTGGAAACGGGGCTAAAGCAGCCCCTCAAAGTTTGGTGTTTCACCATGAAACAGGAAGTGGTTATAACTTCCATGTACAAGAAGTTATCTGCACAAAATTTTCAGGTATGTCAGTCCCATCCTGAATACATTAAAATGTAAATATTTTGTCAACACCAAATCTCCAACCCCTGGTTACGGAATTCCCATGTTTTACTAACGGGTTTATAACTCTGAGATCCTTGGGATAAAAATCTCACAAAATATTCTATAAACAATAAACCACTTGTTAAAGACATGGACTGATGTCAATGAAATCCGGTGTACTATTAGAACATGTCAATACCTACAAAAAAAGCCTTGATAAAATGAACAGGAAGTTAGATACGTTGAATTAAATGATTGTTTTGTTGGTCAATCTAGAAACACAATGCCGTGGCAGAAAAGGAAATAAAATAAAAATAAAATAAAATGTCAGTTTAAAAGTACACATACAAGTTTAAAAGTACAATAAGTATTCGTTTTGTTTTTACGGAAGATTCATATAGAGAAAATTAAAGATTTGAACTCCATCACAGCTGCAGATGTCATCTGACGTCAGGACTCTACTTTAAGATGACAGTTAAAACGCCAATGACGTATCACTTTAAAATGAACGTTTAGGGAATGTTTCACACTACATCGTGTAGGATAGCCAATTAAATGCTGATATTTTTTAGACCAAAACGGTTTGACGGATCTCACCTCTGAGTACACGAAGAGCGGCAGCACGAGGACCGCGAGCATCAGGTCCGCCACCGCCAGACTTACGATGAAGTAGTTGGTGGTGGTCTTCAGCGCCTTCTCGGTGAACACGCTTAGACACACCAGCAGGTTCCCGCAGATGATGACCACGATCAGCACCACACCAAACGCCAGCGCCGGCAGGTTGTGTCCCGACCCCGCCGCCTCCTCTGCCGCTGCGCTCAGGTTGGCCACCATCTCCGCCGCGGCTCCTCTGTCGGTCCGTCCCGGTCCGAGCCACAGCAGCGCGGCACGCGGGCTCTCATGAAGGCCGGGCCGGACTCTGGTACCCACACTGTGGTCTCATGTTGTAACAGAGACTCGACTCAGACTTTTACGACTTTAAGATTTCCAGTGCGCTCCGGTGCGCAAATACGCAAAAAGCCCCACTCCACGGCTACACACAGGCTTTGGTCTTATTGGCAAAGTGTACAGCGCATTTAAATTATAAGTAGGTGGTGATTAAGTTCCCTCTGTCTGCCTTACAAATAGCATATTGTGTCCAGGAAAACACAGACAACAGGCATTAGTTGGCAAAAGACTCATGAAAATCCTGAAATCATAGAAAGTTCTTGAGTAAATCCACGTTCTTGCGGTTTAAAACTGGAAAGAATTTCCGGAAGGACTCTGCGATGAGACAGCTGCCAATGCGGCGGCCTGCGGGCGTTTTCAGCCTTGGTGTGTTTACCTGCATCACCGAAGAGGCCACCGGGGCCAAATTAACTGATTTAAACCGATTAGCTGCTGCGCTTTACGGTGTCCTTCAACCCTAGAGCTCCATCAGGAGACAGTTTGTCCATCTGCCTGTCTGATGTGAGCAAGCGCGTGCGCCTGTGTTAACACTATTTGTGTGCGTGTGTGTCTAGTTTGTGTGTTGGAGGGAAAGAGACAGAAACGGGAGTGGCCAGTGCTAAAAAAATGTACAGCCTTATTAATACTTTAAAGCAGTTAAAGAAGATTTCTGGTTTATCTGCGCTATTTTAAAAACAAAATAATCTTTTTTTTCTCATCTCTCTCTCTCTCTCTCTCTCTCTCTCTCTCTCTCTCTCTCTCTCTCTCTCTCTCTCTCTCTTTAACATTCAGCCTGTCCAGTCGTGTCCAACTTTTGCTCAGGAGCAGGGGCGAAGTTAAAGGGGTGGCCAGGGTGGCACCTCCGAAATCCAATTGGACACCTCAAGTGCCACCTCAGATGACTGACAAGTGACTGGATTGAAAAAATAAAAAATAATAATACAGTAAAATATACAGAAATACAGAAAAAATAAAAATAAAATGGAATAAAGCAACATCATTGCAAACTTTAGTAAACTTTTTGGATAAAACAGCTTGCAGATGACATTCGGCATGTAATTAATAGACATCAATATTAACTACATCAACACACGGCAAAGCTTGAACAAAACCTGCAGTGTGAACATGACCTTGTGATAACCCCTGTTGGTAGATTTGGCTGACCTATGTTGCCTATGTGTGGCCATCGCTGCCCTGGGGCATAGAAACCACCAACCTTCCAATTACTGGACAACCTGCTCTATTACCTGAGACACTGCCACACCGTAGTTGATCCACATCAAGCTACAGCATGAAAATGTGAATGATGATTTCCTGTAACCTGTCAAATTTTGTATAGGCAGACATAAGAATGAAGAGAAAAGGAGAAATTTCTGACTATTTTGTGAGAGGAAGGACACAGGTCAGGTTGAGGTAGACCCCCCAGCCCAAATATCACCAGCCCTGATATTTCCCAACATATAGCTAGCCACACAAGGATCCAGTATCTAGTCTATCGCCACCACCAGACAGTAAACCAGAACTGCTGGGGAGAGAAGCCATTGATTCCACATACCATGCTAAGCTCAATTGCACCCCAATTTATCTTTCTATTAACCTTTTTTATTACTTTTTTCAAATATTTCGGGGATTTCTGTCACGACAGGCACTGACAACCATGCATCCACAGCTGTGGCTGGCCGCTTCAACAATAGAGGTACGAAACACAGCCCACTCGGACTCAATGTCCCCCGCCTCACCTGGGACATGGTTGAAGCTCTGCCGGAGATGGGAGTTGAAACTCTTTCTGAC
>JBAGKM010000011.1:459348-473303 GCA_037177155.1 Melanotaenia catherinae | reverse complement strand
AATTGCATTACAGGAAATAAAGAACTTTTTCACAATATTCTAATTTTCTGAGACAGTCCTGTATATATATAGATATATACACAAATGACATGAAAATAACAAAAATGATCATTCAGGCGCTCAAAAGAGTTGTTTAATGATCAACTTTCTACTGTAGTTTTGCACAAAGTAAATAAAGACATTTTTCATTATCTTTACATGAAAACACAGATAAATATTTTAATGCTGCATTTCTGGAGATGTTCTATGAAGTTTTAATGTTCAACTGACACAATCTGAACATCTATGAGTGCTGGTGGAATTTAATTTCCTAATTTTGTTCTTTAGCTTTTCCTGCATTGTATGCCCTTTAATGTACCCACCTCCATATGGAAGTAAAAAGTATGTGTATGTATCAGGTTTAATAATTGTCTTTTATTTCTGAAGAAAGTCATAGATAAAGAACAGGGATTCTGAAACCTCTCTCTCTCTTTTTTTAAAACCCTTTTAGCCCGTTTTACCCACAATTATCTTATTTTTGTTATTGAATTTTGTGAGTTAACATAAAAGGCTACTTTATAGTTGGATTTTTACATTTTAGAGCCTGTAAAATGTTTTTAAACTTATTTTTCTAGTGGTAAAGTACCGTGATCTTTTATTTAAAAGGATTAGTATCAATAAAGCCATAATAAAGTAATAACAGTAATCATTACACTATAAATTCTTAATTCTAATACTTTTCAAAGGATTCTTTAATAGGACAAAACTTGAAAATATTCAAGTAATAGTAATAAATTAATTAATTCATAATTAAAAATCAGAACAGAATAATTGCAGTAAGAAAAGTAACAAGCTGAGACCCATGAATATGATTCACCCATCAGAGAAAACACACACTGTGCGGATGAACATGGTTAAAGTCTCACCCTAAATGTTCCGTCAGGATTTCGGCCTTTGTAGGTGAAGGTCGAGCTTCCCCCGAAGAAATGCGACGCCGACACCAGTGAGACCAGCAGGAGCAGCTGAAGGAGGACCAGCCCCGTGAAAGCCATGTCGATGCTCTGATTCAGCTCTGCTTCCCCAGATGCTGCTCACACCCACCTGCAGCATCTTATATACACCTGCCAGAGAAGAGGGAGGCACCTGGCCTCAGGTTATCGGTATGCAAACGGGATTTCAGAACAATAAACGTCTGCAGAACTGGTTTGAGGACATAAATGAAAAAAGTTTTTACCGTAAATGAGTGGAATGTGCGTCATGCCAAGTCCAACCAGCAACTTCAAAGTTTTTCCATCCTGTTGCACAAAGAGTGATTTCACACACGGAGGGGAAAACAAAACCTAAATACAACGATAGAACTGAAGAGAGTAAAACTGTTTTAAAGTAGTTTTAAACTTATAATGATGCAGTGAGGAATCTGAAAATGAACCTTGTTCTCATATAAATGTGCATTAAAGAAATAATAATAATAAAAACAGGTAAAAGTGTAATTTCATTGTGATCTTTCCCACACAATAATGTTCATTTTTATTTCTTCATCCATTTTCATGTCACATGACATCCTGAGTCAGACTTTTAGAACTGCTTTTGTCTCTCTCTTCCCAGAAGCAGAGGTATCTACCTTTAGTTTCTTTTGTCTGTAAGTAGCATGACAAGCTGCTGCAGGTTGTACAGGGTTTGATGCCGAGCATAGAAAACAAATAGTTCTTTTTCTATTTACACACTAGTTTAACAGCAGAATAAAAAATCTTTGGAAATCACTAAAAAATTAACTTGTTCATTTTACAAATCTAGAAAACAAAGTTTTGAGATTCATCCTGATTAAGACAGAAAGCAACACACACACTCACACACATTCACACACATTCACACATTCACACACACTCACACACATTCACACACATTCACACACATTCACACACACTCACACACATTCACACACATTCACACATTCACACACACTCACACACATTCACACACACTCACACACATTCACACACACACACACACATTCACACACATTCACACACACTCACACACACTCACAGACCATATATCTGAAATTAAATGTGTTCTTCTACAGCCCAGTATACACTGATAATTACCGGCATGTTTGTGCTTCTTGTAATCTGTATAATCTAAGTGAATTCTGCTGAACTTATCACATTATGCTGTACACCCAACCGAAGTCAGACACAACTACAAAAAGTGTGTAATGTCAGTGTCACAGCAGGTAACCATTAATGTCGTTTAACCAGTTACTAAACATTTCTCTACTTTAGTGTAAAAGCAGTTTTATCCTGTAGGTGGTGAAATATTTTCATTGTATTTTTCTTCATTTAACTGCAACTTTTTGTGGCTACTTTACAGGCTGGTGAGCCGTCCTCCACAATCACACCGTGGTTATTTTCTTTTCTATAACCAAAATAAATTGATGAGTGTGTTTAGGGGGAGTAACTTGCTGGCACATTTCCCTCGTCTGGATTTATGTTTAATCTTTTTCATGGCATTTATCTACTTGGACTTGAATGTTGTGAAAGGCAGCTCCTCTTTGGTTGTTATTTACAATGTTTTGGCTGCTCAAACAGCCAGAAACATCCAGGTTTTTTTTATTCTGTTCTTTGCATTTTAGTAGTTTTGTCAGCCATGATTAATAGTTATTTTCTACGGATATTCAGGGCAGCTCAAACACATGGAGGGAGTTTTGTGGAGCCAGTATATTCTCACTCTAACGGTTCCCCAGAAACAGACGCAGCTTTTTCAGGTTTTCTAGAGCAGCATAGTGCTGAATGTTTTTTTTAATAACTTCTTGGCCGCTGCTGAATGCATTACGGTAACGTTACTTTTGTCAGTAACTACTACTCTAATGCATTAGTTACCATAACCATACTCCGTTACTACCTACAGTCACACATTTCAGCCAGCAGCTGTTTTCTTTTTTATCACTGTGCGACGGGTGGGAAACATCATACAGATGCTGGTAGTTGCTGTCTTCAAAACTATCAGCCGTTGTGTTTACATCATACCTGTCATGTTTCTGCTCTTGTTCGCATGAGCGCCCCTAGTGTTCAAGTCCATATTGCATCTCACACACGCGACACGTTACCTTGCGTCTACGCGAGTGGCCTACGTGGCAAACAAACAAATATCCCAGCTCTTTAGGTTATTTTGACTTATTTTTTTGTAGTCAGCCATCTTGGAGTTTAGATATATACTAAGTAAGTGGAACAAAAGCTATTAATGTACAAGATATCAAGTTGGAAGAATGGATAAAAGTGAAGAATCAGGTAAATATTTTCATGTTTAAGTCATTTTTTTTAGTATTTCATGTAAGTGTACAAGGGTGTGAGACTATGACCGTCTCAATCTCTGGCACATTTGTAATGACTTTTATGTATTTCTTTCTCCTTTATTTTTTTCTTAAAGCCTTTTTCTATTTATTGACATATGTGTAACACAGAGAACAGGACGTTGCCGTCTGAATCTCCTATACCCATTATTTGGCTGTTCTGTGGCTCCAGTGGGGGCTCAGGAATTTTGTCCGTTGGAAACAGAGATCTAACCATTAGATTGTAGCTAATGACCTTTTACCAAAGTAGTGAACAAGCATTTAGGTTTTACGAGTTTCGTAGGGACCAATAATCAGAATCTGTCATTAGGTTTTATGGTCCCTGTTTGAGTCCATGGAGCAGATGATAAAGCATTTCCTCCTCCCTGAGCAAACGCTGCTGTGGTTTCACAGCTGAACGTCCGCTTTTCTACTCTGATATGCTGAGAGCAGACTAGATAACCAGAGTTATGAAGCTT
This sequence comes from Melanotaenia catherinae, assembly GCA_037177155.1. NCBI lineage: Eukaryota > Metazoa > Chordata > Actinopteri > Atheriniformes > Melanotaeniidae > Melanotaenia > Melanotaenia catherinae. The sequence goes on along the minus strand of JBAGKM010000011.1, from coordinate 469,517 downwards.
AATTGTTCTAATTACGCCACGATATTCATTAGTAGACAAAAACATGTTTTTGTGTTTTCTGCTTTTCATGCAGTATCTCTGTCAAGTTGTTTTTAACCCTTTAAAAAAGCCATTTTATGCCATTTTGTGGTCCACCTAGTTTTCTTTACATGTAGAAATACATGTAGAGCTGAGCCCTTTTAAACACAGTCAACATACAGATATTATTTCAGGACAGCCTCGGCTGTCAGATTATGAGCATAAATTGATGTAAAATTAATGTAATGATAGATATAGCCCCATAAAGCAAATTAATAAAACAAAACAGAATTTATTACTAACAATACTTTGTATAAAAAAATCAACAGTAACTTAAGTCTTTTTCTCAACTGCTTATAATTCTCTGAAGTCTTGGCTCTCAGGAGAAACAATATTGGGATTAAGACGAACTATTTTTCCTCCACCAGGTTTCTTTTTTCTTTTTTTTTGTTATTTTTAGTTATTTATGTTAATATTTACCTGCTATCCTCACAAAACCAACTTCAGCTCAGCTCATTTTTGGCACCACTGTGAGTCAAAAATATCTTATTTCAGCTTTATTTAAGGCACAGAAGACCAGTAATTTAGTTCTTTTCCGACAGACACAGAACTTTCTGCTAACTTTTTGATCTTTGGCTGCTCCTGATTGGACATTACCATCAATTTAAATGATCTGATTGGTGGAAAGTTTGACAGAAAGTGATTTCTTGGGCGCTGATAAGATGCCACCCTCAAGGACAGAGTTCAAGTGAACCAGCTCAGGCACGACACCATCAGTGGTCTTGAGATTATCGACAGGTCCCTCCTCCCTGTCAGGTTGAAGCTCTGGTGCCTTCAGTTCGGTCTCCTACCCCGGCTGATGTGGCAGCTGGAGAGGTTGATCAGCTCATTTGTGAAAAGTGGCTGCTTCTCCGGGTGCTTTAGCAACATAAGGCTGTACAGAAAAGGCAACCTGGAGCTTCCTGTGTCAAGTGTTGCAGAACAGTTCAGGGGCTCCAAAATAAGGCTGGAAACGACACTGAATCCCATGACCCATGTGTAGCCCAGAGAGCTCCTCTTGCAGCTGGAAGGAAATGAACCCAATCTGCAGCTACACAGCAGGAACAGTCATCCCTCAAGCACTGCAACATTGCTGGCCACATACAACAAGGGAGAGGAGGCCTTGGTCTTGGTGAGAGCTGATGCAAGGCGACTCTAAAATAGCGCTGAGGCCTTGTTGTCAAGGAAGTGCACTGCTAGGAGCAAGCCTGACGTAAGGCCGCTACACAACCAGGTGTGAAGAGTCTGCCATCTACGCTGACAGATGCCCATCTACGCCCTACCTCCTCCATCATCCCACACTGCACCAGCCATGCGGTGTGTCCCAATTCAGGGTCTGCACACTTCAGAGTACGCAGACTACGTAGGCTAAGGAGTGTCCTCCGTAGTCTACACACTTCAAAGTCTGCTTAACGTTTGTGAAATGGGACAGCCTACCTAGCCAACAACAATTCCCATAGCATGAACACAGGAAATTACTCATAGGACTCTTCAGTGGATGCTGAACACGGAGTGGCAACATGACAGTAAAAAAGAAAAAGAAACACGGTCTGAGGCTCTGTTGTTTTCCAGCTGGTACTTACGTCATTAACCCCTTAAAAATCCACGAATATGAAATATTACAGAATTTTAATGTCACCATTTAACAAACATGTTTTTAATGTACTTGGTTTTGTAATGTTTCTACTAAAGTCTAGTTAAATAGAGCTTTTTATTTTTTAAATAAAACTTAAAACATACTGTTATGAGCTCAGTTGCTGATTCGCCACCATCTTGTGCTCAACGAATTCTGGGAGAAAAGAGGCCACGAAGGATGAATCACCAGCAGCCTTCGTTTGAGGCTAAACGAAGTCCGGATTTGAAGGTGGATTCGGAGGCTCCTTCAAATTCTGTGAATTGGGACAGTGTGTGGCGCACCACGATGTCGTATGTAGCCGATGAATCGACACTTCGAAGTGTGCAGACCCTGAATTGGGACACACCTAGAGAGTTTGTTCATGACGGTGGAAACCAAACCAAACCCAGGGTCAGTTAAACAGCAGACAACGGCCACCTGTGTGGAGCATGAGACCGGAGGTTAGTGGCGGATCTGATTAGAGGCTCGGTTTCCCATCTGAGATCGCCACTACTAACCTCAGACCAGACTTTGTGCTTAGGTCCTCCTCACTTCACACGGCCACGTCATAGAGCTTACTGTGCACTGGGAAGATGCTGTGGAGAAGGCTTATGAATGTAGAGCCTTAAGTATGCTGAACTGGTGGCTAACGCTGAACAACATGGCTGGAAAGCCAAGGTCTGCCTAGTAGAAGTTGGCTGCAGAGGCCTTGTGGGAAAGTCAACCACTAGGCTGCTTAGGGATATGGGAGGCCGAGGTCAAGCCCAACGCTAAGCCGTCAAAACCCTGTCAAGTGCAGCTGAACAGGCAAGTTTGGCTCTGGTTGAAGAGGAGAGATAGTTCCTGGGCCCCTGGATAACACCATTGCCTGAGAAGGGTTAGAAGCTGAGGGGGGCCGGTGTTGTACATGAGCCTCTGGAGGTGTTGTGGGCCAGTCATTGAAACCCAACAAGTGTGTGAATCAAACAAGGGATTTTATCACCTAGTCCTAAAAAAGAACCATAGTTTCCAGGTCAAAATAGAGGTCTCTTAGCAACATAGTAGTGATGGTGATCTTTTTAAATATAAAAACCTGATAAATAATGGGGCTGTCATGGTCACTCATCTTTCTTTCTTTCTGCTTTTTTTATTTTGAACATGTGCAAATAACATAAAGGAGTAAACTGAAAGAAACAAGACAATCAAAACATGAATAAATACATGACACAAAGAAGATAAAACGGCAATCAATAATGTATAAACCCAACATGTCCGAAAAGGAGTAGGTTGAAGCATAAGCTTATTTAGACCTACCCCCCCCCCAAAAAAAAACCAAAAAAACTCATTGTGGAATTAACATATAGAGTCTCTAAATAACACCATTTTACAACTGTATTGTTAACCTCCTGGATGGGATATAAATGCCTGGAAAACTTCTGTACTTTACCTAAAGGGTAAGTTAATGATCACAATTCACCCACAACACTAACATTCCTGACAAAGTTTTGATGATACAAGCAATTGCTCCCTGGGACGCTGGCAGTTAGTTGAGGTTTTAAAAGTTAATTATCTTATGGGATGGGAAATGAACTGTAGCTGCATGTAGATGAAATGATGGCATATATCACCTGATATACTCTGATGGTCAGCTATTTGAATAAATATTTCTGCATCCCTGCAAACATGAGCTGCATGCACTGGAGAAGCACAGTTATCTGTGGGATGTATTGCATCATACACTTTACCTTCATATCTTTTTCTTTGTCTTCTGCATCTCAGGCATTCATCATGTTCAGATAGAAACCAGACTCTGCCACATCCACCATGCTGAAACGTCTGGACAGGATCCGGTTTCGAGGCCAGAGACGGGACGAGTTCCTGGATCTGGCTGAGTCTCCCAACACATCCGACACAGAATGCAGCGAGGAAGTCGTGATCAAACCTCGCATCTCCATCAAGGAGCCAGAGGAGATGAGGGAAGCTGAGGGAGAGCAGCAAAATGATGTCCAGGTTCAGATCTGACACGGAAAAAATCACTTATTTACTCTCATTTCATTTAGTCCAGTTTCTCACAGCTAACCTTATTGATTCATGTTTAAGGCTGGTCCAGGGTCATTCACTGCATCTCTCCAAGATGACCCCAGGACGGATTTAAATGAGGTCAAAGGCCACCTAGAAATAGCCCTGTTAGAGAAACACTTCTTACGTAAGTATTCTGTGAATGTTTCCTCATGTATGGATGCACAAATTGACCAGGAAAATATCTTTTAATGTTCCACCCAGAAATAGAAGAAAAATAGGTGGAGCGTCACGTTAAGACCAGGTCAGCTCGATGTTTATTAGACATCGTGTTGACTCATCAGATCATCCTCAGAATCAATCACCCAACAACACAAAAGCACACTAGCTGGTCAATATTTGCCATTTTATGTAACACCAAGTAGCTATTAATAACATTGCAGTCCTCATCTGACACATACAGCCTTACACACCAACACACACATTATGGTGAATGATGCTTGCTTGCTTCATAGGAGTAAAATTAAATTCTCAGTAAAACATCTCATCAGACTTCCTTTCTGTCCTCCTTTCTTGTTTTTGTCATTTAGCTTAAAGCCTCCTTTCCTCCGTTAACCTACATTAAATGATAATGTGTCAGCATTTCGCTGTGGCTTCAGCTGCTGGTCAAGTTTGCTCTGTTTGCTTCAGCTGTTTGTTAAATAGACAAGCGACTGAGCTTATTTGGACACGTTTTAGCAAGAATTCTAGCGTCCAAGAAACTTCATGACGACCTTTTTAGAGTTAAAATCAAGCCAAAAATCAGCGGTGAAATGGTGAAAACACTGAAAGATGTTCATAATAAGAGACAGTTTTATTATTGGCAACCTGGTCCAACAACTCAATATATGAATCACAGAGGGGTCTTGATCAGGGAGGTGATGGAGAAGTCAAAGGACACATTCAAACTGGCTGTTTGATCAGTTTTAAATCAACCCTGGCCCATTTCCACGGATAACATGGTTTGTTTTAAGTAGTGTGAACCCTCATTTGCATTCTGGTGCGAACACAAGAAGTGAACATTGGTTCTCTTGAAGAGCAGAGCTCTTAGGATGCATTCACACAAGGATAGTCTAAATAAGTTGGCCAGATAAGCAGAGAATTTTAAAAAGTTGGTTTTCCTTCAGTTTGGTTTGCGCTCAAGCTGCACTTTACGAGTGGACCAGCTGCCTGGACAAGTTCATGCAGCTACAACATCTACTGTTCTTGGACAGTTTTGTCCATTGACCAAGAAGACAAAAGACAGGATGAAGTAGAAAATGAGACTCATCCTCTGGCCAGGACCAAAGACTTCTGCCAGGTAATTCTCCACAGAGAAACAATGGAACAGGAGGTTTATGCAGTCTTGGATTTTATGTTTTTACAGAATAGGGTTTTCTGCAGCAGGAGAGGCAGCAAGTTATCCAGCATGCTACTCTTCGACCTTTCCTTCTGTTTGGTTCACCGGACGGTTCATTTGCTTTCACACCAGCTTCGAGCAAACCAGAGTTAGTTTCTTTGGTCTGCACCAGAGTGCGAATGAGCGTTGACATGACACCGAGTAGAGTGTGATATCTGTGGAATATCAGGACTCGTTTAAAATGGACCCAGCAATGCCCCAGATTGAATAAATTTGTTCTTGCTCCATTGTTTACTTGCTGTGAATGAGCTGCTTTCAGTTCTGGCCAATCAATGAGACGGATTTTCTTCTTTCCTCTAGGTCAACAGTAATTTCAGGGAATATTGCTCCTAGTGAGCAGTTGTAACTGTGTGACGCTGCCCGAGCAGTTTGCTCTGCTTTAACAAAGTGCAGTGTGAAAGCAAACCTACAGAACGTGCAGAACTTTTCAGAATTTCCTCCACACTATCCTGGCATGTATGCAGCCCAACACACTGATTTTAGAGCAGAGTTTCCTTCTTTGGCTGCACCAGAGTGCGAATGAGCATTCATGCTGTTTCTAACCAACTGTTTGAAATTATTAAGCATTTAATGATTGAAAAAGCCAAATTTACAACAAAATGAGACTTTTTTTTCATTGTTGGGAAGGAAAAGTAATTTTCTCCTACTTCTGTTTACAATATGAACATGTTAAACTTATTGAGTAGCTGGACTTTGTGAAAAGGAAGAGAAAAACCTCTTCTTCTAGCTTAGTCTGTAACTTCAAGACCTTTTCAAATCCACCAAACTTTCATGAGGCTACAGCTGGTTTTTATTTCAGACCTCCTCTTGCAACAAAAAGTGAAAAAATGGTTCCCCATTGAATCTAAAAGTAGTAAACTGAATGTGAAGTGATGGGAATTTTTAATGGACTGATTGTGTGTCAAATCTTTCCACTTCAGAGGAGGAGCTTAGGAAACTTAGAGAGGAATCCAACATGGATTCGCTGAAACAAGAGCTGGAGAAGGAGCGCTGCAGACGCTTGGAGCTGGAGCAGAAGATCAACGAGGCCCTGAGATCCAGGTGAGTTATTAAAATATGAAGTCATGACCAGAGCAGCTGTTTTCTCTGGTTTGATGCCTGGACTGACTTCACTTCTTTCTGCTCACAGACTTGAAGACTCACCGTCTCAGACACCTAAATCCACGCCCCCTCCTCTACCTGCAAGCAGCAGTACAGGTGAACGACACGTCCGTACTTTTAGATTTTATTCCTCTACCCTGTGTTTTCATTGCGTTCTTCTCCCCTCAGACAAACAGAAAGAGATGATGTCCAACAGTTTCCTGAAATGGCTCTACGACCGTTACAGTGTTTATTTCGAAGACTTCCGCTTCCAACCCGAAGAGATGACGGTGGAGACGGAGGAACCTCTGAGTGCCAAGAGGTTAGAGGGGCTGACGTTCTTACTGTCCGGCTGCCTTAAAGAAACTTGGATAATCAAATGAAATGAAGTTATTGAAATATATAGTAAATAAGACGGGCTTATATTGGCTGTTTTTATATAGTTGTGCTTGTTTGAAATCAAAATAATTATCTTGTTTTTCATCCACAGGCTGACAGAAAACATGAGACGACTTAGTGAGTGTTTTTCTATCACATTTAATGTGAGATGTTATCAGATGTTTTAGTTTTTGTTGCCAAAGACGCGTCGTGTGTTTACTGATGCAAGATTTAGATGTGTAAATGAAATGTTAGAAGTTTAAGCATGAACCCGTGTGGGACTCCATAAAGCTTACCAAACCAGAAAAAAAGCTTGCACACACAAACCTGATTCACAGGCTTCTTTGTTCTTTTCTGTTCTCCCAACGAGAATGCACTAGATTGTCTTTTTGTTAGTTTAACATTTAAAAGAAAAGTAACAGCTGGACAGATGATGTTTTCTTTGCCCTGATAAATCCTGTCTGCATGTTTGCTGCTGTGTTTCTAGAACGAGGCTTCAGACCTGTAACCAACTTCATGAGGAATCTGTCAGCCTTATCCAGCTGGTACTCTGTCTACACATCAGCCATCGCCTTCATCGTGAGTTCCTACACACACTCATCACATACTAATGTCTCTAAACACACACAAAACTTGGTGTGTGTCCTCCACAGCTCTACATGTATGCAGCGTGGCATGGCTGGGCCGTCCCCATGTTCCTGTTTCTTGCCATCGTCCGCCTTTCATTGAATTACCTAATTTCCAGGTCAGTGTCCACCCACGTTTAACCAATCACACGGCCAGAAACTGAACCCGGCTAAAGACAGAATCGCTGCTGTTTAATGTTGATTTAGCGTTTCTCAGTGAGGGCAGTACCGCTGCCTACCGGCCGTTCAGAGACTGTTGGGGGGCACTTGAAGCAACATTTTTAAAAACGGGTGTTGAGGTGTTCTTGGGAGGCGTTAGCAACCCATTGTTCAATCTTGATGATTGACAACTCTATTATCCAATCAGTCAGGGGAAATGGAGGCTAGCACCCAAGTTCACTAGAAGAAGGGTGAACCTACAGGTATATTGTGAATGAATAAAGGCCCCCAGACAGTCATTTTAAAGAAGTACCACAATTAGTTGGATGGATGGCGTTCTATGGCTGAATGGACTTTTCCTAAACTTTTAGTGGCAAAAACCTAACCTGCTGGGTGTCCTATCACCCGGATAGCAATAGATGCAGTTTTTGCAAAAAACCCCATACCGAGTTGTCCCACACCGAGCCGGACCCGTTGGTGGAAACGGGGCTCTAGTCTCTGTTTTCTTGTAAAAAGTGATTTTTTTATTCCTGCTCTGCTTAACTTTGATTTTTCATTGCACAGATTAATTTTAAAGAATGTGGTTTATATTATCAGCTGAGCTATTAGCAAATAATATTTGCCACAGAAGCTCCTGATTTGTTAAGGTGGATCAAAATGAGTAAATTTAACAACAGGTTGCAGTTTGTAGGGGAACTAGCATTCATTATGATCTGAAGTTCCTCGTCAGCTTTTCCTAACGTTGGGTCCTATGACTTCTACGATGCAGAAAACAGATGGAAAAAGGGAATTTAATAATGAAACTGGATATTATTGTAACACATTGAATATGGTGAAATTTGCTCAAAAGTGGGTGTGAGCTGCTACCTTCACCACTTTAAGAGTTTACATCTCCTCAGTGCAGCTGGGTCATGTTAAAATCCCAGCCCGTGGTCCTGTGCTGCAGGTTTCTCTACTCAAGCAGCTGTCCAATAAAAGCATCTAATGTGCTGTGCCTTAATATAACTAAAATATGGAGTATGTCTTCTTCTCTAATTGGCTCCAACCACAGTTCAACCTCTCAACATTTCTTTAAAGCCTCCTCCAACTCTGCATCTTAGACTGCAGCAGCTCATGTTGGCAGAACAAACAGAATAAGAAAATGATCTGGGGCCTCATTTATCAAACTGTGCATAGCAAAGCAAACTACATACAGGCAGCATCTCCTGCGCAAAAAGCAAACGCTTCTACTTTCAGATTTATAAAAGTGTGCCCACGCATGTCCTACACCTGTTTCTGTTCATAAATCAGAATCAACTCTAAAGCGGGCGCACATGAGGGAGCGCCTTGCCCCGCCCACATGGTGGCAGCAGGTGGAGATGCTTTCATCAGTGTCAGAAGACAGGCCAGAGGCATCGGAACGCACGGCAGGATATCTCAGTCGGTAGAGCATCCATCTCCCATGCGGGAGGCCGAAGTTCGATTCCCAGAGTGGTGAATCGCTTTGGAGAAAAGCGTCTGCTAAATGACAGTAATGATGTGGGTAATTTGTTTTAGTGTATAAAATAATGTGTACACATACATCTGAGACTGGTAGCCGTTTATTTAGTGTTAAATAATATTTCTTTCTAGTTGCTCGGTGCTTTCTGCAAACGGCTTTAACATCTAACAAAAGTGGTGTAAAAGGTAATTGTAGATGGTGCAGAAATGTCTATTTTTTCACATCATTTCCTTGATTTTACTCTGGACCGGTGGTGTCGCCGTTACCCGCTTTCCCAGATTTTGTGCGTACAGCTGGGTCAGCGTTGCTGTGAAGGTAGGAACATTTTAAGTCGAGTTTGGTTTTCATAAATCCTAAAAGTTGACTATATTTGGCGTACGCCGGTTTTTGTTCCTACGCCGGCTTTAGAAATGAGACCCCAGGTTTTTGTAACAGGAAACGATCAGATGGGCTGCCCTGTAGCCTGGGAACATCTTCCTTTCGGCTGTGTGAGAAGTCTGACACAGTGTGCAGCTGTAAAAGAGTAAAACCCTCTTTGCTGTAGGTTTTTGAAGAGTGTCACACACATGGTATGTTTTCCTGGAGAAATGACTGGTTAGCTGTTAGTATAGCTGCTCAGTGCTTGAGAGAAAACAAGCCTTTTCATACGTGTGCTGTCTCCCAGACAAATGACAGCGATGGTCTTCATAACAAATTTAGTTTTAAAAGCCAGCTGTTTTGGGATCATATTCAAATTTAGGGGCTAGAGCCATCTCTGTTTGGGGAACACACTACTCTGCATGACTTTTCTCCAGTCAGCCAAACACGGGAGCTATAAAAATAAACCATACAAGCAGCTAGTGCATCAAAACTGTGGATTCTGACTGAAGAACATTGCGATGAACCACAGACTGTTAATTCATTTAAATTTCCCATGAATGTGAAATGACTTCATGAAACTCTGCTCTCAGAGGCTGGAGGATCCAGTGGAGCATCGTACCTGAAGTCTCTGAGCCAGTGGTGAGAAAACCCTCTTTACTCCAGCACCATTGAAAGTGGTTTTGTTTATTTTTGTTTGTTTTTTCAGCAGAAGCCTTTAAACTATTAAAATGTTCAACAACTTCATTTCCCCAAAAGTTAGGAGACGGTGTAAAGTGTAAATAAAAACAAAATGCAGAGATTTATAAATGTCATCAACACATATTTTATTCCCAACAGAATATAAACAGCACATCAGATGTTAAACTGAGACATTTTACTATTTCACGGAAAACACATCTCTAAAAGTAGTTCCAGGGTGATGTTCGGCACGGTGTAAAAAGTAGTTCCAGGGTGATGTTCGGCACGGTGTAAAAAGTA
>JBAGKM010000011.1:390024-405844 GCA_037177155.1 Melanotaenia catherinae | reverse complement strand
GTTTTACTAAAAAAAATTACTACTACTACAATATTGAATTTCCCTTTGGGATTAATAAAGTATTTTTCATTTCATTTAATTCATTTCATTTCATTTCAAATCAGGGGTGACCAGCTACAGTTCTCAAGGGCCACAATCCTGCAGGTTTTTGAGTCATGAGTCATTGTGCAAAACTTAATAGGCTGTTGGATCTACTTCATTTGAGTCAGGTGTGTTGAAGCGGGAAACATTGGAAAATCTGCAGGATAGCGACCCTCGAGAACCGACTTAGGGCACCCTGCTCTAAATCGCCAAAATAAGACAATTTTGCTTGCCAAAAAGTGATTGTAGGGTTCCATTTTCTTTGAAAGGGTATCTCCTTCAGATGTAACTGTTTTATTTCAGTGCATTTTGTCTGAACCTGCTAAGGTCCACCATCTTGCCCAATACACATGCAGAGTAAATACAGCTCCACAATGCAGGAAGCTTTTGGCATTCTTTTCCAACCTAAAACAATTAAATTTAGACAGCAATAGTACTGGATATAATAGAGAATAGTGATGTTATGTTCGAGCCAATCTGCTCGAGCACGTGTCAAACGTGACACGGAAGTGTTGCACGCATTGTTTCTGACCATTGATTCAGCATGCCAAAAGTCACATGACCATACCAACCAAGGTCTTGATACATCATCAGTGTGTATCGAGCAGCACGCAGGAACTTTGAACCGGCCGTGCTTGTCAATCTCTCAGTGATTTTAAAGGGGTTCCAAACACTTAGGAGATCATGGGAAAGCATTACATCAGCATTAGCTTAGATTTCATCACATTTAGCTGACATGCATTTATATAGACACACTTAGTGACAAACATAAAGGAGTAATACTACATATACATATAGTTCTATATGTATATATACACATATATATACACACATATAACTGCTGTACGACCTCAGAGTATGAGGGTTTGAGAATGGAGTGGGCGGTGCCTTCAATGTCACAGGTTGGCTTTAGTTCCCCTTCTTTATGTAGTTGCTTTTTTAAATAGCCTTGCAAAAACAAAACTTTGAAGTTTATCATAAACTTCATCCAGAAACATCAGAGGAAACGTCTCAGTCTTCATTGTAAGGAATCTATTAGGATATTACCCAAAAAATTACTCAGGTGTACTACTTACTTTCATTTATTCTTATTCTAAGCCCACATATTTACTAACAGTGTCTTATGAATATTTGTGAAACAAGGCTGACTAACACTGTGTTGATTATTGCTGTGCCTGCTAGCAAACAGAATGTACTGAGGGGTTTATCTTAGGGTTGCAATTGTTTATTGTTTCGTACCTAGTGGTTTATCTAATTCAATCATAGTGCATTCTGCAAAGGAAAATCACATCTGGGCTTGTGTGTATGTCTTTATCTCTCCCTTACAGAAATAGGAATCCAGTGCCAGGTGAAGACCATGAGGAGGTGGCTGTTAGATGACACATGGGACTTTGTCCAGCAACTGCACATTAGTCAGAAGAAACTGTCATATTTAAGGGCCAGGGGCGAGGTAGTAATATTCTGTTTTGTGGCAGGCAGCAGAACACTTTTATGTCTGTTTGCTTAGGCCAGGTAACAGAACCCAGATAACTCTGTTAATCCCACATTTTCTAATACCATTGTAACTATTAAATAGTTAAAGGAGAGAAGTTTGTTTTCACTGGTCCGCGTCCTAGAATAAAAGAAAGCCCACAGAGTCAGAAGGTGATTATAAGTACTCTAAGTATGTTGGAAAATAATACTTTTTAGGGGTTCTCTTCTTCACCATCTGCAGAGGAGCACCACAATCTGCGGGACCTAAGAGACAGCAGAGCTGGAGAATTTGAATGATTTTAAACTTGGTTAATTACAATTAATTAGCTACTTGGTGTGTGTGTATACGTGTGTGTATGCAACTGTGTGAAAGGTTTTAATGAGTGTTTTTATTGTTATGGAATTCTAATTTGATGTATGTACGTAAAGGCGTGTTTTATTTTACATTTGTATAAATGTTTTTAATCGTGTAATTTGTGTTGCCTGTGGCATGAAAAGTGCTTTATAAATAAAGTTTGATTTGATTTATTTGCCCACATTGATCAGTAACTACCAAGGCTACGCTACTTAAACACACAGTTAAGCAGTGACGTTGATTCATTATTGTAGTAATCACATCTGACCATGAAGTTAGACAGCAGATAGATGCTGTCTATCTGAATGGGCCTGTTGTGTTCAGTGTCATTTACTTTTTTTCCTGCTCCACCTATGTCCATGATGAGAGAGTATTAATTGGTGTTGGCATACTGAGTGATGACTCAGATAGCCAATGACTTTTATAAGGTTTGGGGTGGTGGGCCAATGTGCAGCAGGCAGAGGAGGGGCTTATGCTTTTACCCACAGGTTTATGATGGAGAGAGTGGCAGTGGCGAACAGGGGGACTGGGCAGTACGTTTGGGCTGGCGTGGCAAAGACAGGGCAGCAACAGCGAGCAACAACAGTTACAGATGTAAAAGAAGTGTACAAAAATTATCTTTTTGCCTCCTCTTGCTGTTAAAGTGTTGCTCTCTGCTCGGTCCTTTTAACTTGAGGTTTTACAATTAAAGTGGTGTGATCCATCCAGGGTCATATTTCTATGGCAAGGGAAACTAAATTTCATTTAATAAAAGTTACAGCTGTTTGGAAGTATACTGTGCATCCCTGTACAGCTGAAGCAATTAATTGGTTATTATTTGTGACGGCCTAATGGGTTTATCCTTAGAATTAATCTGTTCTCTGCTTATAAGTTGGTGTGCCAAATAGGCGCTCCTTTTAATCAGAGTACTTTGGTGCATCTGGCTATAAAAGCTGTAGTCTATTTTTTCTCTCTCTTTTTCACCACACTGACTTGCAAACACATTACACCACTAGAGCTATTTTTTATGAATAAAATATATTTTTGCATTACTTGGCATGTCTTTTCCTCATTTTGTCACAGCTTACCATGCAGGTCGTGACAATTAATTACACTGTAATCCATTTTGATGACAGTTTTCAGTAATTTACTGAAGTGAAACAAATCAAACTTTAAAGCTTCTGGCTTCTTTAGTTATCTGTTATAGTCAACTGAACTACGAGAACAGGACAATTTATGATGTAATTTTCAGCACTCATAATCTTTCCCAATTTTCTGTCATCTTGTTAATGATGGCAATCCTACATACCTACATAATTTATAACCTGACTGAGTTTATATGAAACCATAACATACACTCACTTATTTTCAAGGCAAAATAACTCCACTACAACCCTCCTAGTTAATTTTTAGTTTTAGTTTTCATGTTGACATTTTCAGTGATGTAATGATGACAGGAAAGAATCTGTAGGTGGTAACTATTGTCACAGCATCTGTTTAGTAGACAAAAAGCAAAGTAGTCAGAAGTAATGACATTTGTTAAAAAGTTTCTGCTTTGACATTCATTGTCATCTGGAAACTGGCATCTCGCAGAAAGAAAGGGACAAAACCCATATTTACATTGGCCTTGCATTTGCAATGTAAATATGGGTTTTGTCCCTTTCTTTATCTGACAACTTTTACACTAACGACTGTTATTTCTTTAAAGGTAATGTCAGATCCTGGACGTCTTCAAGTGATTGTTTCGTTTAGCTCTTCACCATGTGGCTTCTAAAATTTGTGCTTCCATTGCTAGCTGGCTGTAGCTTTTTATAGGAAGAGAAGACCAAGAGCTCAGAGAGGAGGGAGGAGATAGGGATTCACATGAACAGACATGAGTGTACGTAAACGTGCGACAGGACTGGACTTATAAACAAGGAGTTGGAGATCAGCACAGACAGATGGTGATAATGGTCATTTCATATGGAAAGATATTCCAGATGAAATTACACCTCTAGTTCTTCACGTTTTTCATTTCTATCAGTCTAGAACTGATGAATTTCTGCTTATTGCCTCTGTTAGAGGTATGACACCTAACAGACAAATTTTTCTCTATGTTTAAGTATCTGTCATAAACAGCTGAGCACTGTCAGACACATCAGTGGATGCATCTACAAACCTATGTATGAAGGCATGTGCATGGTTTATGCAGCTGCTTTAACACATCTGTGGTCCATACTTCACTTTTCTTTCTGGCTCCAAATGCATATTTCTTTCATTTCTTTTCCTAGACTGAACATTTTTTTGTAGCCTCCAGAATCTACACAACTCTGAGTGAGCACTCATGGGCTAGTTGTTGGCCAGTTAATTAATAAATTTGTTTAATCTTAATGGATTGATCATGTTAGGCTTTAAGACTGTTTACTTGTTTTTTTTTTTGTTTGTTTTTTTTTCTGTAGCCTAATTGGTGAATTTAATGTTGTGCTTTGATGCCATTACACATTCCCTCTGAAGAATGAACATGAATGCCTCAGCCCAATTCAGATTAAATCCAGATTAAACTCAGTTTGTGTCAACCTTCTGCCATTTGAAACAAGACATGACAACTTATAATTTTGCTGTTTATTGGCTCGTCTTTTTACTGCTTTTTTCTTTCTCTCCCTGTCACTGTTAGTGCTGCTGACACAGGACTGTTGGAATGTGTTTCGTCTGAGCTGCGATTCAACAAAAGACCACACAGTGTCCAACTTTGGCTCGCTACAGAGGAGTGACAATGTGGAGAGTTTGCAATGATAACTGTTTACTGGAGCTGAACCCCACAAATGGTCCCCACCTCCACCCCTCGGTCTTGCTGCAAGTAGGGGTCCCTATTATGTAAACAAACAGGAAAGAGCGCGTTTATCAAAATGAAGAGAATTTTTCTGTCTGTGACATAAAAAAAAAGATAAAAACCAGTCAAAGCATAAAGAAAAGATCAAGACAGTGGGAGATAATACAGACGCTAATTTAGCTGATAGCAGCTCAGGCTCTGCTCATGATGTAAAACTGGCTGTTGTAAAACTAATAATAAAAACATATCATGGACAATGCAAATTAAAGCTGTGTGCAGTTAAACTGTCAAGATAATAATGTTAGAATTTGTTGACAAGAGATTTAGATAATGCACTTCTAAAGTTTAAATAAGTAAGTTGTGTGTTGTTTGCAGGTGGTGTTTATAATATATTTTCCATGTTGGCTTTGTGTTTCTGAAAACTACATTTATTCATTGATGTCCTGTATGCTGTAAATGTAATCCTAAAGAGTCATAATACAGGCCTCATCACATAGTTTAATATTCTGTTTTAGAACCATTTCAAATCATATTGCCCCTGTTTAATTAATGGAAATTAAAAAATAAAAAAGTAGAAAAAATAGTGGAAGTTGCCAAAGAAAATCCAAAAGTTCGATTTGAGGAATTTAATATCTTAGCAACACAAAAGATATTAAAAATGGTATTGTTATTAATATAAAATATCATAATAAAAGAGTGATGAATGCGGGTAGGAGGAGCCCACTTGTGAAATGTTGCCTAGGGCTCCAGGAGACTGTAGAATCACCTCTGCAGATAATTACAAATAAGCTATAATATTAGAAGGGAAACTGTGAGTATTATATTTGTGTGTATGTAGAGATAGATCAGATTATGATCAGGAAAAAGAAATGGTGTATCTGTGTATTTCTGATGATACACAGAGAATGAGCTCATGATGCTGCTGATCGCCATAAACTAAGCTGAGTATTTCCATGAAACAAAGTAGTAAAACTGAATACATTTGTCTGGAAAATAGACGTTTCTTTTACTTTATCAGCACAAGTGAGGAAAAAAATCTAGATCATTTAAACTTCCACCACTATCTGCTTTCCAAATATTGTAGAGGTGCAAGGTTAATCTTGATGTGACCTAATTATTTGTAGCCTTGTGGTTCCAGAGGTCATCTTGGGTCTGGAGAGCTTGGATTCAAGCCCCCAGGTGCCAACAGAGGCCCTGCTCCCTAGGCCCCAAAACATGGCTGCCCACTCCTCTCTAGTACATCTAGAGACAGATTAAAAGCAGAGCTTAATTTCTCAATTGGGATGAATAAAGTAAAAAATTATTATTGTTGTAAACTTCCGACCGTATAGCTCAGTGTTCCTGTCTGGAGCTGCCTGCGTTCAGCATCATCACAATGTTGAGAACCTGCATTAAACAAGTTTTTCTTCTGAGATGCTGCGTGACGTTGCAGGCGAGTTTTGCTTTACACACCGACTTTCCGTCTACTGGGACATGTACACCACTATGCCCTCCACCTACCCAAAAGCTCTGCAGTCAGAGCAGTAGACGTCCACCTCATGAAGCTGCTTCATGACCAGACTGACAATGAAATGTGCAAAGCTGCTGCTGGTTAATCACAAAGCATATGAGTATATAATTATTTTTAATTAACCTTTTAATGATATTTTTACTATGAATGACTTCTGAGTTCTTTTAATTGTGTATACATTTTTAAATTAATCATACCACCTTTTAAAAGTTGGTTAGTATTTAATTCATAATGTTACTACCTCTGATCAAACAGGTCAGAGTGTATATTTATTTGCAGGAAGACCAAATGAACACAATGAAGCAGCATTAAATGTATTTAGTGTAAACACCAAAACACTTCCACAGGATTGGGAACTCTTAAAGTGATTTGTATTTTCAAGAGAGGAGAGAAAGGATGATGTTAAATGGTGTTTTGAGTTAAGGAAGAAATGCTGCCGTTTATTGTACTTGAATTGACCTATTTTCTACTTCTTTATATTTTTATTTAATTCTATTCGAGGAAAGTAATATAAAAAAATCATATATAGTGTATTTTTTAACAGATGAAGATTAACTGACTTTGCAGATGAAACAAACCCCACTGATCAGCCATGAAACACATTTAAATATCAGGTGTTGTAGTATACTAGCTTATTATGGAAATACAGCACAGTTCCTCGTCTGACTCAGGAGACAAAAGTATTCCACACTTTTTGAGTATTTTTGATAAATGCAGAAAATACTAAGTGAACAAATGATAAATCTTTAATAAATCTAAAACTGATAAATCCCTGAATAGCACACATTTTAAATTTGGATAAAGTTCCCACTTTGTTTACAAATGTATATATTTAGAGAAAATTAAACCTCTCAGGAACATTTTCTTCAAATACCTGGTTTAGTACGAATGTCTTTTAGTTTTAAAATTAGTTTCACTGTGTATGCAGTTGTTTCATAACTTGTTCTTATGTGTAAAATAAAGAGCAACTACCTCCGAAGTCTGAGCTAGACGCTAGTTTTGAATATTAAACCTAACTAGGTCACTAACTTGTTAACAGCTCGACAGTACTGGTTTATAATTAACCAGCTATTTACATTTTCATTCCCAAGCTGCATGATATGACAAATATTTCAACTATAGAGATAAAACTCGACAGGCAGCTGGTCTTTATGTTCATGAAATAAAACATTTGGCTCCATCATGTGGCCAGTTATAAAACTAAAATGCTTTAAAACTAAAGATGTTATTTCCTTATCTGATATACTTTGATTTGTAAGCTACAGTTTGCTGCAGAGCTTTCAGCTGTCACACTTCAAGACATGCACAATCCACTTATAGTTGATATTTACTTAGACTTTAACTCATTTCCATGTGATTTAGGCTAACGCTACAAGTAAAATGATCCATCACACACACTGACCACAGAATCAAACATGATTATGTGGAAAAGTTTTATTTCCTGATTATACAACAGCTACAGCATATTACAGCTCAGATTACAGCTAGAAGTCGACTCACGTGATCGAACAGGTTTTCAGTGACAGATTAAACTACATTCTCTGAAAGCAGGAGAGACTTCCAGAAGCAGACATACTCTCAGAAAAAGCTTGAAGAAAAACAATCACTCTGAACATAAAAACATATGAAAATGAAAGATTGATTTTGGCTGATTCTACCTGAAAACTGCAAAACAACTATCAGAATAATAAATATGATAAATGTGCAGATTAATTCATTTGTAGTTGAAGGCGGTTCAACATGTTCTATATGTCCATCATGATGAAAGCTCACATCTGTGATGTTTAGCTACTCATACGTCCACGTTAGGCCACGCTCACACTGCAGGCAAAAATGTCTCAAATCTGACTTTTTCTCCATGAAGAGCACAAATCTGATTTAAGTAGCAAAATACTGAATTTCAGAAAAAGAATAAGTGTGAAAAAAGTTCAGTGTTGTTGCTTTAAGTCCTGCAGTGTGAGCATAACCTTAGTTCCTGTGGATCTGGTCAGAAACTCGAGATTTCAACATCCAGTTTAGTTGTGATGAATCACACCAGTGGTCAGCAGTGAGCCACCCTGACCATGCTGGAGGAGCTCTTCCTAATAACAGTCACCGTCTACTTTGCAATAATTTCCTCTGATAGTCTGAACTGTTTCATAGAGGAGACATGATAAGAACACGGGGATCCACGGTATCCTAACATGTTCAAGTCAAGATGAATGCTGGAACAGGAGGCTAAAAATCAAGAATAAATGAAACATTCAGGGAGATGCTGTGACTAACCAGCCAACATCCTCCCAGTATTAAAGCCAACAAAGCTTTTAAAAAAGACCCTGTGGGAGTTTGTTTTTTTTCTTGCCAATTCAAACTGTAACATCACCATGTAACAAGCTAGCTTGGTTGGACAGTTTAGCCTTACTGATTGTTAGCAACTCAGCTAACAATGCAGATCATGACTGCTGCCCAGGTCCAGCACTTTTTCCAGCTTAAATGGAATGCTAACATGCTAACATGAGTCCAGCAACGATCATTTCACAGAAACATGCAAATAAATCTCCTCGTTGTTGGACTGACGAGGCTGCTGAAGCACATTTCAGCCACAGACTTCATGGAAAGGAACATTTGTGATCCTCTCTTCATTGAAAATTCACTTCATTTTTCAGTCATCAGTCGAATCTGACATGTTTGGTTTGAAGGGTTATACAGCAGATTCTGACTGTACATCAACAAAACTTTAAGACAAAAATCAAGGGAGACAGGCAAGTCAGCTCAACGTCTTCACAGGTCCACCTGGTTCCACCTGGTTCCACACTAACAGAGATGTGACCTTCCTCAGGCCTGGTTCACACCCCAGTTTAAAAAAGGAGTTTGGATTTTTAGCTATCCTTGCATATATTGCAGAAATGAGCGTAGTTTTCTCAGGTCTACTGGACCTGGGTTATTTGAACCTGCAAGAACTTGTTTGCTAACCTACACCTACATACATACAGATAAATGGCTACATCAGTGAACCCTGGCTGGTATAAGGTCAGATTAAAATCAGGATAAAGCTGAAAGCTGATTGGTCGGTGCTTTGGAGCACTGATCTGCTACTGGTTCCCTCCTCCGTCAGAGTCCAGCTTGACATCAGCAGGATGGAAACATGATGGCTAGTTGACAAACAAATAAGCAGCACCTACAGCCAGACAGTCCAGTGCTGATGCTCCACCCGTCCTGACCCGGTTCAGATCCACCGCTGATCCACACGAGCAGCTCCTCTGAGCTCCTCTGGATATTTAATGAGAACAGACTGGACAAAGTGACGTCAGCATCCGGAGGCGCAGTGAGGAACCTTGCTGTGATTATTCTTCGTAAACATGTGGTGGAGCTACATTTAGACTGCATGTTGTAAAGTTTAACCCTGCGGGCACGGTGAGCAGCAGCTACAGAGGCGGAGCGTCAGGCTCCGACATGCTCCGAGCTCCGGGGCGCTCAGAGATAAAGACCAAAATATGTGTGATTGTAGGATGAGGAGTTGTCTGAGCATCAACACTGGACTTTACAACCAAGCTTTCTTCACCTTTAAAAAACTAGATTTCTCACAGCGAGTTGCTTCGTTAATATACAAACTATATTTTGGAGTTCGACAAAAAACTCAGATAACTCAGAACTTCAGATAAACATTTATGGGCTAAAGTCAGACTGTCTGCATCCTTCACTGGAGTGGTTCTCAAACTTTTTGCCTTGTGATCCCTAGAAAATCCTCAGTTTAGTGTTTGTTTGGGGGTCCATGTACACATCGTGCCCTTTTCTTCTGATCTTTGTGCCACTGCCCAGGAATCAAACAGCAAGGGTCTTTAAATATTAGTTTTTAGAAGAAAAAAAAAAGACATTTAATGTTGATTTATGGACATTTCAAATGGTGATTTTTGAGGTGAAGAATATCACTTTTTACTGGTGTAAAATAGAAGTTAAGCTGAGGAATGGACTCACTTTGAGGTTACCTGTTCAGGTAGTATGTAAAACTAGTGCTGAAGCAGTGATTCTGTCAATCATCTGCTTTCTGTTCATTTGCATATCAAACAGGACCAATGAGAAACATAAACGTGCACTCTGCTTTACGTGCACTTTACTCATCCATAACCAGCTTGACTGACAAGTTAAAATTTTTAACTACTCGTAGAAAAGCAACTTCACTTGTTTTTCACTGAGTTCAGATGTTCCTGAGAAACGAAGACATTAGGCGGCCCACGAAAAAGAAGACGACGATGAGGCCCAGAAAATTTTTTAAAATTCTCCTTCAAGTGCCCACTACAACTTCCGTCTTCCTTCTGATCACATGACTGTGGGAATGACTGGAAGGTGTCTGGCATCCATGCATGTAACAGGTAACTCTAAATATAATGTTCATTTAGAAATAAGTTCATTATTAGTAAATGCTCTCTCTCTCTCTCTCTATAGATATATATATATGTGTGTGTGTGTGTGTGTGTGTGTAATATGCAGATAAAAGAAGTGATTTTTCTTACTTGCACAGCTGAGATGAAAAGCATCTTCTCACATTTAACAGATCAGCTGCAGAAGTGACTTCGGGTTGAGGTATGAGAAGATATTTAGAAAGAAATTAGACTCATAATAGTTACACATGTGTAAAGCATCCTGGGAATAACTTTGGCTAATAGTAAATGCACGCACACAATGTAAAGCAACTTGAACACTAAATAATTTTATATGTGTTCTTATTACAGAATTTTACTCTCAACCTCAATGATTTGATTATTTTCTTCATCAAAAACATTCCTGTGCAAACAAATAGTTAATTTAGTTATGTTGACTATCATTACTTTGATTTAGCCGGTATTTACCCACGCCGGGTACCTCGCTTTCAGCATAACTTCAGTTATTGACAATTATTCTTTCACTTTAACCAACTTGCCTTATTTTACTGAATACGATAAAAATAATTTTGATCCAGTAAGAAGGTACTTAAAGTACTTAACTGAACAGCTGTAGTTTCAGTACTGCAGACCCACATCACAGTTCAGTGGTCAGATGATTCTTACAATTAGTTTTTTCTTTCTTTTTTTAAACAGTTTTTTCTAAAACTAACGACGTTTTCTAACAAAATCAAGGAAAGGAGTTAAGGAAGAGACTAGAGAACAGGGATCACTGGACCCTTTGAGCCAGAGTCCTGCAGGTTTTCATTGCGTCCCGGATGCAACAAACCTGGTTCTCCTTCAGGTCTGCTCCTGCCTCTTAACGATCTATAATTTGAGTCAGGTGCAGCATGGACATGTTGAAAACTTGAAGGACACTGGCTCAGAAGGTCTGGTGATCCCTGCAATAGAAGGTCATTTTCTTTGTGACCACAGACAAGTCTGATTAAAAAATCTAACAGAAGAGCTTTTCAGCCACATGTGAGACTGAGAAGTTGGATTTATCAGTCCTGGCTGAGATTCCCCGAACACTGAAGACTGAACACAGACTGAATCTAAAAGTAAATTTAAAAGTCTAACAAGACGGACGACTCAGGCAAGGCGCTGATGTCAAACACAACCAGAAATGTAGAGTCTAATCAGACAGAAGAAAGCAGTCAGAGCTTCTGGATGAACAGAAACAGGTCAGATGCATCGACGCCATGAAGACGACTTTGTGTTGCTGTGACCTTTTGTGCGTGAACCGTTGTCGAAACAGTGCAGGTGTGTGTTTCACAACCGGAGCTCAGTGTGGAATAAATGAGGAACCAGACACCCAGCAGCCACTCCAAACACCAAGAGTCCGCCAGAATAAATCAAAACCTCAGTGTTATTCTTTTCCCTCCAGCTGACGTCCTGCAGGGCTCTTTCCTGGGAACATTTCTGAAGCTGCTGAAGATTTTTAACTTTAGGATGTTAAAAATAACCTTATATTTCTCTCTGTGGAGCTAATATCTGATAGAGACAACAGCACGACTCATTGTTGAGTCAGCGATCATGTCGGGTTGCTCTGATAACAGATGTGATATTACATGACAGCGAAGGCAGCAGCTGGAATCAGAGAAGGCTGCAGTGTCTGATGGGAACCAGCGAGCAGGGGTGGGATTATACTGCACAGATGTTGCTGAGGTCCTCACACATCTGTGGTTCTTCAATCCCTCGTGCAAACAACTTGATCAGCTGGCAGTGAACTCTAAGAAAAAAGGAGGCACAGGTGTTGTTTTTTTTTTCTTTAGAGAAAAACAAACTGAGATTAAATACATAAGAGAGGAGCTGGCCGGGGGTTGTGGTACCTGACATCGATGGCTGTGTGGCTCAGGGTCTCGCCATCGCAGTTCC
This sequence comes from Melanotaenia catherinae, assembly GCA_037177155.1. Taxonomy (NCBI): domain Eukaryota; kingdom Metazoa; phylum Chordata; class Actinopteri; order Atheriniformes; family Melanotaeniidae; genus Melanotaenia; species Melanotaenia catherinae. Next base: position 393,362 of record JBAGKM010000011.1, on the reverse strand, counting down.
AGCTGCTGAAGGCGGGAGCGCAACCACAAGCCTGGTGGTCTCTACAGATCTGGCTGAAGATCTGGTGTTTGCCATTCTCCAGCAAGTCCAACTCCAGGTCTGAGTCGCTCTGGCAGTGCCGCGGCGTGAAGCGGAAACGCACCACCCGGTGGACCTCCACAAAGGTCAGGTCAAACTGATCGAGAACACAGCCAAGAAGAAAATGTTGTAAAGTTTCCACCAGAGAAAAATGCAGTTCTGAAGGTTGGGTTTACTGTTCAAACACACCTGGTCATCTTTGCTTGTGTGTCGTAAGAGGTGTCTGAGGAAGTCGAAGCGGGAACACTTTCGGACCAGGATGAGGTCGGTGGTGCCGTCAGCCAGGTGAGCGGCAGGTGAGAGGCCTTTCGGGCTGCGAGGACAGGCACAGCTCATACTGGCAGCATTGATAGCTAAGAACTTTCCTCGGATTGTTCTCCACTCTCCATCGTTCTCTGAAACATATAACCCACAAACATTTGCCTCCACTCATCTTTTTCACAAGTGGAAAGTTCGGTTTGGTTTTTACTGACTTTTGAAAAACAAACTGAGTCAACAAGCTTACAAAGTCGTGTAAACAGTGCCTGTCTGATCTCCTGTCAGCTGGATGTGATTCATCTCCTCAGACAGAACACAAACAACCATGGCAGCTCAGGTGAGCACACCTGTTGTCACCCCAACGTTTTTGGTATAAAAGCTTTGCACAAGGGACAAATGAACGGGCAGCAAACTGCAACGTCTGTTGTAAAACGCTGGATCCACCACATCCACCTTCATCCTTCACCTTAAAAAATACCCAGCATGGTTAGCCACTCTGTAATATGAAAGCTTAATGTTAGCATCTATGCTAGCAGAAATAAACACTAACTTTTCACCAACCTTGTACAAAAGATAATATTAACTCTGTTAGATCGGCATTCCCTGAATGTGTCTAGAAGCTGCTGGTTTTGCTATAACTGTCCCGGATACGTTAAACTGAGACCAATGTGGTTTACTGAGTCTGTTTATTAGAAAAACACGGTGGAGCTGTTGCTTTAGGAATGTTAGCTATATTTATTGGAGCTGTAAGAATTTCATCCAAATAAAACAAAAATATGTGAAAAAGTTTTTTTTTAATCTAAAAACTTTTCTGTTTTCATCTCACATAAAGTCATTACAAGATTTCTAACAAAATGTGACTATTAATTTTATTTTCTGATGCACTAGTGTGTAATGTTTTGGCCATATTCTTTACATTCAGAAAATTTAAAAAAATGCCATAAACTGCAGAATTAGTCTCAGCTCTGAGGTGTGTAGCCAAAAACTGTACTCAAGTAAGAGCAGTGTTACTCCAAAACATCATCATGAAACCTCCTCATTTCCAGAGGAAGGTGTCTGATCATGTACTGGATGTATTTCAACAGTTCAATAAGACATATTCTTTTTTAATTTTATTTTGGCTTTAGAGGTTTTTATGACACATGAAAGGGAGTCAGAGACAGAGGAGGTGATATAGAACAAAGGACTCCAGGCTGGAGTCGAACCTGCGGCAGCTGCTTTAGTCTTGAGTCGGCTGCTCAACCAGTTGAGTTTAGTGCCATAAACTTCTTTTTCCTTTCTTTTATAATCATTTTTATTTCTAATATGCAGCAGTCTCCCCTGTCTCCCACAGACCTTCAGGACAGCCTCCAGCTGCAGCTCAAACACTCGGGCTGAGTTTGATCATTTTCTGCTCCTCATTTGTGTTGTTTTTCACTTTTTCAGAAGCCAGTCATGGTAGCACTTCTTCGTTTCACAGACAACTTTGGTGTTCCTGCTGGTTTCTTAAGGCCCTTCTTTGCCCCCTTACATACGGAAATTGGGACGGCCGCTTATACGTCGCCACCCTCATACCACCGTGCGCCCTTTATGTTGCCATGGTTGTTGATGCACTAGTCATCCACTAGTGGGCAGTGCTGCGTTCTGATGTCACTTTCAGACACCGGTCGGTGGCAGTAATGCACCGCTTGTTTGCACCCAGCCAACACAGCCTTTCTTCAGAAGCTCCCGACATGGTGACCTGCCATCTCTACGTTAGTTGCCCTCATCGTCGTCTTCTGCTTCTTCCTGATCCTGTTCTTCTTCTCTGGTATGTTCCTTTGCTGGTCTCATGTCAGCTATACAGCTTGTGATGGCCACACAGTGCAAGGCGCTAACCCCATACACCAACACATTTCAGTTATGGTAGTTTTTCATTCAACACTATTTTGTTTGCATATTTGGTTTAAATTTGGCTAAAATGCTGTAGTTCTTTTTGTTAGCGTGCACATTAAGACATTAAGTATTTTGGACTTTGTTTTCCTTTTGCTTATTTGTTTAAGTGTATTTGTTTCTCTTGCTGGTGCTGGGGGGCCATGTGAAAGCTTGAAGGCTGAAGTGAGCACAACTGGTCAAAGCAAAGGAACAGAAATGCCATGGGTCTGTTCCAGACAGCTCCTTCCAGAGGGGAGATAATTCATTCCTATTCTATATATATTTAGATTGGTTGGTTTTGATTTTGAGTAGCTTCCTTTCTTTTTTAGTAGTTCTTTTGTTTTGAGTAATAAGTAAACTGTTCTGCTTCTTCTGTTTAGTTTAATTGTTAGTATTTGTTAACCCCTCATGTGTTTAGACTGGTCTGATCAGCCAGTATTTAAGTTCCCCTTGGTTTCATGTTCGTTAGGCCATTTTGGTTCTTTGTTAGATGCTCTGCTTACTGCATCAAGCAATGGATCCATAAGGTCCCCGACAACGGACCATATTACACATGTAGCCGACGCAGAATATGGACAGAAGTGTCCTTCCGTCTGCGTAGTTGTCTTCTGTGTTGAGCATAAATGGGCTTTTAGCTGTTAGCTGACTGTCTTGCCAGTTGGGGTGACGTCAGCTGCAGGCGGTCAGAATACATTTGAATCGTCTTGCTTTTTTGTTCCTGGTTGTGTGGTCATGTGACTTCATGCCACGTCTGATTGGGAAAACTGGTATCTCTGGCAAAAGTAAAGCTTATCTAATTGAATAGATGGTAGTATTCAATAGATGGTAGATGGTGGATGATAGTAAAAGTAGTGTTTCTTCTTCACAGATTTACTCAAGTAAAAATAAAATGTATGGTGTAAAACTGCTCTCTAAGTAAACTTATTACTACTCTCCTCTGAGCCAAATGGATTTAGGTACATAACTAATAAAAACTCATATTTTATATGTTAGGAACAAATCTGAATAAATTTGTGTTTAGGTCAGCTGTGGTTAGGCTTCCTGTCAGCTGTGTTTAGGCTTCCTGTCAGCTGTGTTTAGGCTTCCTGTCAGCTGTGTTTAGGCTTCCT
>JBAGKM010000011.1:319117-329494 GCA_037177155.1 Melanotaenia catherinae | reverse complement strand
CGCCATGGTGCCACGGTATCGCTCTGCAGCGTAGAGCAACAGTTTTCACTGGATATCATCACCAACTTGTTTTCTGCTGTCTGACCCAGTGTGGACCTGGTTGTGTCCAAACATGCAGAGAAATGTGTTTTTGAGTAAAAACTTCCTGTTGCCAGGGGGCGTGGACAATTCATAACCCAAATATTGACATGTAGATGTGTTCAGGATGGGACTGACATCATACATGGCTATTCTGGTTCAGATATGCTGTTTAATGTGGAAGTTATATCACTTTCGTTTTTCATGGCGAGACGTCAAACTTTGAGGCCCCGCCCCTTCTATGCCCTTTCTCCTATTAGAAAACATTTGATAACTTTTAAAGACACATGCCTTCTGAACATCCTGAGCCATTTTGGTGATGGTACGATAAAATCTCTAGGAGGAGATAGATTTTGAAAGTTAGTAAAACACCAAAACGGTGACTTTGACCAAAAATGGCCGACTTCCTGTTGGTTTTTGACCCATGCTCCAAGAGGATTTTTTGTTCACCCCAGCGTTTAGAATATGTGTAGTGAATTTCATGAAGATCGATGACGTGCAGTGGCGGGGCATCATAAATAGGTGGCACTCTCGTTCAAGTTGACGTTTTTCAACGTGGTCCATCAGGATCTCAGTCTCACATTCCAAAACAAAAAAAAAAATCTGCTTTTTCCCTGTTTTCCCCACCTGAGCCATCATGGAAATGATATCAGTGAGTATTTAATATAAGCGTTGACCTGGCCTTTTATAAACACCAAACAACGCGCTGTGCTCAACTTTAGAGCTTATTCTGATTTATAAATGGAAACAGGCGAGATGTGCACCGCATTTCCTTTAGTCCCAACCTACCTAAATACACCACCTGTAGTCATGTTTGCTACACAGTTTTATAAATGAGACCCCTGAACTGGAAGTCAGATTTGAAGGAGGATGTGGTCCTTTTCTTCTCCGATTTGTCCCGATAATCAGCTCCGAAACGGGTTGTAGACAACAGTCGGGAACATTGAACATGTTCAATATTTCAGAGCCGATTTGCCGACGACTCGTGCATCGTGACTGTGTGGATGGTTACGTATACGGAATGTAGCCAATCAGAGAGCGAGCTGGCTGGGGAACCAGGAAGTAAATAAAGTCTCCAGTCTGTTATTGTTTTTATTTCTAGCTTTTTCTGTTAACAATAGTCCCCAGACCTCCATCATTCCCCCGTCCTGTAAGTCCTCTTCCATGCTGTGTTTTCTGGTTGTTACCACGTCTCTTCTTCGTTTTTTGCCGGTTGTTGCTATGCTTCTTCTTCTTTGTTTCGACGTTTGTCCGGCTCGGAGGACTAGATTGTAAATGAGTTGCGGGACAGCGTTGTCATGTGTGTGTTGTTCTGTGATTAGATTTTTGGAGCACACTACACACAGTACTGTTTAATGCCTAATTTTTTATCTTCACATGTGAGGTCTCGAACCGATAAAAAAAATCTCATAAAATCAAAAAAAATCCTTATGTGTGTACCAGGCTTTACACACAAAACCTGAAAACACTCCTCACAAGCCATGTTTACATGCGCCAAAAGTCTTCAAATCGGGTCGGATTCCCACTCAGTGTTATTCTGATCTTGACGTGTTTATATGAATCGCATGTTTGAACAAAATAAATATTTCTACATGGGCGTAACTGTGCTGCTGCCTGACTTACAGAAAACAACGGTAACCGTAGCAGTAAGGTCGACTTTCGGTGTGTGTGCATGTTTATTAGGGTTGGGCACTTTAGGTGATTTTTGAAGTCGACTAGTCAGGCCAAAACAAATGGTCAACAATGAAATGAAAAATAATCTCCCAAAGGAAACTGTACAACTTGTGTTAGATGTTATTTGTATAATGTGTGTTACACAAGTGTTACACAACCTAAACGGTGGCATTATGAGATGCGTTCAGCACCACATGTCGCACAGACCAACACAGATGCTCAGCACAGATCTTTTCATCAAGTTCGTGCCACTCAACTCCTACGTCCAGTCAGAGAAACCGTGGAGGAAGGCTCAGCGCGTAAAGTTCATCTTACTCGAGCTCAACCAAACTGCAACAACTTCAGCTCTGCAAAGCATTAAGGAAACATCTGCAGACAAAAATGAACATACAAAATACTGAGAGTGAAAGTTTAATTGCGACTTGCTACACTCAGTAAGGAAGCCAGCCAATGCCACAGGAAACACACACAGGGACACACACACCTGTGGTTGCTGCAGTGGTTGATTCCTGCAAAGTGACACCTGACACGCGTTCCTTCCTTCATGTTATACTTAAACCATTTTCTTATGTCAGTTGTCAAACGGTGTCAGTTTGCTGCGACCTTTTTATTATTATATACACATAGATTTAATTCACAAACATACACACCACTTGGAAATATCTTGAAATATAGGTTTTCTCTCACAAACAGGAACAGATTCTAATCATGATGATTTAGTACCACCAGTAAAATAGCTGTTAAATAAATGACATTATATTCAAAGTGTACAAATTAAAAAAGGCTACTTCCTGAATGGGAGGGCCTGATGTGCCTGCTGGTGCCCACCCTGTGCCTGTGTGTATGTGTAAGTAAAGTATTCTTTGTTGATAGTTACGATAAATATGAGAAACCATGCTTTTTTTTTTATAAGCGCATCACCGCCACCTGAATTATAATCAAATTAAAATGTGTCCCACACCTAATATTTGTGTAGTGTACTGTAAGTTAATATATATATATATATATGTGTGTATATATATATATATATATGGATGAAGATCGGGTGACACATTAGAGACAGTGTGTGTTTTCTCACCTTGCCGCCTCAGCTCATTTTTGACTGCCTCCACCCCTCCTTTCTTCTCAATGAAGTCATAAATGACTTTTGATGTCTCTCGGTCCTTCAGCTGAGCCTCTGAGATGCCACACATGTCGAACAGGTTCTTCAGCTCAGGATCCAGATTGTTCAGCTGTTCACAACACACACACACACACACACTAAACAATAACTCCTATATATAATTTAGTATATTTATAATTTATATAATTTAATATATATAATATATAATTTATATCTTTATATTTATATTATATTTAGTATATATATAATATAATTTAATTTATAATACACTTTGTTTAATGAAACCTGTCTATTGTGGTGAGATTGGGCTCCTCTGTGATGAAATCCTTAAGGCACCACACGATGCTGCAGCACCTACCTGTTTCATCTCAGTCTGCCTGTCAGGAAAGTGTTAAAGTCCCACACAGGTAGAAGCACGTTAATAAGGAGACACACATATTCCTCTACACTTTCTTTTTTTGACAGAATAAAAATAAACTTGCTCTGCTGACTTTATATAATCAGAAAGAATTTTTAATTTTTTTCACTTCATTAGAAAGGTTACAGGGTTAAGGCCCATTTATGTTCTGAGGAAACTGACAAAACGATCGGTTACACGTGTGGCTAGAAGACGGAGAAGACGGAGAAGACAGAGAAGACAGAGAAGACGGAGAGGACAGAGAGGACGGAGAGGACAGAGAGGACAGAGAAGACAGAGAAGACGGAGAGGACAGAGAAGACAGAAAAGATAGAGAAGACGGAGAGGACAGAGAGGACAGAGAAGACGGAGAAGACGGAGAAGATGGAGAGGACAGAGAAGACGGAAAAGACGGAGAAGATGGAGAGGACAGAGAAGACAGAGAAGACGGAGAGGACAGAGAAGACAGAGAGGACAGAGAAGACAGAAAAGATAGAGAAGACGGAGAGGACAGAGAGGACAGAGAAGACGGAAAAGACGGAGAAGATGGAGAGGACAGAGAAGACGGAGAGGACAGAGAAGACAGAGAAGACGGAAAAGACAGAGAAGACGGAGAAGACGGAAAAGATGGAGAACGAGACTGAGCTGAACAGCCGACATGAGATACATCCACAGAAATGACAGATTTTCAATATTCTACAAAAGTATGTTAGATTCTTCATCTCATGCAGCTTCATCATGTTAAAGTCTATGTAGGATTTCATATTACAGTTTCTCCCTCCCTGCCCCCAAGGATACCAACCCCCCAAAGATACCAACCCCCCAACGATACCAACCCCCTAACGATACCAACCTACTGCATTCTTTTATTAAAAAACAACTAAAAACTGGACAGTCTGTTATTGATGTGATTTGATTGCACGTGGAGTTCTGGCCACACAGACTCGTACGTCAGCGAACAGAAAACAAACGTCTTGCATCTGCAGTCAGGAACCCTTTCTATATGGATTCTCAGGTGTACCACCTCACCTCATCTTGCTGGCATGTTGTAAATGTGACCATCTTTACTTCTGCTCACATGAAGCCCAAACTGCAAACCTCGGTCAGCCAAAACATCACCTGTAAAAGTTTCTGCAGGAGTCCACTGTTCTCTGCTCTCTGCGATATGTTAAGTGACATTAACACCTTCCAGTTGGGTCCTTAACCCAAGCCCCTAACGCTAGCGCCTACCTGTAGGCTGCTTTAGAGAAACGCGTCTGCTGATGAAATACGACAGATTAAAAAGACGACAGCCGCTGCTGAAACAATGATCAGATTAGACCATGGGTACTCCCAAATTACTCCCACAATTCTGTGCGTTGATGACGTCAGTGCACAGTTTCAATTCCACCAGACGAACAGTTTACACACAGTTTGCAGTGATTTTCCGTTTCCCTGCAGGGTCAGTCTGCCACCTGCTGTCCAGCAGGTAGAACTGCAAGCTTCCTGAAATCTGACTGAGACGACGAGTATCAGCAGTTTTTGCTCAAGAAGTACAGATCTATCAATACTTGTTTAAGCTATTCTTGAGTAGAGCCCGTGAGAAGACCTTTGCACATGCTAGGAAGCTACAATGCTAACATGTAGCATACCGAAATGACAGAGAAAACTCTGCTAAGACACTTTTATAAGCATTGCCACCAAAATAAAACGCTTACGAAAGCAGAGACTGCGGATTACAAAGATTACTGTCTCATCACTGTGGGACAAACGCTGGGCGCTAGCAGCCAAAATCATACATCATGTCTTACATTTGCTGTTTTGTGTTAAAAAAATTTTTAAGCTTTCTTTATTTTTTATAAAATAAAACCCTAACGGGTTCTCTCTGACTCTGCCTTTGTTTAAAATGAATCATGAAGGTCATGAAGATGAAGGAGGATTCATAGTTTTCTCTCCCTATGATACAATATCTTGGGCTTCACTGTTTTCTGGATCCTCAAGGTGAATTTGGAGCAATCCTTCTATTTTCCTGATTGACCATTAATAGAGGTGTCCATTATCAACATATTCCCCAGATATTTACGGACTTATCACCTTTAAAAAAACATCTGTAAAACTGCCCAGGTTCACTTGTTTTTAAGCTTTCATAGTTCAGACTTTACTAATTTCTAGATGAACTGAGCAGCTATCTTCTGTTTTTAACAGAAAGTAACGTGGTTTTGTCTTAGGTGATAAAAATGTACATTTTCAAGCTGTTCCAGGTGAATTTAGTCTGACATATCTTTCCTCTGACACGTCTGTAATAACCTCACATGTCTCAACTTTCTTTTGAGACCAAGATTAAACATATTTATTTTGGTCATTTCAGACAGTTAAAATAAAATAATAGTATTTTTATATAATATATAAAAATGTTCAAATATTTTTAGATCTCACTTTAACTTTTACCTTTTTAACCATAAAGGACGTTGTAACCCAGTTTTCAAAAGGTGCTAAATTTATCAAATGTACTACTTTCAACTTTACTGTAGCAGTGTATTTTCCCAGCAGCAGTGTGTGTGGAGACAACAGCAGCACACACACGACGTCTCATCGGCTCTACTGGCCCTCTACTCTCAACTGGCTCTTTCTAAAGCAAATTTAACAAATTTTTAAAGAATTTCCTAAATGTAAAAAAGACAAAAACAACCCCTTTTAACTTAGATTTGATAAAGTGCAAAAGTTCTTGTGGCCTGAAGGCCCTGCAATAGTTTGATGCTTAACACAAAGCAGACCTGAACAGAAAGTCAAGACATTTTAGATCAACTTTACTAAAATGGAAAAAGGGGGTGTACAGAAGCAACATAGTCAATAATTCACAAAACAAGGGAATGTGCTGAATTAATTAGTACTCATCCCACTTGTTAATTAATATCTGCAGAAATCTGTCAGGTAATGAGGATGAAGTCGGCTTCTCTCTGGAACATTCTGTCTCTGCACAAACTGTGAGATGTTTGTGAAAACTGGCAAAAAGAAACAAGAGCCGATTGTCTGATTTCATCATGCAGTCATCAGACTGGTCACTACTGTAGTCCTGTGTGTGTGTTTGTGTGTGTTTGTGTTGAGGGGGTACTCACATCAAAACCTGTGTTTGGATCCCAGCCCACGTGACCAATGTGCCTGAAGAAGACGGGACAGATATACGGTGAGATCATACATTAACATGTAAACATGCATCAGCTGTTGAGCACATGCACAGCCATGTGAAGATGCTAAATAGTGAGCGTGAGCCTCCGTATAAAGAACACACAGAGCTCCTCACTGAGCTCACGCTTCTTTACTTTCAGAGCTGACTGCACCTTAACTGAACATTTTACTTAAAAAAATGATGCAAGGAAATAAAACTTCCCACAATCTATACGATAAAAAAGAATAAATTAATTGACTAGCTCCATCGGTCTTAACATGTGAGATGAAACTCACTGAAAGTTGCTGGGTGTGCCAATGTCGGCCTTGGTCAGCTTCTTCTTCTTGCCCTTGGTCTTCTTGTCCCTCCGGATCAGGCCGCCGTGGCTCAGCATGTTGTTGAGCTGGTATGGCTGCTGATGGCTGTGCGAGTTGTGGAATCGCACATTGTTGATCTCTGGGTTCTTGATGTCCACGGTGGCCATGGGAAGAGTTGGACCTGACAAGAAGAGTGAAAGAGAAAAAGGAATTTTTACACCGACTCTCTTTACAGTTGCATTTAACGAACATTTTCAGCTCCAATGCTGACGAGAGAGAAAAGAGAAAACAGCTCAAGGTTACATTTACATCATTTATTTAAATGCTTTCTTTCTTACAGTTATGATCAACATACATAAAACATGAAAATTATTTAGCGCCGCTCGTCCCACATGCGATGCATTCACTAACCATAAACTTAAGTCCAACGAGGCCATTTTGAGTGAAACTATGGAAAACATAGCCAAGCCAACTTTATTTATAAAGCAGTTTACGAACAAAGTGCTGAACATAAAATACCTAAAAAACAATAAAACATTAAATAATAAAAGACAATAAAATCATTAAAACAATAAAATCAATACAAAATAAAAACAATAGAAGCAGTAAAAGCAAACTCATACTGGGTGAAGCGCCAATGAAAAGAGGCGTGTCTTTAGAAGGGATTTAAAACTGAACAGTGATGAAGCCGGTCTGACCTGCAGCTCTGGTCCCGCCACAGAAAGACCCGGTCCCCTCTGAGCTTCCTCCGGTCCTCAGCACCTCCAGGAGCAGCTGATCCGCTGACCGGAGGGACCGAGAGGGGAATACATGTGAAACAGCTCAGAGAGGAAGTGGGGGGCCAAATCATTTAAAGGATTAAAAAACAAATAAAAGAATTTTAAAATGAACTCTAAAAAGAACAGTTAATCAGTGCAGTGTGGCTAAAACAGGATAAATGTGTTCTCTCCTTCGTGGTCCAGTTAACAGATGAGCTGCAGCATTTTACACCAGCTGCAGACAGGACAGAGATTTCTGAGAGACACCAAAGTATACGGCATCGCAGTAGTCCGGCCGTGTTGTTACGAAAGCACAAATTACTGTTTCAAAGTCCTGCTTTGAAAGAATGTGTTTGGCCTTTGCCAGTTGCCTCAGCTGGAAGAAGCTAGCTTTCACCGCTGCACTGATCTGCCTGTCTAGGTTAAAATCACCGTCCATTTTACTTCCAAGTTTGTCACATCAGGTTTACAATCCTGAGCCAGAGGACCAAAGTCGACAGGAGAGGACCCACCAGCACCAGGACTAAAAACCAGAACTTCCGTCTTCTTTCATTAAAATGAAGAAAATTTGAGGCCATCCAGGCTTTGACTTGATTGAGACAGATTAAGAATTTTTCTAAGGAATAAGAGTTCCTGTGTTTAAGAGGGACATAGACCTGACTATCAGCAGCATACAGATGGAACGAACAGTTGTTCTTCCTAATAACTGACCTGAGGGGTAGGAGGTATAATGGAAAGAGCAGAGGCCCAAGAATGGACCCCTGGGGGACACCACGGGATAGAGGAGCAGGCGATGACTGGAAATGGTCCAATTTAACAGAGACTGTCCTCTCAGACCAGGACCTGAACCATTCCAGGGCAGAACCACGAATGCCAACACAGAGCTCCAGATGGGTCATTAAAATGTTGTGATCCACCGTGTCAAAGGCTGCTGTTAAATCCAATAAAACCAAGATTGCATGGTCACCAGAATCTGTAGCTAATAAAAGATCATTAAAAACCCTCGGTAGAGCCGACTCAGTGCTATGAAGAGGTTTGAAACCAGACTGAAAAACCTCAAAAACATTATTTTCCTCTAAAAACTCTTTTATCTGTGTATAAACAATCCTCTCTAGGATTTTAGAAATGAAAGGAAGTTTGGAAATTGGTTGGAAATTACACAGAATGGTGGGATCCATGTTGGGTTTTTTGAGCAGAGTTAGACTATAGCATGCTTGTATTCTTTAGGATTCTTTAGGATTGGCTCGCTACGTAACTAAATTAGATCTGTTAAAAGGATACTGGCAAGTCCTACTAACAGAAACATCGTTGACCTGTCTCCAAATGTAAGTATTGCAGTTATTGTAGCTTCAGGTGAAAGAAGCTTTTCTAAACTCAAACTCATAAAAAACATACCTGCGAACCACCATGACACAGAAAAGCTGTCCTCCCTGGCTGTTCTTTTGATTAAGCAAGAAATCACAAAATCCTTAGACATGAAAGATGTCATAGCAAAATTTGCTGATCCCAAGCTCACAAAGTCAAGTTTTGATAAAGAGAGCAGGAGTAACAGAGAGAGAGAAGAAAACTCAGAGATGAAGACAGAGAGAGAGGAGAAAAGTTCAGAGAGAGTTCAGAGGAAGGGCTGACAGTGTCATGCAAAGAAAATAACCTGACACACTATGTAAAACAAATAAAACTAAATAGAAACAAATATGTCATTATTGCCTTTAGTAAAAAGAAGGATGATAACACAACACTGTACATCAATACTGAGAATCTGGAGAAGCTTTAAATTCCTCAGCACTGTGGAAGAAATTTGACTTATTATGCCTTATTTCTTCATATATTCACTTCATTAAGGGTTCATTTAGCCCATTATTTCTTTTATTATATATTCATTCATTTATTCATTGATTGTTACTTACACTTTTTAGCCGTCATTTTCTTGACCATCTTTGCAAAGTTAGTGTCATGACAATTTCTCATGTAATCCTATTTCACTAACAGAGTTTCCTCTAAATGATTATAAAATACACTATTAGAAATGGTTCCTTTTGAATGAACCCTTCAGTACTTACTCTTGTAATTCTATGTTTATTTAATTTTCTTTGACGTTGTGTTAAAAAACGTCTGTTTTATATTGGTGTTGTGTTATTTGGTGCCTTTATCAGGTTCATTACTTGTTGGGCTTGTCACATCAGAATCAAAATGGCGAGAGGAACAGATGAAACTTTAACTGAGGCATTTCATTTTGGGGGTATTTCTGGTAAATTTTTTATTTAGACAATCCTTTTATTGAATGAGTGGTTTTCTGTTTCTTTTTTTATTTTGTTTTTTAGGCATTCCTTTTATTTTTATTTATTAATATTTTATTTTATTCATATTATAAAAATAATAGAACTCCATATATGAGCATCACTATTATTACTCTGATTGTAGAAAAAATTCAGTATGCATGTGGGTGTGTCTGAGTGTGTGTAAGTGTATGATATAAAATAATAAAAAATAATCTGTTGTGTTCCTCTGACTGCTTCCTGCTTCTGTCCCCTCTGCTTGCATTTTTCTGCCAATATTCTTATTTTTCTTCTCAAGAAACTCATGAGCAACGGCACCTGGATACTCATTAATCACTGGGACTGTATTTTGTGGTAGATTTGGTTGGATCCTGCTATTTTTTAAGACTTACAATCTTGTCAGTGTCACATCAGCGTGGCCTACAAATAGCAGAAGCCTTATCTAGTTACTCAGAAGCTAACGCTAACTAGCTGCAAGATGCCGCCCTTCTCTACAAATGACTATCACAGACTTCTACAGAGGATCAACATTCTGGAAACAAAGATTCAACAGCTCGAGGTGAATGTGGAAGTGAATGGATTGTGTGGAAATGAAACAACCTTGCCTTT
>JBAGKM010000010.1:34424939-34439143 GCA_037177155.1 Melanotaenia catherinae | reverse complement strand
TTCCCTTATTCCTATTGATTTGCTTTTAGGTTTACAGCATTTGTGATTTTACAGCACAGGTTTTTATAAGGAAAATCAAAGAGTATTCCTTTTTGTCTCCCAAGACAAAAAAATCTAAAGATGTGGTCATATAAGAAGCTGATTTGCTAGTACAGCAGCTGATACATCTGTATCCTCATTCAGATGGCAAAAGTCTTAATAGGTTGCCTGTTGTCTGTCAGTATCCTTTGGCCTTTTGCGATATTCAGTTCAAGCCTATTCTATTTAAAATTACCCACAGCAGAACCTTTCTGCCCAGTACCATTTAGATAGATAGATAGACAGACAGACTGACTGACTGACAACTGGTAGAAGATCTCCAACATCTTGCTGCACACGTTGAAGGATCTTAGCTTCCTCAGGAAATAGAGTCTGCTCATCCCCTTCCTGTACACAGTCTCAGTTAGATTTCCAGTCCATGGAGTCCAATTAGGAGGGATACCTGACTGTGATTTTTCAGGATACTTTCAATTTACTTACTTCCTATATATGCCTGTAAAGGAAATCTAAAACCATGAACTTGCTCCACCTTAGTTCAGATTTAATTTATTCAGTATTTTTTTTTCTGTTTTGTTTTGGAAGCTGCTATTATAGCATTTTAAGCCATTTCATGGGATGCATAGGCTTGAGAAATGTCTCTAAAATAAATATTTGTTTATTTTTTTAAATAAGAAACTTTTTTAATAACTTACAGGGAAAGGCAGAAGTAAAGATTAGGTGGACACCATGCCCGAAATGGTAAGTTTTTCCCAAATAAATGCAATTCAGGGATTCAGTGGGGTCCATCTATATAAAGCTAAGCGCTATCAAAGACTTTTTCTGGAGTAATATAGCTTTATTTATTCAAATGATTGGTGTACTGTATTTAATAAGAAACATACCATCATCCAATTTGATATCAGTCAAGCTAATCTGTTAACCTCCAATTTCGGCTTTTTTTTTCTTTTCAATTTCCTGCAGTGGTAAGGTGTGGGCTGACACGTGGGAGCCAGCACAGCAGTATGGCAGTCCTACATAGGTAACTGCTGTTTCCTTCTGTTTAGTATATTTAGTTCAGAATGCCATTTTAAAATTAGAACTTGATTTGTGATTGTGATTGATTGTGTTTTCTTCCTTTTTTTTGTGTTACAGGCCTTGGTGTGTGTTGTCCTCTGAAAAAATTTGCTTTTAGTTCTGATCTGCATTTTACACATTTGGTTTTGCCTTAATTGTTAATTTTTGTTAATTAATTGTTGTTGTTGTTAGTTAATTGTTGTTGATTGTAACAGTTTGTTACTTATTATTTTATGTTTATAATTGGCAGGCACTTTTTTATAATTGGCACTTTATTTTATTTGAGACTATATGTGTTAACTGAAGCAGTTTTGAAAATGTGTTTGTTAAATGTTCAAGTTCATCATAAAAGTTCAAAATAAATTATTCAATACACATTTCAGCCAGTGTCAATCTCTGTTTCACTCTCTAACTGTGGCTTAAGTACATAAATCATCCATGAATCTGATCAATAATATCTCACAGAATGTATTCCCAGCACTCGATATCTCACATATGTGGTCTACTTCTCATAGTTTTATATATCAACCAACATTATTGTCTACATCATCACCACTATAGAAGTGACTAGGCTATTGTAACATAGTGCAAGTTAAAGTAATACTCCACTGTACATAAATTAACATATTGTATGAGATGATTAGGGTAAGCAGTAATGTGTATGGGAGCCTAAAGACAAAGAAGTTAACTACACCAGTACCAGCTGGAGATCACATTATATATTATATGTTTTACTTCTTTTAATATGTCATCTGTCATGTTTATATGCAGTGACAACTGAACATTTAGAGCTGTGCTCATATTTGGTTTTTATATACAGTGTATCATCAGAAAAAAAAATGAAAATTTCTATTTTTCTTGTTTGTTTGCACATGGCTATTATTGTGTGCATATTGCATATGTAACGATATTATTATGTTATATGGTACTTAGATAACCTAAATGTTCGTGTTAATATCAAATTCAAGTTGGGTTTGACTGACGTCTTGAAAACCTTGGGGTGTTCACTAGCCAGTATTGCTAGTTATCTGCGATTACTATCGTTTATTAATCAATCCTACTGCGGGTATACTGAACTAAATGCTCTTGTTTGGAAGTCACGCCATATTAAAACAAATTATAAACCACATTAACACTTTATAGAAACAAAATAGATCGAGGGATGAGGTCTGAAAGATCTGTTTTGAAACGTTGCTTAATACGTTACGCCATTGAACACAACCCTTTCTGTCGGCGAGATAGAGCAGCAGGACAAAACGTTAAAATAGCACTAATAAATATATATATTGATCTTTTCCATCACATACATCTACTCACAATATAAATATACATTTTATGGTCATACTTTGTCTGTTGAAAAATGAGCGGATATATGATTTCTTAACCCTAATGTCAACATCTTAACCCTAAACCGGAAGGAGGTTACCAGAACTACAATTTGTGCCAAGTTACAATACACAGCATTGTGCTACGTCATAGCTTTTGTAGTTCCAATGAATTACCTCTATTATATAAAACTGTGATCACGAACTTTGCAAACTTATCATATGTTTTTAAGGGTGGGAAGCACGCCTGTCTGGTCTGATTTTGACTTTTGTATTGGTAAGAGGGTGAAATCATGTTTTTTATAGGTTTTGACCCTATTCAGTGGCGCCCCCTATTGGTCTGCTGTCGGGCATGATAGTAGAGGTGCAGAGCTTTCCAAAACTGTTGACCCCATGTCTCTAGCATATTTTGTTGTTGAACTATAGGCCTTCAAAAGTGTCACAGGTACAAGGTTCAAAGGGAACACCTGGGGAGCAGGAACTGCCCACAAATCTCATATTGACATATGTTGCTCCTGAGGTCAATACCTTTCCAACGAAGTCTTCACTGTTGTCCTACGACAAAGTTTGATTTTCTTGTTGGTACACATCATGGCTGTTTGACTTGTACATTCAGAGACCTCTTTAAGGGCCAAGCTGAAAACAATCAGTCAAAATCTTTTAACAAGTATTTTGTGGCCAGATTTCTTTAAGATATCGATGATAGTATTATACACAGTCATACTACTCAATTTGGACCAGTTCTGAGTTTATTTTCCCTTTAAACTACTGATTGTTTCACCTTTGACATTTTCCCATTAACTTAACATGGCTATTTATAGACCCTTTAACCCCTTCCCCAGTCTGACAGGATGATCCTGGATGATCAAATTTATAATATATCATAGTGCTAATACATTTCTGTGTACAGTTTAAGTTATGCAAACATAGCTTACAAAATGACCGTCATAGGACCTTTTAATCAAAAAAAGTCGGCATAGGCTTAACATGCTCTGCGGAGGGAGATACATAGACAGTACTTCATAGAACACTGTAACTTAAACCTCTCCTCAAACCATCCAGAATGGTCCTAAAACCTGTGTATAGTTTCACGTATAGATGTATCTCTAAATAGGAACCTCATGACAGCAAAAGCTAAAAAAATACTAAATCTCAATGGTTACGTTCTTAAAATCAAAGGTGTACTTTGTCCTAATATTTCAGGTGTGAATGAGGAGCAGGGCTGTTAAACTTGGTGTTTTATCTCTCATACTCTCATACTGGTCACTTGACATTCAACATGGCGTCTCATGGCAAAAAACTCTGAGGATCTGAAAAATGGAATTGTTGCTCTTTATAAAGAAGGTCTAGGCTCTGAGAAGATTGCTAACACCCTGAAACAGAGCTACAGCACGGTGGCCAAGATCATACAGTGGTTTTCCAGGACAGGTTCCACTCTGAGCCCATTAGATAGGAAAGAATGATGCAGAGTAAACAACTGCACTAAGGAATTCCATAAACTAAAAAGGAAAGAGATTTTGACTGAACTGAGTGGTTCATTTCACGTGAAAAAAAAAAACAAAACACTTATGCACATATGTTTGCATATGTTTTTATTTATATGTGCTTTAATAAAGATTATAATGACAATGGACTTCATTTTGTATTGCAGCTTTCAAAATTTAGTAATAAAGTTCAAATAAGAAATGTATTAAACATGCATAGAATAATCAAGACAATAAAATATTGCAGTGCAGTGTTCAGTAACATGTAAAGACAGTATCCCAACCGGTTAAATAAGGGATACACATTGTGGACAACCTTTCTGCCAACCTTCCATTGGGAAACGTTTGCATTGTGTGTAAAGATGCTCAAGTGCGAATTAAAATAAAAAATAAACCCAAAAAACATTTATTCTGGCAATAACGAAACAGACTTATAGGTCCCATAACACGGTGGTGGGTGGGATTTTTTCATCTTAGACCAATCTTACTTCTTGTTCGTGATGTCCGTTTGAATTTTGTAAACTGTTAAAAAACAACCAAATGCAAAACACACAGAAGACCTGAGTAGAAAATAAATAGTCAATTAAAACTTCTTACAGCTTTACCACCACGCTTGACCTTAATGTGGCAAGTACTGCACTCGGTCTACTCGTCTTTTTCATCCTTTAGTGTAAAATAATTCCACACAGCTGACTTTGTCATTGATAAGTTTAAATTATTAGCGGGACATGCAGACAAGTCCGTGTCTTGTTGATGTTTAGGGGATGCTGGGCAGGTGGCTAGAAGGTGTGCTGAAAACGCGGACATCCCTATCAACTACACCACAAAATGTATCCTGGCTAACTGTCAGAGAATTCAGAGTCACTGTCAGAAAAGTCAGATAGACTGTCCAGAAAATTGACCTCTCCTCCTGTCAATGTATGAAAATATTTCGTCTTCACACCAGCCATCATTTCTGTAGTGTCTTGCTGCTTTCGTTTCAGAATGCTTTGCAGACCTTTCTGCCCATCTGCACTGAGGTTCCATGGTGAATCTGTGGTGAATGGCATAATAATAGGAATCTGTATTAGTAACTTTATCATCACAGTTTGATATGTATAATCGTGCTAAAAATATTAAATGCATGCCTTGCATTGTTGCACTGGACACTTCTTTCAGGGAATTCCCCTGCGATGAAAGTGACTTCCAGTGCCGATTCATCTCTGTGGTCAGTACCTTGGTCTCCTCCTGCAGTCTCCTTATTGACTGTACGAGGTCAAACACCGCTCTTTTTTTCCTGAAGTCGACAGAGTCTGGAAAGCATTTGTGACAAAAAAATTAGTTTTTGTGGCATTAAAGAGTGTGTGTGTGTGTCACATTTGCAGAAAGCATTAAACATACTGGTGTACCTACCACTATGTGGCAGCTGCCATGGCCATGCTGCATCTTCAGACAGGATGGTTTCCAGACAGAGACTTTCTGTGCTTGGAACCATTTCGTTGTACCTGTCAATCAAGGAGGTCAGGATCCCTTTCTCCTTCCTGATCTTGCTGCGGATTTTGGCTCGCCCTTTGTTGCTGTCTGTGTCCATATAAAGACGATGCGAGCGTCTCTTGATGCCAGCCACCAGCACCTCAATATTGTTGGCCAAGGCAGAAGCCTCATTTGTGTTGGTAGATGTTGCTGTAAAAAGGAAACATGCATGATGCGTTGTGTAATTTTGCACAATAGTGCAATATGATGCAATTTCTATGCATCTCTCAAATACCATAATCATGAGTACTGTACTACAAATGTTAAGTTTTGTATATCATGTTCTGCTCGTGAATTAATGCCAGTTGAAAAGATATTATCTTCCCATAGAATAAATGGAAATTCATATAGTAAATGTATTGGACTTAGATATAGACCTGCTGGAACTCTAGCACAAAGTTTCAGAACACATCCTAAATTACTCTTGACAAACTAAGTAATACAAAAGAATAGAAATTCCAATTAAAATATTGCAGAAGCTCTGACAAAAATATAACATTATATAACATGTAAACATGTATAGCCCAACATTTTGAAATGATATTGAGCATCTTGGTTGCTGAATTTTTCTGTTTTGCACGTTAGGGAAAAGAGCCTGTTACTGCGGCTATTCCTCTAACCTGTGAGAGTCCTGTGTGGTTACCCATGATGACCTTCTATTTACACCTCACCCTCTGTCATATCACAGAGGGTGAGGACAGAGCTCGATTTTGTGTTGAACTTGTGCAGTCTGCTAAATAGTGGCAGGGATAGGCCCTGCCACTAAACAACTGTTTTTAACACAAAAAACTGTGTGCTGCTATAGGTAAATAGATAAGACATAACTTTCTCACCTTCTGCCCACTCCCTTACATCACTGACCCAGTCCTCCAACTGGCTGTCAGTCACTGACAACTCTGCCTTCACAGACTCCAGTTTCTGCAACTTTTCCTCCAGAACTTTTGTGGCCTTTAAATCACAATGATAGTAAAATAATTAAATGGTATTTCCACAGTCTCAAGTAGTAATATCAAAGACTATTTAATCCACTCAAAAAGTGAAGTCATTACTTTCAGATATCTGTGGGACAGAGAAGAGGCCAGGTTCTTCTTCTTCTGCTGATTCCAGCGCATAGATAATAATGTCAGCATGTCTCTGCGTCCTACAACAGATATAAGACAATCTCATTTTCCATTTATTTTTTTTTAACCCTTCTAATTATTTTTATTTTGCCATCTCACCCGCTTTCGACATGTGTTTTGTCGTCACAGCTATACGAGACAGGAAGGCATTCACTTGCTCCACCTCTTCTCCCAGAGTTAATCCAGCCCCCTCCTGATAAGCTCCACTCCATTTCACCTGTTTAAAAAGCATAACATAACAAAGCATATTAAAACATGTAAATGTTGATGGAATAGTGTGTCCGTTACATGTAATGATTACTTACTTCACATTTCAAGTCATGAGCTTTGGCATGAAGCACGGAAAGAAAGGGTTTCATGCTGAGGAGGGGCTGTAGCTCTGGCAGATTTTTGGAAATTTTTTGGAGGTAAGGCCAATATTTGCATGTGACATCCATGCAAAAAAATGTGGCACTTTTAACAGCCAGCTTATTTTGCAAAAACAGCGGGTATGCAAATATTTCTCCCCTGTACATGTTGAGGGCAGAAAGCAGCACGCCATGTCGACAGACAGCTATTTCCAGTCCCTCCTCATCCAGCTTGCTGGCAGATCTTTGGGAGGTCTCTCTGGCAGCCGACCACTCTCCTCCACAAATGCAAAACAAATGAAACAGAGTTACCTTACTAAACACTACAGGGAGAGAACTATATTACTGTGTACACACACACATTATATATATATATATATAAAAATGCAATATTACATGTTTTGTTTTGCTTTGGATGTCGTGGACGAAGTTTGCGACATCGTCATCCTTTGCAATGAAGATGTCGTCAAACACCGGCTGTTCTTCAGATCTAAATACAGCAAAGGAACACTCGATTAAGTATTGTATTCTGAGGGTAATTGGTGGACATTGAGTGACTTATGTTTTGTTATTGGTTCAAACACAATCTAAATATTTTATAGTACCGTGCTGCAGTCCTGAATCGGTAGTGTTTGCGATTGCCGTCCACACACACTGCAAGCATTTCGGGACTGCATGCAGGACAGGTGAACGGCTCCTCCCTGCAGATACTGTCCACCTCATACTGGACAGCCTCCCACTCAAAAAAACTTTTCAAAAAGCTGTCTCCTGAAATTTTCCCAGTCTATCATGAAAAGAGGATAACAATAGCTAATATTATTTTAATAAACAACATCATAAAGACAAAGCTTTTCAAAAACAAATAAAAAAAATCAAAAAGGGAAAAGAACCTCAATACTCACACGGCCGAAGCGGACAGTTCTCTGATCCAGCATTCGGAGAAATGCCTGACAGGACAGACCAGGAGCTGCCATTTTCATTTCTTCAAAGGAGAAGAAAACATCAGTGGCATAGATAGTGGCAAAGTGAAGGGTTGCTGGCCAGTAGTCACTTTGGATGACGTCTTTTATTCCGGCAGTCCATGCGGCGTTGCAAACTTCACATGCCAATTCGGGCAAACTGAGATCATATCGTCCTTTAAATAACAAACACAAGAACAAAACAAAAAAGCATCAATCTAACATAGGGTTTCATAACTGTTAAAAATCTATTAATCTAATAATCTATTCCTTGATAGCTATGTTGAGATTTCATATACAGTACATAGCTATTGTAAATATGAGAGTTTTAGAGTAACTTTTTCCACTACCATTCATTGTGATAACAGTGGTAGCCCTTCCAGTTTTGATCCTCTGTGACTCTGTTGGACAACCACAGATTCTGTTGGGGATCTCCACTGGCACAAAACGCTCTGAAAAAACAAAACAAAGTCATGACTTAAGAATCAATTACATCTTAGTTTAAATCTCTAATAGTCCAGAAAGGATCATATTTTATGCGCTCTAAGCCAGATCTTACCACAGGGACAAAGGGTCTCATTACGCACAAAAGTGGTTGGAGGTAATGGCTGGAAAAATCCTGCAGTACTGGCATCTCTGTTATGAAGGGGGTGTCTGGTGTGCACAGTGATGTCACAATCAGCACAGAGGAATGGGCGCGGTCGGCAATCACGACAACGGATCACAGCAGCATAACTCCAACACTGCTGACAGATGTTGGGTTTGACGTCTTCTTTGGCCACTGTCATATTGACCAGGCGTGGTCTCTCTGCCCTCCAGCTCTCTGAAAAGAAGCTCTTTCGGGTGCTCCAGTTTGAGGAAGCTGCTGGTGCTGGTGCTTCCACCTCACTTTGAATAACCTCTCCTGCTTGCTGGAGATCCTGTAGAAGCTCCTCTGATAAAATGGATCAAAAGAAGCCATAAGTTAAGAGGACTGTTAAACTGTATTAAAATACAAAGATAGAATTTACATCTTCACTCTGTATCGCATTCACCATACAGATACAAATACACATGTCAAACATTTCATGAAAGGTTAATGGAGACCAAAGAAAGTGCTTACCAAAATCTATAGTAAAGACCACCTCAGAGCTGGTGTTGGAAGACTTGATGGATGGAGTCCTCTGAGAGCCAGCTGAATCAACTGCTGTAACAACAAAAACATCAACAATTATGTATTCAGTGATTCCCAACCCTGCCCCTGGAGGATTACTGTCCTGTATGTTTTAGGTATCTCTCTACTCTAACACACCTGATTTAAATAGCGAACTTGTTACCAAGCACCTTAAGCTTGTTAAGGTGCTTGGTAACGAGTTGATTGGTAGAATCAGGTGTGTTAGAGTAGAGAGACATTACTGACCCAGGGTTGACTGTTTCCTGCTTGATCGTGGTCTAGCAAAGATTAAGTTGCCATCACTGTCCCTCTTCTTCCAACTCACTGTTGGAGGAAGTACCATTGGTACTTGGGCTGCTGCTTCCTCTTTCTGCAACTCATTGAGCAGGTCATCTACCCTTTCAAGGTCATCAATGACTTCTGTATGGTCAGCAACGCTGAGTAAATCCTCAAGCTCTGAGTCACTCATGACAAAGAAACAGAAGATACACACACACAGAAAAAACTGGCAAGACAAGGTTAACAAGACGACAACAAGACCAACAAGACAGACGTGGTTCTTAAAAGTGATGGTGGGGTGGAGGTGGGGGATGGGGGTCAGGAAAGGAGGGTGGAGATAGAGCGGGGGGTGAGATAAAGTAAGGAAAGGTTAACAAGACAACAAGACCAATAAGACAGATGTGGCTCTAAAAAGTGCCTTTGTGTTGCTTCTGGATAAACCAAGAAGGAATTACAGAAAATGCTATAAAATGAAAATTGCAGGATCTTTTGAGAGAGAGAGAGGAGGGGGTGGGAGAGAGAAAATTACAAAACTGAGAAACTCAAAAGGCACCAGTGTTTTACAACTTTATCCACTTAGCAACTCATCAAGACAGCCTACATTGTTTAGTATGCATTATTCTCATAGCTCAACACTAAACGAAACTTGGTTTGAAAGAATATTAACAATTACACTTAGTATTAATGTCATACAATCCATAAAATAGCACAAAAAATTAAATGCACTAGCTACAGACAGTGTCTGAAACGATCCACTTTGATTTCACCCAGCCCCTCTAAATGCAGTAAACAAATTGGGCTGGTTCAATAATTTGTTGGTTGATTATATTTCATTTTAATATATACACTCTTTCCTGATAATATTTTCACTTACCGCCAACGCCAAGAGGGAAAACCGCAATGCTATTTCCGGGTGAAAGGTTGACAGTTGACATCCAATGAGAATGACGCTCGTGGCGTAGTCTTTGGTTGTCATGGTGATCACTTGCTCTGGGCGTCAGGTAATGCCGCAGAGGGGATTGCGTTGGTAGATTGGGAGATCCCCATGCGAAGAGAGGAGAAAACGCGAAAGGAGACCTTGAGCGTCAGTCATCAACGCAAATGGGTCCTGCCAATCGGTCCTGACAAAAGCGTCCTTTGTGGACGCATCGGGGGTATAAAGCGGAAAGGTGGGGGGGATACAGCGGGACGACGGCTACTAATTCCCTATTTAAGTTTTTAAAATATATATATATACATCTCCCAAAAATGTCAGACAACTAGTACAGTCACAGAATATATGGGAATTATAAACGCATGCATGCAATGCATTAAACTAAAAATATATTTTTTAAAAAGGCTGCTGTCGTTTATTGGTGCCGAACATCCCCATTTCACTCTGGCCAAATCCGAAGTGGAAAAATGCTTTTAATAACTGATAAACCATGCATGATATACACTCACTGAAGAGAGATTGTGGGAAAAAAATGCATATTTCTCGCTAGAAATGTCATCAAACCACACTTTTAAATTGAAGTATATGCATTTTTTTAAAAGAGGAATGAGGAAACCGCTCGCGGTGATCACCTGCTCTGAGCGTCACATATAGCCGCAGATGGGATTACATTGGAGTCAATTGTATTCTACTTGCGTCTGAAAGAGACGCAGAAGGGTACCTTTTGCGTCAGTATGTGTCGCTAAAGGGTCCTGACCAAGCGTCGGTTTTTGACGAGTCGGGAGTGAGACTGTGTTGGCCTCTCAGATGTTCTGGTAAGGCGTTCCAAAACCTTGGAGCAGCGGCTGAAAAGGCTCGATCACCCAGCCTTTTGGCTGACCCTGGCATATTTACACTTATTTTATCTTTGTTTCTGAATATGTGCTGTCCCTGTTAAAAAAATAAAATGTAAAGAAAAAAAAAGAAAGAAAAAAAAAAGAAAGAAAACTCGCCCTTGGCAAATTCTGGCATCTTACAGGTTCATTGTTGTTAATATGCACTGTTCTGGTAAACAAACAAATAAATAAATAAAAAATAAAAACAACAAAATAAACGGAAACTTCATAAAGCTGCTGGACTTCATATCAGATCTCTGTCCAACAAGTCTCTGTTAGTTCATCACTTCATTGTTGCTCCAGTTTAGATTTTAGAAGACACAAGTGCTGCAGTTCTTAATAAAACATTTTAGGCTTAGAATATAATGTGGAACCGGAGGAAGGGGGGAGGAAAAGCTGCCTTATGTAAAGATTCATTCCACTGGAAAGAGATTTCATTTGCTGATTTTACTTCTTCTGAATATCTTAGTTTTATTTTAAGGCTGTTTCTAAAATCCTGTTTTAATCGTCTCCAGACGTCCAGGAAACTGAGCAGAATTTACTGAAGAATTTTCTGGATTATTGTTGGTTATTTCAACTGATTTTTAACCATTTTATCTGAACATCCACATGGATAACATGACGGATGGGAATGTGATGGAGGTTTCTTCCATACTGGAAGTTTCCATGGCAACATGGAGAAGAACCGACCCACATTCCAGGCCACATTCTGGACCTGGTTCTGTCTAAAGGTGGTGGTATTTCCTCTGCAGTGGTCACTGACTCGGCCTTGTCTGAGCATTTCTGTATTTAGTGGGATTTCTTGATCACTCAGGACGTCCAACCAGCTGCTCCTCGGTTAGGAAGAGGAACATGAATGAAAGAAGAAGAGCTCCGTGTGTGGAAGGTAGAGCTATGTTACCAACAACCAGAGCAGAGTCAGCTGATGGACTCATGCATCATCTTGAATGTAATGGATGCTGTGGCCCCAATAAGAACCAGGAGCACCTTGAGCAAACAGAAACCACCATGGAGAACCACCACTGTGGTCACCAGCCTAAAAAGAGAAAGCAGGAAAACTGAGCGGAAGTGGCAGAAAATAAACTTTGACTATGAGCTGTAGAAACAAAGCCTGCATAGCTATAACACTGAGCTGTGAAGGCCAGAGAGCTGCATCTATCTGGAATGTTCCATAAGATTGTCAACAATTCTCTATGTTTGCTATGATGGCAAACATCCAGTTCAGCCCAGAGCTTCTCTCCACTGACAAATAAAACCAACTTTTAAACCAAAACATTAAAACCATTAGTTTTAGTTCTAGTCCTGTATCAGTCCTGGTTCTAGTCTAGTATCAGTCCTTGTTCTAGTCTAGTATCAGTCCTGGATCTTGTCAAGTATCAGTCCTCGGTCGGGTCTAGTATCAGTCCTGGTTTTGGTCTAGTGTCAGTTCTCGATCTGGTCTACTATCAATCCTGTTTCTGCTTTAGTGTCAGTCCTAGTTTTTTGGTCTTATCAGTCCAGGTTCTTGTTTAGTATCAGTCCAGGATCCGGTCTTCTTTCAGGCCTGGTTTTGGTCTAGTATCAGTCCTAGTTTGTTGGTATCATGAGTCCTGGGTATGGTCTAGTATCAGTCCCAGTTCTGTTCCTGTATCAGTCCTGGTTCTGGTCTAGTATCAGTCCTGGATCTTGCCAAGTATCAGTCCTGGGTCTGGTCTAGTATCAGTCCTGGTTCTGGTCTTGTATCAGTCCTGGTTCTAGTCTAGAATCAGTTCTGGTTCTGGTCTGGTATCGGTCCTCAATCTGGTCTGGTATCAATACTGGTTCTTGTCTTGTATCAGTCCAGGATCTGGTCTTCTATGAGTCCTGGTTCTGGTCTAGTATCAGTCCTAGTTTTTTGGTCTTATCACTCCTGGTTCTTGCCTAGTATCAGTCCAGGATCTGGTCCTCTATCAGTCCTGTTTCTGGTCTAGTATCAGTCCTGGTTCTGGTCTAGAATCAGTCCTTCTTCTGGTCCTGTATCAGTCCTGGTTCTGGTCTGGTATCAATACTGGTTCTAGCCCTGTATTAGTCCTGGTTCTGGTCCTGTATTTGTCTTGGTTTTGGATTAGTATCAGTCCTAGTTTTTTCGTTTTATCAGTCCTTGTTCTTGTCTTTTATCAGTCCTGGTTCTGCTGGATCTTGGTGCTGTGTTTGATACTGTAGATCCCAAAATCCTTTTGCACAGGCTGTAAAACTGGGTTGGACTTCCTGGACTGGTCCTTGGTTCAGGTCCTGTTTAGTAGGCCGGAGTTATTTTTTTACACTCGGCAGCTTTGAATCCGAGCAAGTCGCCATGATTTGTGGAGTCCCTCAGGGGTCAGTCCTTGGACCTCTTCTGTACATCTTGTATCTGCTCCCTTTGGGTCAAATATTACAGAACTTTAGCATTAATGATCAGTTATGCAGATGATACACAACTTTATGTGTCTCTGTCACCAGACACCTGCAGCTCAGCAGACTTACTGTGTCAGAGTCTGGAGTAAATAAACACCTGGATTAGGGAGAACTTTGTTTGGTAATTCTGTTTGGTAGAAAGAGAAAAGGGTCAGCATTTGTAAAGACCTGGAGACTAGGGGTCTTAAAACCACCGACCAAGTTGGTAACCTTGGAGTGTTGATAGACTCGGATAGACTTTCAGCAGCCACATCAAAGCTTCACTAAGAAGCTTTTTACCAGCTCAGCAACATCAACAGGATTAAAAGTTTGGTCTCCAAGAAAGACCAAGAGAAACTCCTTCATGCCTCCATCTCCAGTAGCCTGGATTACTGTACTGGTCTTTAACAGGACTTCCCAAGGCAAGGCAAGGTAAGTTTGTATAGCACATTTCATGTACAAGACAATTCAAAGTGCTTTACATAAAACATTACAGAAAGCAATACAAGTGCATTTAAAAAAACAAGGATTAAAAGAAATGTGATTATTGAAATAAAAACACAGGGAATATGCTAAAATAAAATAGATAAAATGCAAAAAATAAAGTTCCAGTGTGGGGAAAGACAATATTAAAAAATGCTTAAAGAACCAGATGCAGATCTGAAGGCTAAATAAAAACTAGTTCCATGCAGCAGAGAACAGGTGGGTCTTTAACCTGGATCGAAATAAACT
>JBAGKM010000010.1:34008138-34018279 GCA_037177155.1 Melanotaenia catherinae | reverse complement strand
GCTGCTTCTCCTCCACCTCCTTCTTCTCCTCCACCTTCTCCTCCTCCTTCTCCTCCAGCTGCTTCTCCTCCACCTTCACCTCCTTCTTCTCCTCCACCTTCTCCTTCTTCTTCTCCTCCACCTTCTCCTCCTCCTTCTCCTCCACCTCCTTGCAGCTCCCTGTATTGGGACCAGCCATCTTTGCACCGACAGCAGCTCAGACAGGAGGAGGCCTCGTGATCACATGACCCTGCTGCTACTTTACATCGGCTCTCGTTAGTTTTAGGACTCAGTAAAAAGTTTTATTTCTTCATTTTAAAGTCTGGTTTGGCTTCCTTGTATCTGTCGGAGCTTCTGCTCCAGCCAGGACTTGGAGGTCCTCTACACAGCTCCTTCTGAAGATCCTCCAGGCTCGGATCCAGGGCTGACGGAGCTTTTTAGGTTGCTGCTTCAAAGCTGTGGAACATTTTGCCATTTCACGTTAGAGCTGCCCAGTCTGGTTCTGGTTTAGGTCCTTGGCCTTTCTGTGTGGAGTTTGCATGGGTACGCTGGCTTTCTCCCACCGTCCAATGACGTGCATGCTAGGTTAATCTCTAAATTCTCCCTAGGAGTGAGTGACCTGTTGATTGTCTCCGTGTTGGACTGGTGACCTATCCAGGTGTACCTGTCCAGGTGTACCTGTCTGTACTCTTGCCTGTTAATTGCTGGAATAGGCTCCAGCTTCCCCGCGATCCTGAACTGGATGAAGCGGTGCAGAAAATGAAGGGGTGGTGGGGGTTGGTGTTGGGGGTTGGGGCGCCCCCTCATATAACGGTTGGGGAAACGCTGGTTTTTAGGTGAGAGCAGGTCTCTGGTTCAGAATAAAAAGTTGGTTGAAAGTGAAAAATAAAGCTAAAATAAACAGTTTGTTTAAATCCTACTGGTGTGTTTTTATGCTGATGATGTTGAATTCTTTGTTTACAGTGTTTTAGAGGAGACAAAACATCGAGGTATAAATCGTGTATCAGGAAAATCAGGATGTCAGTTTTAGACCACACCACCCAGCCCTAATCTAGGCACATAACTGCACACACCTATACTCATACCTCAACAGGTGGTGTTTTCTGATTGGCTGCAGCTGTGATGATGTCTCTGTGTCATCTGCCAGGTTGATCGGTTGGAGGTTGTCAACAAGCGTTATGTCAAAGTGGTCTTCGCTCCGGGGAAGATGCCGGTGGACGGGGTGCGTAGTCAGTACTATGTTATGGTTCCAGTGTCAGGTTTGACCCTGGTTCTGGTACTGGAACTAGGTTCTGGAACCAGGTTTTGGTTCTGGGAGTGACACCTCCTCTGTTTTGCGTCTGCAGCAGTACGTCTGGTTCAACATTGGTAGCGTGGACACATTCGAGAGGAACCTGGAGACGGCCCAGTACGAGCTCGGCATCGAGGGGGAGAACCGCCTGCCGGTGGTCTACTCCACCGAAAGCGACGGGTAAGGAGCGCTGAGCCGGACTAGCTGGGATCAGATCAGTCCTCCAGGGCTAACCTCCTCGGATGTTGTTTTCTTCCGCAGGACGTTCCTGCTAAGCATGCTTCCCACAGTGCTCATCATCGGCTTTCTGCTCTTCATGCTGCGGCGGGGCCCGGCGGGGGCGGGGCGGCCCGGCAGGGGAATGGGGGGGCTGTTCAGCGTTCGCGAGACTACGGCCAAGATCCTGAAGGACGAGATTGATGTCAAGTTCAAAGATGTGGCCGGCTGCGAGGAGGCCAAGCTGGAGATCATGGAGTTTGTCAACTTCCTGAAGAACCCCAAACAGTATCAGGACCTGGGTGCCAAGATTCCTAAGGTACGTTTTCCTAGATGGTAGAAGGCGGTTTTTCCTGGAGGTCGGGATCATCGAGGCCTGGATGGGGAGTGCTTCATGTTTATCAGCATCAGATGTTCTTCCTGGGGTCAGTTTACAGTAGAAAACGTACAAAACTCACATTTTTCGCAGATTACAAATTAAATATTAAAATAACGTTTTGATCGTCTCACTTTTTCGACTAATAAAACATTAATTTCCAAACATTGTCCTAATTTATACATTAATTTACAAAGTAGTCATACTATCATACGGAAATGGTAAAACGTTGACGGGGTTTGTGTCATAATATTATTTAAAAATGAATCAGTGAAAATAAATCTGTCCTTTACCCGAAGAGTCGAAGTATTTTAACATTTGTCCTAAAACCACATTTCAGAGCAACACGCTGCTTTTTCTTTCTAATATCCTTTAATCTTCTTTAATGACGTATTTGTCCAAACCACAGAAGAAGAATCCAGATGAGACTAAACTAGAGTCTGAATGACACGTGGGATTGTTTGCTGAGCATCTTTCTGAGACGAATGTGTTTTACCAGGATAGTTTATTATAACTTCCAGCTGCTTCACAGATTTATCTTTTATGTGGAGGTTTATCTCTTAAAGAATGATTTGTACCAATAACGACGCTTGTAGTTTCAGAAACATTTAAAAGGAGTCTTACTGTCCACCCAGTGAGCATATGTCCAGGTCTTGTTTCAGGCTTGTTTTTCTGTCATTCGTTGACTTTGTTTACTGTTGTGTCCTCAGCAAACACTGAAATGCGTCTTTTCTTAACCCTGATGGTAAACATTGTGAACAGAGAGACGGCTGCCCTGCAGCCTCCATGTTTACATGTAGCGGCCGTTATAATAAACCAGCTGTTTATCACACAAAGAACTAATAGTTAACACACACACAGACACAGGACTCCAGCTTTTCCAACAAATCTTATGATCAGTTTTATCAAATTCAGCCGAAAAGTCAAGTAATAAAACTCCAGAACCCGTCGTCTGGGTTAAAACCGTCGCTGTGGAATATTTTTCTCTAGAAACAGGCTGATAATTTGTTAATAAATTATCTTTAAAATAGGAAATAATCATTTTTCCATTCATTTACTCAGTCGACAGTTTGTTTCCTTAAATGTCATTTTTTTATTTTTTTGATAGAGGAATTAATTTGGATGTTTTCTAAAATAAATTTATTTTCATTAAAACACCGATCGATGAGGTGGGTTCCACTCGGAGCAAAAACGGGGGCTCCAGGTTTTATCAGGGTCCAGTCCAGGAGCTTTTTCCTTGTATGTCGACAGTAATAGTTCCACAAGCGATAAATTTATATTTTTGAAAGTAAAATTTTTTTATTACTAATTTCATTTATTAATTTAAAAGATATATTTTCCTTAGTTACCTTTAAGGTGTTTCTGAAGGAATCAGTTCTATTTAAAAAGATGTTTAAATGATTATATCATAAGATTTAGTTATAAATCCACGGTTTGTCTCCAGGTAGGAGGCCATAGAAGTAAAGCCTTTCAGCAGAGTTTTCCATAACTGTTTACTGTCATTACTAGTTTGTATTTTCTCATTATATTTTTTCTTCTTTCTTCTGTTTAGTGAAGCCAGCTCCATCTCTTTAGCATTTGTTGTTTTAAATCACCGTCTAACCCTGTTTACCTGCGTACAGTAAACGTCTTTACAGGTGCACGTTTATCGTTTAACAACTTATCAAAAATCCGAAAAGCTTCTTCTGGGTCTTTCTCTACACGAACGTTAGACCAGTCGGCTTTTTTTGTCTCTTCTGTTTATTTATCCACATTAAAGTTTTGTAATGCTCTTTTTCTTATCATTTTTGGACCAGTTCTTGGAATTTTTGTTTTCCTTACTGTAGTTATGAAATGATGGTCCTTGAAGCCTACGGGAGTAAGTAATCGCTTTGTCTGACGAAGGCCACTGGCGAAGGTTATACCTCCACCTGTCGGAGCCTTCAGCGTGGTGCAGCCTTTGTAAGGACTGTAGGTGACTCTTGAGTGTCCATACTTTCTGTGTTGAGAAAGCCAATCCAGTACAGTCTAGTACAAGCCGACAAGGTTTGGAGTCTGGAGGGGATTTTGTTTTCCATCATACCAACATACAAAATGTCGTACGGCGCTGGAAATGGTGGAGAAGACGTTGGTGACTGCGGCACGGCAGCAGTTAAACCTTGTAGAGAGGTCTACGTCACCACAATTCAGTCTGAGCTTCATCAAAATCAAGAGTAACTGATCAGTTAAGGGCATTTTTTGAACATTTCAGTCAAAGTGAGAACAAACTTAGAAAGAAGGCACGCCAGTGTAAAAGTTGGCTTTGTCAGGGCGGGAGGAGAGTTGACTAAATGAAAATGTTTGTTTCTCCAATTCTTTCTTCAGTTTGTCATTTTCTTTTCTGTACTTCGGTACTTTCTGTGCTTGAAGTACCAGGCGTCTTTTGAGCAGTGTCAGGGTTCAGCTGTTCCTTCGTCCTCTACAGTCACAGGGAGCGTTTTCTTTTTGTATTTGGTTGGATGGCTGGTGTGGTCAGGGAAGGCCTTTCCCTCATGCCAGGCAAACGTGTCGGCCCGGCTGCTTTGCCATGTGGAAAATGCCATCCATCCAAATCTTTACACCTGGAATAAAAATTAAAAAGAACTAAGAAGCGATCAAAAAATAGAAGTCGTAAAATAATAGGTAACGTTATCTAGGCTAACGTTTAGGCCAAATAGTAGCTAAAAATGCTAGCTAGCTGATGATAGCTGCTGGTGCTAGCCTACACTTAAATGTATTTTTCATGATTACAGATCAAACTTACGATATCAGTTTAATCCATCTCTTCTCGTTTTCATCCAGAGGAAAGCTGTAGTAACATAGCGTTTTATTGACATCATTTCTCTTATTACAACAAGGGACAAAGCACTGCACCATTATACCGCCATTTTGTTTGGACACGGAAGTGACGTTTTTGGCTTTGATGTAGCCACCAACTATCCCCATAGTGGTGATGGTGTCCCTCTGCCCCACCCACCCAGCTGGGGCCCCGCCCACCCAGCTGGGGCCCCGCCCACCCAGCTGGAGCGCCCAGCAACTAGAAAGAAATTTTATTTAACACTAAATCAACGGCTACCAGTCTCAGATGTTTCTGTACATGTTCATTTTATAAATGAAAACAAATTCCTGGCATCATTACTGTCATTTAGCAGATACTTTTCTCCACTCTGGGAATCGAACTTCAGTCTCTCGCATGACAGACGGATGTTCTACCGACTGAGATATCCATCCGTACGTTCTGACTCCTCTGGTGTTTCTTCCTTCTGACGCTGTGATGACAGCGTCTCCACCTGCTGCAGCTATTCTGTCTTTCTGACACCATAACGTCCACGCCGTGTCCACCAGTTACACATTTTTACCTTTTCCAACGTGCTCCATCAGGATCTCTGTCTCACACCCCGAAAAATTCCTCTTCTTCCCTCTTTTTCCCTCCCGAGCCATCATGGAAACGATGTGATGAACATGTATTACAGGCGTCCACCTGAACATTTATAGCCACCATGTGGGCGGGGCAAGGCGTCCCTCACCTGCGCCGCTTTAGAGTTGGTTCTGGTTTATAAACAAACAGGTGGAGGACGTGCGTACGCACGCTTTGATAAATCTGGAAGTTGAAGTTTGCTGCAGACACCGCCTGTAGTTTACTTTGCTACACTCAGGTCGATAAATGAGGCTCCTGGTCCAGACTAATCTAAACATGATCCTGACCTGGTCCAGACTTATCTGAACATAATATAGACCTGCTCCAGATCAAATCCAGAGACAATTCAAACCAGATCCAGATGGATCAAAACCTGATCCAGACCTGAGTCAGTTTAAAGTGAGGTTCAGATGCTGGGTCTCTGTCACCCTCTGGTGGTCACAGCTGGTACTGTAGACCGGTTCCTGTGCGTACCTCCACACAGGTCTCCAAAGACGTAGTAGCACTGCTCGGAGAATGTGACTTTGTTGACGGTGTGTCGGATGAATCCGGCCTTCAGCAGGTTGCCGGCATACTTTCGAGCTTCACGGCGGTCTGTGAAACCCTCCAGGTTGCGGTGGAGCCAGTCCACCACATCTGAACCTAGACAGATGGACTACAATTACAAGCTGGTCTTTGAGGAACTAAGAGGGATTTCTGAGATTCTGGGTGAGGTTTGTCTGATATTTTTGAGGAGAACCGACAGAAACATGACAGAGGGTTTCTGTTGGGTCTGTGACTCAGATCTAGTTTTGTTGGATCCAGATCTGGCCTTCTTACCAATGAAGGCATTGGGAATGGTGATCTTCAGCCACATCCTGTCTCGAACTTCTAGACCTGACTCTGGATTGGCCATCGCCTTGATGACCACCGTCATGTCGCTGTGAATGTTCAGGTGGTTTTCTTCGTGGATCCCTGGAAGACAGCAGCTCAGTAAGGACTGATGGACTGAGGGACAGATGGGGGGTGGGTGGAGGATGCAGAGGCTGGTGGGATCGGTACCGTAATGTGGGGGGAGCCTGCCCGTCATGGCGGCGGTGTGGGACACCCAGGCAGCCGGGTCGATGGGACGAACGGGCTCACCTGGAGGGTTTCAGAGGAACTTCAGCTGGTTGCAGAAAAACCAAGACATGAAAGTTTGGTGAAGGTTGTGGACTCACTTCTGGGTAGTGTGAAGCAGCCTCGCGGGTTTGGATCCCAACACTTGGCCACCGTTAATGTCACCGGTCTAAAAGAAACAGCGGAAACAGCTCAGCTAAACCTGGTTCTGATCCAACCCTCAGTCAGGGAGAAAACAACATGTCTCACCCTGTTTGGTGGACGATCTCTCTCAGGACTCGGACGGCATCATCGTTACTCATGTTCTCAAAGTTGATGTTGTTAACCTGAAGGACACAAAAAACAAAACTATTGGTCCAAGTACCTGTCCTCAGAGGTTCAGAGGTTCATGTCCTCAATAATGGTGCAATTTCATCAGCAAAAAAACAGCCTGAAACCAGCAACCATCAGGAACCCACAGGAACCATCAGGAACCCACAGGAACCATCAGGGACCCACAGGAACCATCAGGGACTGTCAGAAACAACCAGGAATCGTCAGGAACAACCAGAAACAATCAGGAACAATCAAGAAAGGTCAGAAACCATCTGGAAACATCAGGAACCTGCAGAAATAATTAGGAATCATCAGGGCTCACCAGGAACCACAATGAACGATCAAGAAATGCCAGAAACCCATGAGAGACTATCAGGAACCACCAAGTACAATCATTAAGCACCATTAAGCACCAAAAACCAATGGGAACCACCAGGGACAACCAGGGACCACAAGGAACATTCAGGGACCATCAAGAACCACCAGGGACAACCAAGGTAAGTCATTAACCACCAGAAACTATCAGGGACCAGCAGGGACTATCAGGAACCACAGAGAACCAGCAGGAACAATCAGGAACCAACTAGGAACATCAGGGACTACCAGGGACCACCAGGAACCACAATGAACTGTCATAAACCATCAAGAAACCACAGGAACAGTTGGGAACCGTCAGAAACCACCAAGAACCGCCCAGTACCATCAGAAACCACCCAGAACCATCAGGAACGACCAGGAAAAATTGGGAACCGTCAGGAACCACCAGGGACCATCAGGAACCACAAGGAATTACCAGGGACCGCCAGGAACTACCTGGAACCGCCCAGAACAATCAGGAACCACCAGAAAAAATTGGGAACCGTCAGGAATCACCAGGGACAGTCAGGAACCACAAGGAACCCATAGGAACCACCAGGGACCATCAGGAACTACCTGGAACCATCAAGAACAATCAGGAACCAACTGGGTGCATCAGCAACTATCAGGGACTATCATGAACCACCAAGGACCACTTCGACCATCAGGAATCACAAGGAACCTTGTGGGGCTATCAAGAACCACCAGGGAACACCATGGTCCGTCAGAAACCACCAGGAACCGTCAGGAACTATACAGAACTGTTGAGAATCACCTGGAAGCATTAGGAACCATCAACAATCACCAGGAATTATCAGGAACCATCAGGGACCTTTAAGAACCACAACAACTGTCAGGAACCATCAAGAAATGTCAGGAACAATCAGGAACCATCAGAACATCCCTGATGAGAATGTCTACTTGGATCATTAGGACTTTTTGTAATAAAAAATTACAAAGTTCTGCTTCACATGATGAGAAGACAAAGATTTGTGGGACCAGAACCAGAGTTCTGATCCATCAGCAGTACCTGCAGAAGCATGTCTCCAGGCTCAATACGTCCATCCGCTGCCACCGCTCCTCCCTTCATCATGGAGCCGATATAAATCCCTCCGTCTCCTCGGTCGTTACTCTGACCAACAATACTGATTCCCAGGAAGTTGTACCGCTCTAAGACACAGAACCAGAACCAGTCTGAGTCAAACCAGGTTCAAGTAAAAAACACAAATTGACTTTCAGGCGATCAAAATATTTTCAGATTATTATAGAAAAATCATCAGACCTGATCCAGATTGAACCAGACCTGATCCAGACTTTTCTCAGACTAATCCAGGCTTCGTCCAGACTGAACCACACCTGATCCAATCCTGATCCAGGATGATCCAGACTTTATCCAGAGTGAACCAGACCAGATCCATACTGATGCAGACCTGATCCAGATTTTATCCGGACCTGATCCAGACTGAACCAGACCTGATGCAGACTCATACAGATCTGATCCAGTCCTAATCCAGACTCAACCAGATTGATTCAGACTGATGCAGACCTGATCTAGACCTGATCCAGACTGCACTAAACCTGATCCAGATTGAGCCAGACCTGAATCAAAGGTGATCAAGACATGACCCATACTTGATCCAGACTGCACCAAACCTGATCAAGACTGATGTAGACCTGATCCATACCTGATCCAGTCTTGATCCAGACTGATGCAGACTTAATCTAAACTGACCCTGAACGGATCCAGGCTGATGCAGACCTGATCTCTACTTGATCCAGACTAAACAAGGCCTGATCCAATCCTGATCCAGGTTATTCAGACTATATTCAGACTGATGTGGACCTGATCCAGACTGATCCAGACCTGATGTAGACTGATACAGATCTGATCCAATCCTTATCCAGACTTAACCAGATTGATCCAGACCGATTCAGACCTGATCTAGACTTGATCCAGACTGATGCAGATCTGATCCGACTGATGTGGACCTGATCCAGACTGATGCAGACTTGATCCAAACTGACCCTAAACAGATCTAGACTGATGCAGACCTGATCCAAACCTGAGTCAGTCTAAACCAGACTTGAGCTAGACTGATGCAAACCAAGTCTAGACTGATCCTGAGTAAACTAGACAGAACCAGACCTAAACAAGGCTGATTAATACCTGATCCAGACCTCATCCAGACTTTATCCAGACTAAACCAGACCTTGGTACATCTGTGATAAATGTGATCTGATTAATGGTGAACCTTGTCTTGGAGGTGGACCTGGTCCAGTATTTGTGTGGAGCTGGTCTGTACTCACCCATGTTGAGTGTTACGGTGATGATGTTGAGGGACATGGTGGAGTCAGTGACGCTGCTGAAAGACACAGACTGACAGAGACGGAGGAAGTTCAGGTGACATCAGGCGACCAATCAGAGCGTCAGGACAGAAATATTTCATGAAGGTTTCAGCAGGAAGGGCGCAGAACCAGAACCAGAACCAGAACCAGAACCGAAAATGTATTATAACCAGTTAGCCCTGGTCAACTTAGTACTAGACAGGTTAGTACTGGTTAGGTTAGTACTGGTCAGGTTAGTACTGGTTGGGTTAGTTCTGGTTAGGTTAGTACTGGTCAGGTTAGTACTGGTCAGGTTAGTTCTGGGACCTCATGTCTAAACCCGAGCGTAGCAAAGCCGACTACAGGTGGCACATGTAGGAGAAACAGGAAAAATCTTTCTATAAGATTTCTGAAAAAGTGCGCACGCACGTCCGAAGCCTGTTTATGGCGCATGTGAGGGAGCGCCTTGCTCCGCCCACATGGTGGACGCCGTGGTCATCACCAGGTCAGAAAAGTGGAGGAGGGCAGCAGGTGGAGCAGGTGGAGATGCTGTCAACGCCGTGTCAGAGGAAGGATCGGCTAATTTATTACTTTGTTTTCATCTAGAAAATAAATATGTACAGATACACCTGACTTTATCTGCTGTTAAATAATATTTACACTCAGAGGAAGTCACCATGGACACCATCACCGCTATAAACCAGGTGGACAAGCAGTTGCAGGAGATAAAGACGTGTGGACAGAAATGAGGACAACAATAAAAAGCTTT
>JBAGKM010000010.1:33922874-33935427 GCA_037177155.1 Melanotaenia catherinae | reverse complement strand
GATAGATAGATAGATAGATAGATAGATAGATAGATAGATAGATAGATAGATAGATAGATAGATAGATAGATACTTTCATTGATCCCAAATTAATGGTTGCAGCAGCACACAGTGGTGCAAAAGACTCAGATAACAAACAAATAAATAAATAAAGCAGCAAAACAAACAGAGAAATCTATGTACAACATATACAAATCAACAGAGCAAGAGAGAATAAGTAAGAATAATAGACTATAGAAGTATATAAATTTAAAAAAGGATGTGAAAAATCAAATGTAAGAAAAACAAAGTGCAAACTAAAATAGAATTTAAAAAGTACAATAAAATGGCAAGTGGATAAAAGCAGCAGGTAAAGAGGATAAGATGTAAGAACTGTATTAAGGTCAAATGTGCACAAAAGGCTAGTTCCAGGCTTCTTTTTTGACACAGCTTTATCTTACAATGAATGAATTCTCCATATAAAGACATGCATTTCCTTTCATACGAATGGAAACTTCACTGCAGCAATGTGAGATGCAAAGCTTCTATTTTTTTCATTCAATTTAAATTTTAAAACCTCTTTGTTCTTAATCTTTTTTTTCCCAATGAGGAGACCTGGATGTGACAGAGGAAAAGGTAGTTTATGGGACTGAGAACAACAGCACTTTCCTGGAGTGCATTCCTCGCTCACCACAAGCTACTGTCGCATGGCTGGTCCAACGCGATGACCGCAAAGAAGAGGTACAATTTCTAATCACTACAATCCAATTAAGTTCAAAGTTGAGAAAATACAATGCACATGTGAGGGGGTGAAGGAGCGAAAGCTTTGGAAGACAGTTAAAGGTTGGAATAAAACTTCTGGCAAACAGTTGCCTGAGTAACTGCCTGTAAAAGTGAGATTTGTGTGTGAGTTTGGCACGTGGTTGACACTTTTGACAGCCATTTGACATGTGGTTGAAATTAAGCAGCTATATTTCAAAGCTAAATGCACAATTGCTCTGTCTGTTGAATAAACAGTAAATTCTTCACAAACCTCGGCCATATGCCACTGATG
The DNA here is from genome assembly GCA_037177155.1 of Melanotaenia catherinae. Lineage (NCBI taxonomy): Eukaryota > Metazoa > Chordata > Actinopteri > Atheriniformes > Melanotaeniidae > Melanotaenia > Melanotaenia catherinae. Next base: position 33,934,394 of record JBAGKM010000010.1, on the reverse strand, counting down.
GATCGAATGTCATTCAGTGTCTGTAGGCCACGGTGACTTAAACACAGAGCTGCAAAGTCGTTTAAAGCTTTATGTAGAAGATGATGTTGCTACGATCTTTCGTCTGTTTGAGGTTTTGTTCCTTTTAGCTCAAGTGAGTGCCTCAGTCAGCCATGCAAGTATTAAGGTATTACCAAGCATCTCCATTTCCCTACAAATAAACATTCGGCTGACACTAGCAGACAAGGCTGCCATGTTTGTGTTGGCACCAAGGGGCAGTGGGCCATGGGGTAAAATATGAAAAGAGACAAATAATTTATGGAATAAATGTACAAGGTTGGCAGAGACTTTGGGTGGAGATGGTAACAGAATGAAAGAAAAGGAAAACGGAAAAAAAATATTGAATTTCATGGTTCATTCTTGCTGTTGCAGTTCACACTGAGGGGAAAATACCAACAGCCCCTGTTTTCCTTCCTACTTTTTTTCCACGCCGTGAAGTGAACATAAGATGCTCTTTGTCCAAATTCTCCTGATTTCTTTATTTTCACTGTGTGAGGCAGTGCTTAATGCTTTTTCTTCTCCAGGCATGTTTAAAAGAATGTCTTTGTAGTGTTAAAGACTGAATAAACATGTGCTAATTTAAGTCAAATTAGGATCAGAACAGAATGTTTCTGCTCTTTTAAGTTCACTGTTTCACACATAAAAAGTAACAACTGGTCAAGGCTGTACCCTCGCTTACAGATTCTGCATACACTTTGGTTAGGAAATGATTAGACATTAACACTATTCTTGTTATTTAGCAAGACACATTAAGGTGTTAACCTTTATCTTTAATTGGAATTAATTCATATCCAAATATGAGCAAGGAAACAGGAAAAACAGGTTTTGCATATTGGATGTAGAGCCCTTCTTTTCAGGATTAAATTATTCAGGTATATAATTACATATTCTCCATTTACCACTCTCAGGTAAAGCTGGATGATCGTGTGATGTCAACAGAACAGGGTCTGCTGTTTCGTCGTCTCTTCAGTCAGGATGAGGGCTTGTACATCTGCTGCTCTCGAGAGCACAGTTTCACGCAGACCCTGGCCCGCATCACCCTTGAGGTCCTCCAGGGTGACACTGTAAACGAGCTCATGGCACGTGACACTGCAGGCCTCTCTGAGACATTGAAAGATCGATCAGCAGGAAGCTATAGGCCCTGGATGCCTTGCAGTACATACAGCAGGAGCGGTTCATCAAGCCAAATCGGCCAATCACGCACGTGGTTTAAGGACATCATGCAGCTCATCGGACCGTCTAACTTGGTGCATGTGGAGGAGTATTGTGAGAGGATGTGGTGCAACGACAAGATCAAGAGGAAACACAAGAGCATGCTAGAAAAATACCGCCAAGCCCAGGACAGCGCTAGAAAGGCTCGTAGCAAGAGTTCCGGTGAACGTAACCGAACACCACGGGATCTAAGGGCACGGGAGTAACAAAGGAGAATGTTAGGGACATGATTAAAGAGGAAAAAAGACATTAAGATTATGGTTCAGGACAAAATCAGTGAGGCAACATAAAAGAACACTGTAATAATGATTTTTGTAAGAATTTGTCAGATGAGCCTCCTTCAACCATTAAATTGAATACAAATTCTGAATTTAGTTTAGGAAAAAAACTGTTTGATCCACCTGAATATTTTGCAGGTGCATAGAAGGAAATCACAACTTGAACTGATAAATGCCTGTAGAGTGACTTGCTTTATATTCCAGCAGTAAGCAAAACTTGCCAAGGTTCTCAATTATTTTGAAGATTGTGCATTAAATTGCTGCATGCAGATATCATGGTTGTCAGCCAAGAAGAGAGAGACGAGAAAGCAAGAGACTGATATGCTAAATTGAACTGATTCCTGCAGATGTGACGATGTTGAAAAAGGAGAGAGACAATCTTTCAATTACACCCTGAGGATGGTTTTGAAAAAACCCAAATAAGGACGTCTTTTCCTTGTGTGCTTTCATCACTGAAATGAGAAACTCAGCTTTTGTTTCATCACATCATTCTTCACTTAGAAAATGCTCAAAACCTCCCAAACCTCATATTCACGAAACATATGCACACTAGTAGGGAGACTTTACTGACAGCAGAGCATGTTTCATGTTTGCATTTTATCTTCACTAAATCTTTTGCGAATGTTTTATTTTCTTATTGGCCCATATTGAATTATTACCTCTTATTGGCAAATGTACAGACACGCACACACACACACACACACACAAACACATTTAGCTCTAAACATTTTTCTGTTTTCCTTAATATTTTGTCCTCATCTTGTTTGTTAAAAACAAACATCTCAAAAAGATTTAAACGGTTTAATGTTTAAATCATTAATATGTGCAAAAAAAGCCAAGAATGAAGATTTTCTGTTTCCTTCGTCAAAAACAAAACATCCCTGAATCTCATTTAACGAGAATCTTAATGTTAACCGCGACCGCCGGCGCTCGGTCACGCGACCTGTGTTCAGCCCTGAACATGTCTCCATCAGAACCACATGCTGGTTTATCAGTTTTCTAACGGCAGCATCTACCTGACGACTCACCTGTCAGTTCAGTATGGAAGCCTATTTCTGCCAGTTAAAAAATAAATAAATAAATAGTTAAAAAAGAATAAATTAAAAAAAATGTTAAAATTCAATTTAAAAACACAAAAATCTGACTTTTCTGTCCTAAAATTCAGTTAAAATGTAATAAAAGGATATTTAAAATCTTTTACTTTTTCTTTCATTCTTACTCTAAACTTTTCTACTGTTTTTTCTTTGAGTCGCTTTTTAAATAAAAAGGATAAAATTACAAAGTTTAACTGAACATCTGCAGTCAAACTTTTTGTCGTCGCTTTTTATTAAAGGTCAAAAAGACGACGTTAAGTCCACTCTGACCGGGTCCGAACATGCAGCAGAACCAAACATGGATGTTTTCTTTCCTAAATCTAAGCTATGTTTGCATCTTTATTTTCTCTCTTTCTGGCAGATATGGGCTTCCACACATCATTATTTAGTCTCTGACATGGACCAATAGGAGCGCAGATACTGTAACCATGGCACCAGTGAAGACCAGAACCCCCAGATGGGCGGTCCCGTTTTTTTTTTATAAACAAATTACATAATTTGTTTACATTGTCAGGTTGTGAAGTACAGCGAGCTCTGATTGGCTGATTTACTGCAGGCAGCGATCTATCTAAATGGTGACAGAGGGTCCGGGTCCGGGTGTTGCCATGGAGACAGACTGTCTGGGCAGGGCCAGGCTGATCAGCGCGCTGACTGTTCCGGCCACCTGGGGGAGCCCTCGCTCCTCCAGGATGTGAAGAGGAAGACACAACTGACTCTGCACACATACCACAGAAGAAGACACGGAGGGGGGGGGACAACGGAAAGTTGGGTCAACAGATGGTAAATAAATTAAATTAATGGATAAAATAACTGTAACCATGGCAACACAAAAGAAAAACAGCAGCAGAAGTAAAAGGAAAGTGGTGGAGGAAAAAAAAGAGACAGGTGGAGGTGTGTCAGCAGCTTCCAGCTCTTCTTCATCATCTTCATCATCTGGTTCTGGTCCTGGACTTGGATCAAGTCTTACCAGCTGGATGTGAGTCAGAAACGACACCAAGCCCAACTGGTTTAATCGACTTTATTCAGAGCTCAGAGGGAACACGAGGTCCAGTCTGAGGAAACTTCTTCAGATCTCGTCTTGTTTCAGGACTTTCTGGACCTGGAACCAGTTTTTAAGACAAAAACAGAACCCTGTACATGTCCACCTGAACCTAACCCGGTTCGCCCCAGAACCCGCTTAGATAGGACCTTGTTCACTCTTTGGTGCAAAGTTCTCCTCACAGTTAAAACAACACCGACCCAATATCCAGAACTTCTCTGGACCTGGTTCTGGGGCTGCATGTCGACATACTCCATGTTGAAGACGAGGAAGAACTGATTTTTGGCTCAGTTCAGGCAACATGGCGGCAAAAAAAAACAGAATTCAGACGGGCCAGAGTCGGGTCTGAACAGTAGAAAACACACACTCAGACGTAAGGCACAGGGGGCGGAGCTTCAACAGGCAGGTAAACTTAGGGAGGAACCATCAAGACTAAATCTGAGATGATGGCTCATTTGACTCACTACGATTAGGTCCATCACAGTCAAGACTCACAGGTCCAGAACCAGAACAACTAGTCCCAGTCAGGATCTACAAGTCCCAGTCTAGAACGTTAAGACCCAGTCAGGATCTACAAGTCCCAGTCTAGAACGTTAAGTCACACACTGAGGGTAGCAAGTCCCAGCCCGGACTAGTGAGTCCCAGTTAGGGATGTCAGGACTTTATGGCTTGAAACATGTCCGTGTTCAGTTCCTAAACAAAACACCACACGCTAAAACCTGGAACAGCTCAGATTTGGATGAGACAAAGCAGGGATCAGCAACTCTTCGGACAGGACACTGCAGGTTTTATATGTTTCCCTGCTGCAACACACCCGATCTGAATGAAATGGTTCTCTTGTTGCAGAGTTCTGCACCAGCCTCTTATTGAGGCTCACTCATTTGAATCACGTGTCTTGCAGCAGGAAAACAACTAAAACCTTCAGGACCCGGGCATAAGAGGTCCGGAGGAGGTGATCCCTGGGATAAAGGAACAAGAAACGGATCCGGATCTGACTAAATGTCCTTTCTGGATTCTGTAAAGGGTGTAAATACACTCCTGGACGGAAACAGGGACCAAGACCTGGACAGAGTTCTGCAGAGTCATCACGGTACCACAACCAACATCAGCTGGGGGGATATGAGTCATGTGCAAATTTCTCCATCAAGTTCAGAAACGATGAAGGCCATCAGGAAATCTGACCTCAGCGCCGTGGATCAAGCTGATCAACTCTCTATCTGCTGGTTCTTGGCTGGAGGAACCAGAAGGAACAGATAGTCTTCCTAAAGGCCGTGGATCCACATCTTTTCAGGGAGCTTCAGAAGGTTCTGGAGGGGTTCTATGGTCTACAGGGCAGGACGTGACCAGAAGCAGATCCCGGTAGGGTTGTGCGGCCTGCGTGGCGGTCAGCGTGCGGGTCTTGGGTCGACCTCAGACTCTGGGTGTCAGGTGAACGTAGATGGCACACAGCACCGACATGATGGACAGGTAAAAGAGGGCAAAGCCGGCCAGCTGCACCTGAAGGGAGGGGCTGAGGAGGGGTGGGGTCATGGAGAGCAACACGCCTAGAGTCCTGTAAACCCCGCCCCCTATCCCCTGGAGGACATCCCCCACCGAACAGAGGTGGTCCTGAGTGTGAGATGGACACGGTGGAGGACATGGACGGAGGGAGAGACAGTCATGAGAGGCGGGAGGATGAGGGGGAAGAGAGAAAGCTGTTAGAGGAGGACAAGAAGCTTCACCTGCTCCCACTGAACAACAAAACCATGACCTGAGTCTCACCCAGTTCTGATCCGGTTCTGAGGAAAACTGGTTTTGTTTTAGGTCCACAGTGTGTTTACAAACCCAGACCAGAACTCCTGGACCTGCTGAGGTGTGGAACGCTCCAGAAGCTTTGTTAACGAGTTCAGATCAGAACCTTCTGGAGAACTGAACTCAATCAGTTCTGCGTGATGGTGCCAAGGAAGAGGAGGAAGACTCCGGTGTGTTTCCTACCTGAGGAACTCCAATCCTGCGACACGCCTCCAGGAAGTTTTCTACATTCCGTCGACATTTGGCCATGGTGAGTTTAGGCTGTGAGGGGGTCAAACAGACGGGGTTCAGCAGGCTGGAACAGGTTCTAACCTGTTCTAAACAGGTTCTCCTGAACCAGGACCCATCAGCCAACGTTTAGAGAACCAGAAAACTCACCACAGCAGGGGAGGGGACATGAATGCTGGGGACAGACCGTGGCCTCACGTGATTGGCCAGGTGGCACAGCACCACGCCGTCCGTCAGAGCTGCTCCCAGGTCGCTAGGCAACGACACCTTCAGGCGAGCCTCGATGTTCTGGACAGAAAAACAGACGGACAAGATGTCACCTGAGCAGATGTACCAGGTGTACAGGTGTGTACACCTGTACAGATGTAGTAGATGTATACAGGCATGTCTGTACAGGTGCAGGAGGTGGAGGAACGGACCTTTCTGAGCTGATCCACCAGCTCAGCATCTTCGCCAACCAGAGGAGGTGGAGGAGGCGGCTCCTGCTGGCTCTGAGGAGGTGCGACATCTCCTGGTGGACAGAGAGGAACAGGAAGACGAATAGGAGTCAGACACCTGACAGGTGAAGCTGTTCTCAGCTCCTATTGGCTGAAATGTACTTATACACACCTTTCCTCTTGTCTTCTCTCTGGCCGAGACGGTACAGGAAGCTCTCTGGTCTCACACTTGCTGTCCGACAGGAGGCCACGCCTCCTGAGCCTGGGTAAGATGGCGACTGATTGGCTGAGGGAGTCAGAACATGTCAGGTCATACACAGGTAAAGGTAAGCAGAGGAATGATGTGAGTCATGTTGTTAAGCTTACCTGTTGGAGAGAGAGTGGCTCGGTCCTCCCCCTGCTGAGACACAACACACACAGTTACACACGGGTACACATCTGGACACACCTTAGAATCAGGTGTTTGCTCATTTAAGTCAACAGGTGAGGTGTGTCCGACTCATCACTGCAGAACCAGAACCGCCTGAAATTCTGCTGCTGAACCTGGTTCTGTCAGCAGGTAAAGGATTCAAACGGAACTTTACTGAGACTCTGATCAAGGACTGACAAAAACTGACACTGTGACGTCATCATCAGACAGCAGCATGCAGGTGGGCGTACCTGCAGCCGACAGGAAGAGGCGGAGCTATCAGAAGCAAGGGAGCGACAGTCGTCTGCAGACACAGACTAACGAAGAGGAGGAGGAGGAAATAAAGAGATGAGAACAAAAAAAGAAGGTGGGAGGGTTGGGCATATGATAATTGATCACCAATATCGGATCAATACTGGACGGGGCAACAGTGACTCCAACACACTGATCATTTCAGAAACTTTTCCACCATAAAATTTCCTCATTTTCTTGTTCATCTTTCTCCAGTCTGATCTGATCTAATACAATCTAATCTGATCCAGTATGCTGTAATCTGATCCGATTTATTCTGATCTGGAAAATACTGCAAATAGACCCTGAAAGAAGCTGTGGTCACCAGTCTGTGTAAGCCGGGTCGCCTCTTTACGGTGTTCGTGTGAGAGTCCAACTCAAACACCAGAACCCACTGACATGCAGAACAAGACAGAGAACCACAAAGAACCACAGAGAACCAGACAGGACCAAAGGCAGTGAGGATGAAGAGGACAGTGATGAAGGTGTGTAATGATGTGAGGAAGAACAAATGGAGAGAACCAGAAGAAGAGTTAGTTCAGGAAGCAGATTTCATCTACTCCTCCCTGAACCGCCACCTTATCGTGGTGGAGGAGTTTGTGCGTCCTGATGATCCTAGCAGCTATGTTGTCGGGGGCTTTATGCCCCTGGTAGGGTCACCCATGGCAAACAGGTGTCTAGAGGACGGACCAGATGAAGCGCGGCTCAAAGAACCCCTATGATGACAACAAACCATGGACCAAAGTTTCCCTTGCCTGGACGTGGTTGACTGGGGCCCCCATCTGGAGCCAGACCTGTAGGTGGGGAGGTGAGCCTGTGGCCATGGGGCCCAGTTAAGCTCAGCCCGAAAGGGTGACATGGGCCTCTCCTCCCGTGAGCTCACCACCTGCAGGAGGGGCCATAGGGGTCGGGTGCAGTATGAGCTGGGCGGCTGCCAGAGGCGGGGACCCTGGCGGTCTGAGCCTCGGCTGCAAAAGCTAGCTCTAGGGACGTGGAACGTCACCTCTCTGGCGGGAAGGAGCCTGAGCTGGTGCACGAGGTCGAGCGGTTCCGGCTAGATATAGTTGGACTCACCTCAACGCACGGCTTGGGCTCTGGAACCACTGTCCTTGAGAGGGGCTGGACCCTCTTCCATTCTGGAGTTGCTCCCGGTGAGAGGCGCTGAGCAGGTGTGGGCATGCTCATTGCCCCCCAACTTGGCTCCTGTACGTTGGGGTTTATCCTGGTGGACGAAATTTTAGTCTCCCTCCGCCTCCGGGTGGGGGGACGGGTCCTAACTGTTGTTTGTGCTTATGCATCAAATAGCAGTTCAGAGTACCCACCCTTTTTGGAGTCCTTGGAGGGGGTGTTGGAGAGCACTCATTCCGGGGACTCCCTCATTCTGCTGGGGGACAATGCTCACGTGAGCAATGACAGTGAGACTTGGAGGGGCGTGATTGGGAGGAACGACCCCCCTAATATAAATTCGAGTAGTGTTTTGTTGTTGGACTTCTGTGCTCATCATGGACTGTCCATAACGAACAACTTGTTCAGACATAAGAGTGCCCACATGTGCACTTGGCACCAGGACACTCTAGGTCGCAGTTTGATTATCGACTTTGTAGTTGTGTCGTCGGACTTGCAGCTGCATGTTCTGGACACTGGGGTGACGAGAGGGGCGGAGCTGTCACCACCTGGTGGTGAGTTGGCTCAGATGGTGAGGGAGGATGCCGGTCAGGCCTGGCAGGCCCAAGCGTGTTGTGAGGGTCTGCTGGGAACGTCTGGCAGAGTCCCTGTCAGAAAGAGTTTCAACTCCCATCTCCGGCAGAGCTTCAACCATGTCCCGGGTGAGGCGGAGGACATTGAGTCCGAATGTGCTGTGTTCCGTGCCTCTATTGTTGAGGCGGCCAGCCGCAGCTGTGGCTGTAAGGTCGTCGATGCTTGTCGTGGCGGTAACCCCCCGAACTCGTTGGTGGACACCGGCAGTAAGGGATGTCGTCAAGCTGAAGGAGTCCTATCGGGCCTTTTTGGCCTGTGGGACTCCACAGGTAGCTGATGGGTATCAGCGAGCTAAGTGGAGCGCAGCTTCGGCAGTTGCTAAGGGAAAAACTCGGGCATGGGAGGAGTTTGGAGAGGCCATGGAGAATAACTTCCAGGCGGCTTTGAGGAGATTGTGGTCCACCATCAGGCGTCTCAGGAGAGGAAAGCAGTGCTCCATCAACATTGTGTACAGTGGGGATGTGGGGCTGCTGACCTCGACTTGGGACGTTGTGAGGCGGTGGGGGGAATACTTCAAAGACCTTCTCAATCCCATCAACACGTCTTCCAGTGAGGAAGCAGAGTCTGGGGTAGCTGGTGCTGGATCTCCCACCTCTGGGGCTGAGGTCGCTGAGGTGGTTAAAAATCTCCTCGGTGGCAAGGCTCCGGGGGTGGGTGAGGTCTGCCCAGAGTTCCTTAGGGCTCTAGTTGCTGTAGGGCTGTCTTGGCTGACACGCCTCTACAGCATCACATGGACATCGGGGACAGTTCCCCTGGAATGGCAGACTGGGGTGGTGGTCCCCTCTTCAAAAAGGGGGACTGGAGGGTGTGCTTCAACTACAGGGGGATCACACTCCTCAGCCTCCCCAATAAGGTCTATTCAGGGGTGCTGGAGAGGAGGGTCCGTTGGATAGTCGAACCTCAGATTGAGGAGGAGCAGTGTGGTTTTGTTCCTGGTCGTGGAACAGTGGACCAGCTCTACACCTCTTCTCTCTCTCTCTCTGTCTCTCTCTCTCTCTCTACCTCTTCAGGGTCTTTGAGGGGGCATGGGAGTTTGCCCAACCAATCTACATGTGCTTTGTGGACTTGGAGAAGGCACTATATGGGAAAAGGGAATATTTAGAAAAAGGGATATTCAACAGAAATCGTCATGGACCTGATTAGATTGCACTGCTGTCAGATAGAAACCACAGAATGAATACAGTATGTTGTTTTAGGCTGTGTTCGAATATCAAGAAGGAGCAGCATCAATTCCTTCAGTCAACTGGCTTATAGGAAGCAAATAATTTGAACTATGCTATATCTGGAAAAAAATTAGTTTGGTGACATTTCATTTTTACGTTGAAATCCGAGTTAATGAAATGTAGCGCGAGACGTATGGCTCTATGGTGCGGCTTGACCACAGGTCCATGGTGGTGGCGAAACATTGGACTGTAGCCACGTCCTTCACAACACCCTCATGACACTCATCATACAGGGCAGGGAGAGACACTCGACTAAAATAATGACGAGATGGCAAGTGATACTGTTCACTGTGTTAATTGAGCACTGGCCTTTGACGAGAATAAAAAGTTGTTTGTTTATAACGTTTGTTATTGCTTTGTGTCTCTGGGAGCTGGTGGATTGTTTAGTTGCGACTTTTCAGTTACGCTGTAACCGACCACACACAGAAGCCACGTGGGTATAAATCCCCCTTGAGGTTTTGGCAACTCGCGTTGAATAAAACTAAAATGTTTGGGGCTATGGGAGGAGTCTGCAGCAGAGTGCTGCAATGCCAGTGGCACTTGATTTGCAACTGATAATAGCACAAGAGTAAATTGTGAAGGAGCAAAAAAATCAGATCATTTCATTTTTATGATTGTTGAGAACCCAGATCGTAATTGAGATTAAAATTCGATTAATCGCCCAGCCCTAGTGTACAGGTGTATGGCTAATGTGATACACTCAACCTCAACCACTTAAATGGGTAAACATCAGAAATAGATCTTCTGCCATTGCTGAGGTGGCATTTATGTGCGTATCAAAGTAGAGAAGATAAGAATCAAACTATTTTCTTAGCAATGCCAAGGAAATCTGGAAGGACTTGCACACTCTAAATTGTACATATCCATGTTGCCGTCACTGACTAATGTCATCAAGCCCAGATATTAATGCTGCTGTCCATGGCGGCAATTAAGAGGTAATTAGAACTGGTCACCTCAATAATGGCGGCTCCGCAAAATGGTGCAACCACAAAACGTCTGCTGGATTAGTCTATACTTAAAGATGCTTAACTGAAATACTTTATACTTTTGAGCACTACATTTCAAGAGAAACTGTCCTTCCAATGTACTGCTCAGACAATGTCCAAGACAGTCTGGCTGCAGAGCTCCACTGTGGGGTCCTGCAGCCAGACCCTTCTCGACAATTTATGCTACAGAATCTCAAATAAAGATGTCCACATGTTACATGAATATTTTGAAGGATAAACTCACGGTTTGCGGTTTTGATTTGTGACTTTCCGTGTGTTGTTGATAAGGCATTACATTTTTAATTTGTGTTACAACTCTGCAGAATTTAAAGTTTTCCTGTTATATTAAAAACACAATTTACAGGATTGTGTAATGTATAAATGCATTAGCAATAACAACATTTTAAACATATTAAATTTAATAAAGAATCTCTTGATGTGTACAACCAGCAGTACACACTGTGTGGTTTTTTCTCATGGTGAAACCTCCTATTAGCCAGCTGCCCTCATACCTCCCCAGTTTGGAGCACCCAAATCCAACAATGCAAGATTTCGTTTGCTAGAGTGCCTGACCACCAGGTGGTGCATTTGACAAAAAGTTAATAACATAATTTGACTTTGGAACTGATCTCCTAATCTCTCTCTCTGTCTCTCTCTGTCTCTCTCTCTCTCTCTCTCTCTCTCTATATATATATATATATGTATATTTATTTATTGTTTTGTTTTCTGTTAACC
>JBAGKM010000010.1:33863196-33874415 GCA_037177155.1 Melanotaenia catherinae | reverse complement strand
ACACAATCCCACAAAATTATTACTTTTTTGAAGTAGTGTGCCCAACATTGCAAAGCACAGAATGGAATACAGTCCTCATTAACACATTTGTGCTATTTTGATGGAATATTGCAATATGATAGTCATCGCAATGTTGATATTGCAGTAGCAATAATTATTTTTAATATATTGTGTTCCCCTTTGTGATACTGTATTTGATTTATCAACTAAGCTTGTTTGCTACCTTTGTGCAATTTTTCATGCTTTAAAGTTGTTTTTTGTCCATTATTTGTTTCTTTGTCCATCCAGTTGGTTTTCTGTACAAATTCAAAATGCACATTAAAAAATCCATGAAACTCAGCTTCTGTTGGAAGGAGGCTTTTTGCACCTTTCTTTAAAGCTAACGGTAGTCATCTTTTTAACTTTCCTGACTGCAGAATTTCTAAGCACTTTATCCATCCTGGATCCAGTTAAGACATTGAATATGCAACTGTGTGTGTGTTAATAATTTTGTGGGATTGTGTTTGTTAGAATAAATGACAAAAACATCCAAACCTTAAACCTAGACAAATAAAACAAAATCATCTCCTTGTAGATGACTGGATAACAGGGTTGGGGTCAGAATCTCTTTAAGCTGATGCTTTTTAGAACATAATTTTTTTTGGTTGTGCTGTTTTTGTAAATATCTAAAATATCTCTTAAAGCTTCATCTGTCTGAGGTGGCAGTGAGAAACAGCTGGGCTGAAGTTAGATGTGAGTGTGGAGAGCTGAAGATCATATTACAAATCAAAGTTTGATGTAAATGGTGTGTGAGGGCGTCTGCCGCTGTTTGGTCGGTGTGGTTTGGTGTATGTTTGCAGTTTGTGCATCCAAGCACATTTGTACGTGCATGTGCATGCATTTACTGTCTCGATTTGTGTGTGGGTGTGTGTCAGGGAGGCTGTCTGTGTATTGTTCTATGCATGGTCATGTGCATCATGTGGGAGGTTAAATGATCACGGCCTGTCTGTCTGAGGTCTGCCTCCCCAAGAGGCCTGTGCCGTCCTTTGGAAAAGCTCTGTGACGCTCTTCCTCTGTCTTTCATTCCCTCTGTCTGTCGCTCTCTCAGGCTGGGAGAACACAAACAGAGGTGCTGCCTTCGTGAGGCACAAATCCCCACTTCCTCTGAAACTTCCAGCGCCGCTTTTTTCCTGTCCAAATTCCACAGCCATTAAACTTTCCTGGCTGGAATTCAGAAAACAACTCAAGAGAGAGAAATATGGAGGAGTGGGGGGAGGTTGGGGGATGGGGAAGGAGCAGGCCCCCCCTCTCCTTGTCTCTTCCCTCTGGATATCACAGATCTGTGCTCCTGCTGACTACCTAAAATAAAGATCTGACTTCATACTTGTTTTCATTACTGATCAGGTTTCTCTACAAGTGTCTACTGGTTTTTGCTAAGGGTCAAGCAGAGGTGCTGGAGCTCAGCAGTCCTACCCCTCCTCCTTTCAGATATGTCTGTTTCCATCCACTCACAGAGCTTGGATGATATAAACCATGGTCAAATTAGTCTAAGGTAAATAGTCAGCTCAAGGCTGTGATCTTTGGGCTTTATTACCACTGGTGCTGCTTTGGTTCACCAGCAGCAGTTACACAATACAAACAACATGGCCTCCCACTCACCAGGGCAGCTAAGGAAGATGTAGTGCTACTGTATTGGACAGCTTCTTACACTCTTACTTTCTGTTGATTGTGTATGAAGAAAAATACCCAGAGTGTAAATGACTCGGTGACCATATGCAGTTCCCCACTTGGTGTTAGGAAAAATAAATGGTATAGGTGATATTTGTATAAAAATGGAATCCCCGGGCTTTTGCCAGTAAATTTGTCAACCTTTTTGTACTAAGTTTACATCAGGCAAGTGAAAATGCTAATTAGAAAAGAGTTTTGTTATACAGTAGTTTAAAATAAATGGAAAAAATTGTTGGTCTGAGGTTGTTCTCTTCTACGAAGTAAACATTTCTACAAACCTTCCACCCAAGCTTTGTGCCATTATGTTCCCTTTTGCTATACATGGAGAGTTCCTTCCAGTGGGATTGAAGGTTACTGTGGTACATAATCTGCAGCCATTCTCCAGGAATCAACCGAGGGCCAAGTGGCCAAAACCTCTTAGCAAAAAATTAAACCCCATCAACCGTGCTTTAGCAGGTTTTGATGTTTGATGTTTTGAGACTCTTTCCTAAATTCAAAGATTGAATCATGTGGCAGTGGTTTGTGGCAAAATAAATATAGGTGACATTTGGCAAACATCACATACACGATATTAATTTTAGTTTAGTTTTGAGAGCAGTAATTTCCTTTTTTTTTGGTGTTCATGAGTACTCATTTGTGTCATTTGTGTATCTTTTAATTTCTGTGGCACTCACTATTACTACACATATTTCTGATCTTAATATAGGTTTCAGGTTTAATTGATCTAAACACACTGGGCTTAGATTGTGAACCTATTAATAAAAGTATGTCCTTATAAATTTGTCAAAGGACCTGTGGTTGACCACATATAAACACTCACTACCTCGGAATTAAGGAATGCTAACTAAAGGAACTTCTCAAAATTCTTCTATTAGGAGTATTTAGCAAAATTCTCATCCTATACATTTCCATACATGAGGGTTTTCATTCAGTCACTAAAAGCTAACTTAGTTATTTAGATAGTTTCAATGTTTTCATAAAGATATGACACAATTTTTAGAGAGTTTTGAATATTGTTTTTTTTTTAGGTAATCTTTTAAATAATTTTGATGACATTATTATTACAGTAAGACATGTTAACTGTCTAGCTCCTTCTTTTTAGCTAGGGACTCATGATGAGTAATATTGTTATTTAACCCAGACTTTGAGCACACACAGACAGATATATTGATGACAGCAGATGTTTCCCCAAATATTTGTGCCCAATGACAGCACCCAGCTGCAGTTTTTAAACTGAACATTGAGGAAAATGCCTTCATTGGTGAAGATTTTCACTGTGGACCGGAAAATTGTTTTTTTTGGCTCAGGATATTCGATTGTATCATCTTGCTTTAACATTACAAACATGTGAATATTCCTTTTGTTTACATGGTGACAACAGACTGAGAAAGTGCCTTGCTAACTGGCCTTTTAATGTGTTCACAAAAGAAAAAAGTATAGTTACAAGTTGACTGGAAGGTGGTTTCAGATTTCCTCTTGGATAACACCGCGACATAAAAAACAACGCTCAAATGACACAAAAGCCAACGCTAATGCAACTGGAAAACAACAATAGACTAAAATCAACAATGTATTAAAAATACACAGAAAAAAAGCACAATTTAATGTTCTGTGTTGAATTTCAGATAAGTGGAGGCCATGTTTAGTTTAGTGTGTTGTTTTAGGTATGTCCTCAGCTTCGAAATTTAACCCAAAAGAGTCAGTTTAAGGAGTTTAATAGTTTAATCAGATAAAACTATATTGTCATTTGTAATATTCAGAAACATCTTTAGTGTTGATTAGAATTACAAGTTGAATTATACCATATATCTAATAAGGTAGGAGAAAAGTGTTTGTAATGGCTCAGGTTTTAGTGGAAACCTTTTCACTGTCAGATGTAGTTTCATTGCATGTGGGAAGAGGTATACCAGGTTAGTTTTTAACCCAGGACTTGTACCTATGCAGTAACCTCAAAGAAATGATCGAGTTATCAAGATAGGTGTACGTTTTCCAACTGTGCTTTGTTCAGTTTCAACTATCTTAATGTTATTGTTAGATTTTCCAAGTATGTTTAACCTGGAAACACTGGGGTATATTCCACATTATGATGTGTTTTGTGTGGAGTGACTATTAAAGAGAGGGTTGCAAAGGGCAAAGGAGGTGGGAAAAGGTCTCACTTTCCTATAAACCTTAAACCAACAACTCACACACACACCCCGAATCAACCTTTGTCTTGCACCTTCGGTGTTGAGATTTCAACTTTCCCTTTTGTCACTGTCTTTAAGCTTTGTCAGCTTTATCTTTTAACAATTTCAAATCCCAAGAGTTTTAGTGGTCAAACCAGCTGCTCAGACTTGTAAAACTCAGAGAAGAATTGATGAGGAAAGGACTGTATGTGTGTGTGTGTGTGACAGAGATGGACGGCAAGCAAGCTCTGGGGGTCTGCAGCAAGATAGTGAGCCCTGAACTCACCCGTTTAAATGAGAACAATCTGGACTGCCTGCAAGAGCCAACTAACCCAGAAAGAAAGACGAGCGTGGGAGGGAGTGGAGCAGTGAGAGGACAGGGAATTAAAGCGCCCGTCAAAGAGGAGAAGGATTGACAGGACGCGGAGAAGAAAGTCTCAGACACCTGTGGCGGAAGCCCCTCAGCTCACTGTTTGGTTGAGGGGGAGACTGAGGGGTAAAGTGACTGACTGCAAAGCTCAGTGCTGGACCATACCAGACCAGACCATGCTGGGCTAGAGCTGCGGTGAACAGCCGCACTGTAATAACTCAGAGACTGGGGGGATGAAAGGCGATAGCCTGGCAGGAATTGGTTTACAGCCAAGGCAGTCGACACTTGTGGATGCTGAGACTTCCCTTTCAGACAGAGGCAAGCTTAAATGCAGGGAGTGTAAGGGTAGCTTTCCTGTCTGTGACTGCTTGGGTGTACAGACCTGCAGCAGGTCAGGCAGTGGAAACTATATGATGGACGAGGACAGAGTGATGAAGACTCACTACAGAGTTATGAAAGCTGGTGATGATGATGTATAGCATGGCAGTAGCATTTTTGGGACATTGGCTTCACCAGGTGTTTGAAAGAAAGTAAGTTCCTGTCCTCTGTCAGATGGGATTAAGAAATGGGATACATGCCACTGGTTTCACACCAGCTGGTGCCCAAGATTCTGGCATGCATCTGGATCATTTACCACTGTTTTTGATGTGGTGTTAAATAGCCGTAATAATCAGGCAGTCTGACAGTAGGAAGTGTTGAGGCATAAAGAGATTACTTCCAAGCTGTAACTACAAAATGTAAATGCTTTCATAAAGACTTCCTCGTATACATTTCCTATTTTACAGTACCCACATCCCCAACAGATTTTTTTATGACTGTAGTGCCTGATTTCATAAACCTCCATTCTTGGTATTAAGTAATCCATGAAAACTAGAGTCACCCTCTAAACATGGACACATGCAGAATCAAAATTTTACCCTCTAGAAAATTCTCTACTCTAAAGAATTAGTTTTTGTTTATTAAAAGTTTTGCTAAATAAATAACCTTTGTGCTTTAAATTAGCCTAGATTTCATGAAAGCTTGAAGAGGAGCACCTCTCTTGGTAAACCATTGAGTGAAAAATTTAGGGAATTTTTCCCTCTGTTCAGTGCAGGATTAAATCGGCCGATACGCTGCATTGCTAAAGTGGTACTAAATTAGCTTAAGGCACTCCCCGTTGTAATGTTTTGGCTAACTGCTGTAAGTGGAACTCTTATTTTGAAGTGTGAAGCACCGGAACAGGATTTACATGTAAAATGTTAGAGCATTGCATTGTTGACTTTTAGTTGTAGTAGCACATCAAGAGCATGCAAAAAACCGGCTGATGTCGGCAGTTCACACATATGGTATGGTTAAGTTATTCCTAAAAAACGGCCAGTCATAACACCTGTCTTTGTTAGCAATAACATTTCTGTTGTCCCAACCTAGCATAGCACCTGAAGCCAGCTCCTTTAAACCACGATTTAAAATAGCCCTGGGACACATAAACAACAACATATATATATAAAAAACAGCACTCCACTATAAAAATCCTGTGAGACATCGCGTTGGGCTATGAAGAGCAGTCGAAAATATACGCAGAAAACTTTACAGGCGACACCACCCTCAACAAGTGCAGAAGAAAAGCTAGCAATGGCAGAGGAGGATTTGCCTATCTCTGTGAGGACTCTCCGGAGCGAGCTACGAGTTTATCGTGAAGGTATGACGAACGAGATAAAGACACATATAGAGAACATGCATCAGGAAATACGGAAAGATATATCCTCACTCCGAGAAGAAGCCAAAGCAGACATTAAGACGCTTCGTGATGAACTTTCACAGAAAATAGAAGCACTACACAAGACACACACTGAAACAGCAGACACACAGAAAGAAATGGAAAAATCACTCTGCGACGCGTCAGACAGGATAACTGCTATAGAGACAGCACACGAGGCTCTAAAGAAAGAACATAACAAACTACAGGAGAAGTGCATGGATCTTGAAAATAGAAGCCGCAGGCAAAACCTACGTGTGGTGGGAATCAGTGAGGACACGGAGGCAGGGAACCCGAGCCGCTTTGTGGAGGCGTTTTTCACAGAAGTGCTCGGAGAAACACACTTTGAATCGCCCATCATTATAGACCGGGCCCACAGGACCCTCGCACCGAAGCCTCGGGATGGAGAGCGCCCCAGAGCCATCATTGTCCGCCTTCACTAGTACTCCGATAGAGAGAAGATCCTCCAGCTATCTAGAGCTAAAGGCCGCCTGCTCTACAAGGGGTCCCCTGTACACATCTTTCCAGACATGAGTCCGGAGGTCGGCAAACTACGCGCGTCCTTCAACCCGGTAAAAGTGAAACTGCGCAACGCTGGAATCCCTTACAGCCTGTACTACCCGGCGAAGCTGATGATCACGGTGAATGGCACCAAACACTCATTTACAGACCCGCAGGAGGCAGAAAAATTCATCATGACCCAGGCCTAGACTGGCTCTGAAAGGAAGACTGGATGAGCGAATAGCCTCAGAGAATAATAAGAATATTATGGACAAAGTTATCAGCTGCACGCCTCTGACTCAATGAAGGTAACATTTAATATGCCAAAGGGCAATTAGAATTGTTTTGTTTTCTCTCCAGCCTCCTCCTCTCTTTGGCTAACTTAACTGATATATCCTATCACTTATTATTTATTTATATATTTTGGAAAATATTATGAGAGGAGGTAAGGAGCTGAATTTTATTTATAATTTTTGTTCCTCAATTAACAGAAGGGTCAGCTGAAATTATCTTTTATGTGTCCCAGGTACAAATAATTAAAAATGTATGGAGCTTAGTGGTAAGTCAGATGTCCGTATACCTTCTAATGTCAAGGTTGGACAAAGGTCTCTTTAAAGACTACTTTTCTTTTTGCTCCCATACTTATATTTTGGTTTTGGGGAAGGTTAAGGGGGGGTTCAAGTTTAGCCTGCAGAAGGCAAAACTATGTTCTATTTGTTTCTATTTTGTACTTAGAAGGATGCCACATAAGAAGCCCAAAACAGTGATTAATGAACAAGCAACAGTTGGTCATGTTAAAAGATAGTACTCTTTCAGCTACAATAATGCCACAGAATCTGGTCAAATTTGTATCATGGAACTGCAAAGGCCTGAATGGGACAGTGAAGCGGGGTAATACTTTAGCTCATCTGAAAAAACTGGGAATGGAGATTGGTTTTTTACAGGAAACTCACCTGAGAAACCGAGATCATAACAAACTACTTACTAGATGGATAGGACAAGTATTCCACTCGAGTTTCAGTGGGAAGAGCAGGGGAGCAGCTATATTAATAAATAAAGAAATACCATTTATTGCCTCAAAAACAATACCAGACCCCCAAGGGAGGTATATAATCGTAACTGGCAAATTATATGATAATTTAATTACACTCGTGAACATCTATGCTCCTAATGTTGATGATGAACAGTTCATTTTATCGGTACTATCAAAATTACCAAATATGGACTCTCATCAGTTAATAATCGCAGGGGATTTCAACCTAGTGCTCAATGCAAACCTGGATAGATCATCACATAGACAGGCCACACTATCTAAGTCTGCAAAAGTCATTCAAAACTTTATGGAAACTTATAAAATAATAGATCCGTGGAGGACTCTTAATCCTAATAGACGCGAATACTCTTATTATTCCCCAGTGCATCAGACATATAGCAGGATAGATTTCTTCTTGATAGATAACAAGTTTCTTTCATTAATAACACACTGCAAGTATGAAACAATAATGTTGTCAGATCACGGCCCAGTCACTTTACATTTAGCCTTTGGATACAAGCATACATCCAAGAGATGGAGTTTTGATAATGGCTTACTATCAAATAAGGAGGGGAGAGAAGAAATTAAAAACCAAATATTGCTTTATTTGACGTTCAACGATACCTCAGATATTGCTAAGGCTACTCTGTGGGAGGCAATGAAAGCATACCTTAGAGGGCAGATCATTTCATGGAAGAGTTTGATAAATAAGCGACAAAGAGAGAAGGAGAACCAAATAATGGAGGAATTGGCAGAACTAGATAAACAACACTCAACCAACCCATCAACAACCTTACATAATAAGAAATTGTCCCTGCAGACAGAACTTGGCTTTATCTATACTTCCAGAACTGTCAAACTTTTAACCAAAGCAAAACATAAACATTATGAGCAGGGAGAAAAACCAGGTAAAGTATTAGCACAACAGATAAAAGAACAAGCCGCTTCGCGGTTGATCACAGAAATATGTACCAATACAGGTCAAACTACTAGAGATCTTAAAGAAATAAACGATACTTTCAAAAGTTTCTATACAAAGTTATACACCTCAGAATCTAGAGAAAATCCCACACTCCTAGACACATTTTTTGACAAACTGGATATCCCACTAATCAGACCAGAAGACAAAGAACACTTAGAAGAACCCATAACAAAGGAAGAAATAGACCAAGCCATAAATCAAATGCAAAACTCTAAGGCCCCTGGTCCAGATGGCTATACATCAGAGTTCTACAAAGCTTTCAAAACCCAAATCTCACCTTTACTATTAGAAGTATTTAATGAAGCATTAATCAAAAGATCCCTACCTCCAACATTCTATCGAGCAAACATATGTGTAATTCATAAGAAGGACAAGGATCCCCTAGACCCGGGTTCATATAGACCAGTAAGCCTACTAAATGTGGATAATAAAATATTTGCGAAAGTGTTAGCAACACGTTTGGAAACAGTTCTACCAACAATTATTTCTCAAGACCAAACTGGATTCATAAAAGGTCGACAACTGTTCTTCAATATTAGAAGATTATTAAACATCATTCATACAAAAAGCAATGAGAACTTACACTCCGAAATCCTTCTCTCGTTGGACGCGGAAAAAGCCTTTGACAGGGTCGAATGGGATTACCTTTTCCTGACCCTGTCAAAGTTTGGATTTGGCCCTAGAATTATAGATATGGTCAAGATTTTATACGCTCATCCCCAAGCCTCTGTACAAACAAACAATGTACATTCTAGTTACTTCCCTCTCAGCCGCTCTACCAGACAGGGATGCCCCCTTTCACCACTATTGTTTGCGCTAGCCATCGAACCCCTTGCTATCCGGTTACGTTCATTAAAGGAGTATGCCGGAATTACAAGAGGAAAAACTGGACACAAAGTATCTTTATATGCGGACGATCTTTTACTTTATATAATGAAACCCTTGGAATCAATCCCAGCTATAATGACAACACTAAATGAATTTGGAATAATATCAGGCTACAAACTGAATTTATCAAAGAGTTTGTTATTTCCAATAAATTCCAAAGCTCAAGAAAATATAAATACTTTCAACGTCTTCCCATTCACAATTACCACCAAATTTAAATATCTCGGGATACATATTACACAAGAATACAGTGGCCTACTGAAACAAAATTTTTTACAACAGTATGACCTAACGGAAAACAACATGGACAAGTGGAATAACCTTCCAATTTCATTGGCAGGACGAGTAAACATTGTTAGAATGAATATACTGCCCAAGTTTCTATTTCTATTTCAGTGCATTCCTATTTTGATAAACAACACATTTTTTACTAAGCTGGATTCCTTAATATCTAACTTTATATGGAATAAAAAGACTCCAAGAATAAAAAAGTATTTCTTGCAAAGACCAAAATATCAGGGAGGCATGGGGTTACCTTGTTTTCGACGTTACTACTGGTCCTGCAATATCCGGTCTTTGTCATTCTGGTTGTCACCTCGGGGGGCTGACTGGGTTAGGATGGAGAGTGATAGTAATACATTTCCTTCACTAGAAGCTTTGATTTACTTAACTCTCCCCGAGCATAAGTTGAAGCTTAAAAATCCAGTAGTCTCCCACTCAGTTAAAATATGGTCTCAGATAAGAAAACATTATGGATGGAAGAATGCCTCTGTACAAGTCCCATTGATAAATAACTATACATTTACCCCATCATTCTCAGACAAGTCACTTCACCAGTGGACTCTTAAAGGAATACATTCTATAAAAGACCTATTTATTGATAATCTATTCCCCACATTTCAGCAATTGCAGGAGAAGTTTCACATAGAAAACAGAGATTTTTTCAAATATTTGCAGATCAGAAGCTTTGTGAAAAGCATGTTTCCTTCCTTTCCCAGTCGGCCCCCGGACTCTATGATGGACACAGTGCTCTTGTCCGATCCCCTTAAAAAAGGTGCAATAAACAAGATTCATAACATGTTGTCGGAGTTGGACTGCACTACCACATTAGACCATCTAAAGAGAGCCTGGCAGGAGGACCTGAGGGTGAACATCACGGAAAATCAATGGACAAAGGCTCAAGAATGTGTTCACTCCTCATCTGTGTGTGTCAGGCATGGACTTTTGCAATTTAAAATATTACACAGATTACATTTATCAAAACTGAAACTGTCAAAGATGTTCTCTTCTGTAGATCCGTCCTGTGACAGATGTAAACAGGGACCGGCTTCACTTGCACATATGTTCTGGAACTGCCCTCACATAATAACATATTGGGACAGGGTATTCATAACCTTGTCCAAAATTTTGAAAAAAACACTAAAACCAGACCCTATACTGGCGCTGTTCGGAGTGAATCCGGTCACTGTGGAGCTCTCAAATAACCAAAAAAACATGACACGCTTTGTATTGTTACTGGCACGCAGGTTAATTTTATTGAACTGGAAGAGCACGGTGGCCCCTTCCCTCTCGGTTCTAATGAAGGAAGTAATGAAACACTTACAATTGGAGAAAATTAAATTCTTACTGAGAGGGAAATTAGATACATTTGACTTAACGTGGCAACCCTTTATAAACCATTTCAATGCTACAAATGGGTGATTGTCCAACTCTGAAAGGGCGTTACATGCATGGCATCCTCTGTTCAATGTTTTTGGTTCAGTTTTTCCCTTTTTTTTTTTTTCCCCTTACGTATGTTTTGACTTATTTGATTTTGTCTCTGCTCTCTACCAAATGAG
>JBAGKM010000010.1:33618504-33636415 GCA_037177155.1 Melanotaenia catherinae | reverse complement strand
GAATTGTAGCCTCAGTTTCCTGTTCTTAGCTGGCAGGAGGCACCCGGTGTGTCTTCTGCTGCTGGAGCCCATCTGCTTCAAGGCTGGATGTGTTGTGTGTTCAGAGATGATGTTCTGCAGACTTTGGTAGGAACCAGTGCTGATTGGACTTCATCTCCAACCAGTCTGCCCATTCTCCTCTGACCTCTGACACCAACCAGACATCCTGGTCCAGACAACTGCTGCTTGCTGGATATTTTCTCATCTTCAGACCATGGTGTATGATGATTGTGTGTGAAAATCCCAGTAGATTCTTCCTCATTCTGATGCTCAGTTTGACCTTCAGCAAGTTTCTTGCTGCAGTTTCTGCCGTGTGATTGGCTAACTAGATATTTGTGTTAACAAGCAACTGAATGGGTGAACCTGATGAAGTGGCCGGTCAGTGTATGACAGCTGAGTTTAAAATAAGTAACTCTGTTGGGGTTATACCTCTCTTGATATCCTTTTCATGATGGACACAGAGCTGCTGGGTTTTCCCTTTCATAAGTTTGTGATTTGATTTCTGTGTTGCTGTTTTGCAGTTGAAGACATAAAGGGCAAGTTCAAGAACCTTCGGACCGTTTTTAACCGTGAATACAAGGCAGTTCAGGCCAGTCGGGCCTCTGACAAACATTATATGTCCAAATGGAAACACTACCAGCAGCTGCTCTTCCTCTGCGAGTCCTGCGAAGAAGACGACTCTGCTGACGACCTGCAGATACTGATGGCACAAGAGGGCAGAGATCTGGAACATGGAAACCAAACTCCCTCCTCCATCCTGAGTAGTTTCTCCTCCAGCTCCACCCAGGCCAGAAGCATTAAACTCACCAACAACTCCAGCCACAGCAATAGCAACAACGCCGCATACCAAATTTTCCTCTCCACAGCGGCAGATAATGTCAAACCAACCAGCCAAACGGCTGCTCCCACATTACCATCCTCTCCATCCAGATCACTGCCTGACAGGAAGTCATGTGGAAATTCCTCGTTTTTAAACGTCTCTGCATCCAGCTCATTTCAGCCAGAAGGAAAAGTGATGTCTGACTCCCGCTGCCTCTGGAGCGAAGCCAAAGTTCAGCAGCTCATATCGTTTTACTCTGGTAGGTGATAAATTGTTATTAGTCTTCTGCTAGTTATCCCTTCATAAAATGATATTACAAACACAATAATATAATAATAACAATAGCAATATTTGTTCTAATGTATATATTTAACATGTTTCTAGAAGAATCAAATGATTTTCTTTTCTCACAGAGCACAGCTGTTTGTGGAACCACAAGTCAGAGAATTACAAGAACCGTCTGTTGAGACAGAGCCTGCTGCAGACGCTGAGTGGCCTCCTGTCTAACAACGAGCCCGTCCCGTTCACAGGTATTTTTATGATGTCATGTGATGGAAACTCGTTGATCTGATTGGTCTGTACAAACAGGAAGTGTCTGAGGAGCTAACTCTGTTGTCCTTCCTTCTTCAGTGGAAGATATAAAGACGAAGTTCAGGAACTTGAGAACCATCTTCCAGCGGGAACACAAAGCGGTAAGCTCCAACAAAACTTGTGGCTCAGAGGACTTCTACCTCCCAAAATGGAAACACTACCATGAGCTGATGTTTCTCTGCGACTCCTGCGACGAGGAGGAGCATCCTGAAAAGCTCCATTTTCATAACCAGCAGGAGTCGGGCCTCCTCCGCTTTGATGACCAAAACCCTCCCTCCTCCTTGCACTACCGCACCTCCAACCAAACTGCCGTCAATCCGACCGTCACCACACGGCGCCTGGAAGCCCCGCCTTCACCAACTCCTCCAGACTCCCAACACTCTTCCCCTTCCTCTTCCCCCTCCACATCTTCCTCTTACACCAGCAGAGTGTCCGGCCGCAAACGGGTGAATCAGCAGTTGACAGGCACTTCCGGTGAGTTGATGAACTTGATGAGGGCTGTTTGTCAAAACCAAACGGTGTCGCCACACACCGGCTTTCTGAAATATGTGGAGGAGTGTCTGAACGAGACGCCACCAGACAAAGTCAAGAAACTGAAGAAGATGATCATTGAGACTATTCATAGTGTGGTGGAGGAAGTTTAGTTTGTCTGTAGTGATTTTATCGATGCATATATTCAAACATTCCCATCAGCTGTGAAATCATTCTCTCATTCCAAGTTGCTGCAACACATCGTCCTGTCAGTTATCTCCATTGCCTCAACTGCACCTGCTGAAGCCATTGCACGTTATTTATCCAGCATCTACGATACCACAGATGAAACAGCCGAACTTTTGGTTCCTTTGATTAATTCCTTCCTACAGGTAGGTGCTCTTGGGTCCTGCTGGTCACATGTCCATACTTGAAATGATGAAAACAAGTATGTTAGGTAAACAGGTTTCTCTTGTAAGTGAGACTGTGTCCCAATGGGACTACCTGTATAAATAAAATAAAAATAAATAAAAAGTATAGGCCCAAAAAAACAAAAATCTACGAGTGTGGATTAATTTTTCAGTTCTTAAAAACAAGTCAGAAAATACAAGTCAGCTTTACAAGTTTAAAATGCAAGTCCATGTCCAATACAATACATGTAAATATTACAAGTCCATCACAGGGGCAGCTGCCTAAACAGGGAAGCCCAGACTTCCCTCTCCTCAGCTTGTCCAGGGGGATCCCAAGATGTTCCCAGGCCATCCAAGAGATGTAGTCTGTCCAAGGTCTCCTCCCACAGGGACATGCCAGGAACACCTCACCAGGGAGGCATCCAGGAGGCATCCTGAACCAAATAAACTGGCTTCTCTCGATGTGGAGGAGCAGCAGCTCTACTCTGAGCTCTTCCCGGATCACCGAGCTTCTCACCCTATCTCTAAGGGAGAGCCCGGCCACCCTGCAGAAAAAACTCATTTCGGCCGCTTGAATTCACAATCTTTGCCTTTTGGTTCAGCTCCTTCTTCACCACAACAGACCGATGCAGAGTCCGCATCACTGCAGACGCCGCACCGATCCACCTGTCCATCTCCCTCCATCCTTCCCTCACTCGTGAACAAGACCCCGAGATACGTGAACTCCTCCACTTGGGGCAGGACCCTATTGCAGACCCAGAGAGAGCACTCCACCTTTTTCCGGCTGAGGACCATGGTCTCGGACTTGGAGGTGCTGATTCTCATCCCAGCCGCTTCACACTCTGCGAATCTCTCCAGTTAGAGCTGAAGATCACGGCCCGATGAAGCCAACAGAACCACATCATCTGCAAAGAGTAGAGACCCGATCCTGAGGCCACCAAACCGGATCCCCTCCGCCTTGCATAACATTAGTAACTGTACTTGCACAGAGACAAAATCTCTTTCAAAAATGTGCAAAAATTTTAAAGAATGATTAATTAAAAAACTACTTTAAAATTAACTTCAAACTGCTGCAGTGATATTGCTGATCCATGCAGGTCTGGAAAGATGGTTCCTCCTCCAGTGACCTGTCAATTATCTGAGGTGGCACTCGGAGTGTCCAATCAGATTTCAGAGGGGGCTCCGCCCCAGTTACACACCAATCTGATCAATAATTTGGCCTGGCAACCACAACCAGGCCAAAGCATGCACAGCAGTTTGAAGCCAAGGAAAGCCGACTCCAAGGAGTAATTACAACAAATATTTTTCTCATTTCTTTCTTTGTAATGTTTATTGGACAGTAAGAGTTTGGTAACCAGAACTCTCACCACATCAACACAAACAGCATCATATTTACACCAGACCGCATATACAAAGAACAAAGACCCATCAAATCTGTGCTCATAAATAAAAAAAAAGAATATTTACAGTTTCCACAAAACAAACAATACGGTTACGGTGTCTGTCAGAGGTTACTGCATTTACAACATTTACGGGTTTTCTCAGTCTCAGAGCAGCTTGGTTTGGTTCTCATACTCCTTAAGATTCAGCGTTTCTTATTTCCTGAAGGAGTTCCATCTTCTCATGACCTGGTTTTGGTTCTGACACCTTTCACCACCACTTTCCCCGACTCCTTCTTCAGGTCTCCTTGAATGGTACTAATTTTCATCCCCAGGTCCCTGATGTGGACTCTGACATTGGCCAGGTTCCTCTGCCAGGCAGCGTCCATCTTTATGGTCTTACCTGCTTGGCTGTGGCCCTCATCGGGGTCAGCGTCTCTTTTGGTTGCTGTGCTGGTGCCACCAGCTCTTTTCATTCTCTGATGGTCCCTCAAATCCGGCTTGGTGGCATTGGATATCGTGGCATTCTTACTTCGCAGTTGTTTTTCAGTCACAGAAGGTAGATTTGAAGAATCTAAAACCCTGCCTGCCTTGTTTTGTTGATTCTTGAACAGAACTTCCAATGGACCATGATTCCCGGTGTTCTTACTCTGAAGTCGAGCTTGTTCTGATACTCCACTGTCCAGTTTTGTTTCAGAACTCCCAGTGCTCCTACTTCTTAACCGCTGTTGCTCCGATATGTTAGTTCCAGCCACCGTGTCGGATTTGACAGGAGCAAGTCCCGAGGTTTTACTTTCTTGACGTTGTCCCGACATGTTAGTGCCAGCCACCGTGTCGGATTGGATGGGAGCGAGTCCCGAGGTTTTGCTTTCTTGACGTTGTCCCGACATGTTAGCGCCAGCCACCGTGTCGGATTTGACGGAAGTGAGTCCCGAGGTTTTACTACCTTGACGCTGTCCCGACATGTTAGCGCCAGCCACCATGTCGGATTTGACGGGAGCGAGTCCCGAGGTTTTACTTCCTTGACGTTGTCCCGATATGTTAGCGCCAGCCACCGTGTCGAATTGGATGGGAGCGCGTCCTGAGGTTTTGCTTTCTTGACGTTGTCCCGACATGTTAGCGCCAGCCACCGTGTCGGATTTAACGGAAGTGAGTCCCGAGGTTTTACTACCTTGATGTTGTCCTGACATGTTAGCGCCAGCCACCGTGTCGGATTTGACGGGAGCGAGTCCCGAGGTTTTACTTCCTTGTTCCCATATGCTGGAGTCCATCTTTGAGTCTGGATCAGTAAAATCGCTGATCCCAGGTTTCTGACTATGCTGCCTACGTGCTTCCCACATGCTAACATTGGCAGTCTTGCTTGGCTTTGCTGAAGTGGGAGTGCTGGAATTTTTACCTTTCTGTTTCTGTGGTTCCCACATGCTGGGATCTAGTTTAACTGCCGGGACAGAACGTCCCACATGTTTCCTTCCGGAGCTGGAGTCTGGAGAACTATCTTTAGTTTCAGATGCCGTTTCCTGGAGCTCTGGAGGTAACTTTGATGCAGCGTGTTGAAGCGGTCTTGGTGACGATGGAGGTGATGGTGATGGGGGTGGCGAAGCTTCAAGGGAGTCCCTGCGACTGTCTATGAACTCCAGGGAGGAGCCCAGCATGCCGGCCAGCTCGGGGGTGGCCTCCACCAGCTCCAGAGGGTCCTTTACATCGGGTCTGAAGGAGGCGAGTTCCTGTTCATCAGGACCGGTCAGGAGCTGTGACAGAGACGCCTGCCGGTAGAACTCATCCTCGGGGACGGACTGCACGTTGAGCTGAGGGAAAAGGCGGCGGAAGGAGCGCGATGTCATCCGCAGGCGGCCCAGGACGTCGGAGAGGAGGAGCCAGTTCCTGGGCCTGAAACAAAGATGGAAATGATGTGAGAATTATGCCAAACATGCTGCATCTTCTGATGCTCCACAGCACCACCTACTGGCAGTCCAAAGCCTGCATTGCAAGAATCTTAATGAAATTTGGTCCACATCTTCATGGAGCCATGGTCTAAAACCAACAGGAAGTCAGCCGTTGTGGTTCAAGTAGCTATTTTGGGGATTTGCAGATGTTACATTTTCACAAACTCCTACAGATTTGGCTTCAAAACTGGCTAATACACTGAAGGTGGTTAAAAGTTTAAACCTAACAGGAAGTTCTGGACAGCAGGGGCAGTCAAGCCAATCCAACGCATTAATTCCAACCACGATCAGAACACAGTTATCTTAATGGATAATTTATTCAGTGTCATGATTCCAATCACTTCCTGTTAAATGCCAGTCCTTCACCATGAAACAAGAAGCTGCTGTTACTCAGCGCCACACTGACCTACAATGCAGATAATTCCCAATGTTGATGAAAATTCCATTCATCACTATTCATTAACAGTTAGCGCACCACCTAGCGACTATGTTAAGTCGCCCTGATCCCATAAGCGGCCTCTCATTTGTATGAAATTAAGACAGTTTCAATCAACTAAACAGTGAACATCCCTCTTATTAATTAAAAAGATGAATAATCTGTTTACAGGCTAGTTTAGAATATAGCTGATAGATTAATCTATCAGAAAAGACTCGTGCACCGCAGCCTTGCTGTCTCTTTTATTCACTGGATATGAAAAACTTTGTAACTGCAGATTTTCTGAAGACCGAACCAGAAACGTGTCCTCCATAAATGTCAGCGCAGGAGGAAGGTGGGAGTAGAAGAGACAGCTTCTCTTTTATATATTCTGCTGCTGAAGCTGAAAACATCAATGGAGGCGTTATTGATTCACAATGTCTGTCAATGTGCGTGTGTGAAGGGCAGATTAACACACACCCACAGCGGTTGACAAGGCCACATGTTGCTTTGCAGCCGGTCGCTGCCTGAATGTTAAGCAGCCGGTGAAATGTGCGCGTCGCCGCCCGCGACCTCGTATCCAGGAAGAGCCATTAATACGACATCAGACGCCGCAGAGGAAAGAGACGGAGGCAGAGGAGAAAGAGAGAGGCGGAGATGAGCGGCAGGGGAGGAAGACGGAGTGGAAGCCAATTAGCTGCGTCGCCACGGCGATGCAATCCTCGTTAACGACCTCTCCGTCTGTCCTCCCTCTCCTCTTTTTTCTCCCTCCTTTCCTTCCTGAGCTGCTCTCTGCTGCCTAATTGGTGTCTGAGTGTGAAGAGACGTGTTGAACACCACCGAAGAAGAATGTGTGAGCGAGACAGAGAAAAGCCCAGTGTGAATAACATACAAAGCTGGTGCGGGTGTGGTTCTTGTTAGGGCCTCTTCCTCCAGCCGCCTTTGTTCAGCACCGCTTCCTTTAGTTACAGTTCTCTGGAGTTGCTGAACCCAACGTCCTGGCGGGTTTGTTCTGGCTCTTTTACCTTCACAGTTTTTTGTTTTTCTTCGGACTGATGCCAAATCAAAGGTATTTTTTTTACTTTAATCTTTTGGACAGATTTAGACCCAATCCCTAATTCCTTCCCAAACCCATGAACTATGACACCAGGCGTTACGGTGGAGTTTGCCTCGTCCACTCATCTGTATCTCCACCGGGTCAAACTTCCTTCCTGCTCTGCTTCTAAACTCTCCATCGTGAAACCATGACTCACGCTAAATCCTCACTTAAATACTGCTGTTTGTTTTTAATGATGACAACAATGCTAGTTGATCACCTGCAAACCAGAAACAAACCACGTGTCATTTTTGTGCTTTTTATCAGGGATCTCAGTAAATCCAGCCCTTTTCATGCTTTCAGACAGAAACCTCTGGCACCGGTGTTGTTCTGGAGTCTCAGAACTTCTATGCTTTACGTTCACACCAGTTTAACCAGAACCAAAGTGGGAAAGTAACATCATTAGTGGGAGGCGTCCATCACACCGTCCAGCAGCTCCAACTAAAGTCATGTAACCACGTCGAGCTCCACTTTGGGCCAAGTTGTTTTTACTGTAGCAGTACTCCCTCCCCACCTTCTGATGCTTATTATTTGGTCAGCAGAAACGTCTCTAATCTTTATTTAAAACATGAAATATAAAGTTCTGATGAGAGGACATCCTTCAGTTCAGTTATCAGGCTGGAAAGTTCCCAACAGAAGGTCCTAGGTCAGTAGGTGTTCAGTAGGTAGTTCTTTAATCATGTACATTTTAGGTCTTATTTGTTTTGTTCCAAGTAGCTTACTCAGTTTAATTACAGTTTATCATGATGTTCTATCTCCAATGTGCTCCAGTTCTTTTTTTTTTTCCAAATATTCCTTATTTCCTAACTCTTAACACCTGTTATACCATGGTCTGGGTCGTGATTCTGATTGGCTGGAAGTTGTCCATTAAAACGTGATAATGGACACCTATGAAAGAAGTTCCGGTCAAATAGCCTTATTGCTGTAAATTATTGCTAAATGGTAGTTAGTAACCGTGGCAACAGAAACTCAGATGCTGGGCTGCAGATGCGCCAGATCAGAGCCGCCTGCAGGCTTATTGAACATTTAGGAAACTATCTGTGGCCTTTGACTGAAACAAAATGTTGCATCATCCTCTGGACACACACCAGCTGTAAGAGCTGCACCCGCCCTCTGAAATGTGTGTGTGTCTCGTAACACAACGTTAACCAATCATCTCCCTTCCCTCCACTGATCAGGTCTAATACAACAGCTGACCGACCAGCTGCAGGTTCTGTGTCAGAGCTGGTTACCTTGGCAACGCGTCACAACAAAATAGTCCACTCAGCCGCTTCCTGTGGAAAACTTTTTAATGGTTAAAAAAAAATTAAGGCATTAATAATTTAATATGTTTTCTTTTGTAAGTGACCATGGTATAAGCGGGACTTCGAGGTTTCCATTAACATAAATTAATGGACTTCACGGAGGACGGTCCACGCCTCCACATTGTCCATTAATTTCTGATAATGTGATAACCTCGTTGGGCTTTATTCTGACATAACTGCTGTGAAGACAGCACGGAGACAATCCCGCTGTTAGAAAAACCTGGACCAACATGGAGGTAAAAACTTGTTTATTAAACAAAATGAGTAAAAACATTAAGGTGCTTTCGGTTCAACACTGATGTCTCCAATCAGGTCCTCTGGTTCTGGTTCAGATCCGGTTCAGTTTGTTCTGGGTGATCTGCACCAACAGGTCCGAGTACTTCTCCAACAGCGACTTCGTCCCCTCGTCCTCCAGCTGACCAGAGGGGGCGTGGCCTGGTCCCCGCCCTCCCGACGCCTGCAGCACCGCCTGCAGCTCTGAGTCCACGATGGCGAACGCCTCCTCCAGGATGGAGGACTTCTGAAGATGGCGCTCCAGACCACCGAGCTGTCGGACCCAAAAGCAAGTTCGGATTGAACACAACAGAAAAATACAGGAAAAAATGGCTGCTGTTTCCATGGAGACGGAGCAAACTGACCTGACTGTAGAGGAGAACGGCTCGTCTCACCGTCTGTCTGAGCTCGTTGGCGACCTGCTGACACTGCTGGATGCTGACCTGGTCTTCATCTGGACCTGGATCTGGAGAAAAAACACAGAAATCCCGTCAGACCGGCAAGCGTTCCCTGGAAGGAAGAGTCGTCTTCCTAACAGGGTCGCACCAGACGGCGTTCCAACAATCCGGCTGTTCTTCATGTGGCTTCTTCCTGGATTTTTTGATCCGTAGATAAAAACTCTCTTACAGATAATTTGTGATCCTTGTTTTCCTTCATCCCGAGTGGGAGTGGGAAAACAGGAAGTTACCTGTCGTCCAGGTGGAATCATCTGTTGGAAGTGGGCGGAGTCTGTGTGATATAGGGGAGGAGGAGCAGGTGGGTGGGGCAGAGGGCAACAAATCAGCTGCTGAAGATACATCTGAAACTGAAAAAAAGACCAAATAAAAAAAATGTTCAGATTCATGTTTTTCCCCAGTGGTCCCAACGATCATCCTCACCTGGATCCCTCTGGATTCTGGTCTCGTCCACACCTGTCAAGGCAGGTGTGGTGGGCAGAGGGGACGGGGCGGGGCACTGGATCACCGTTTGGTTTTGATTGGTCGGCGTCTCCCCTGTGCTGCTGATGCTCCATGTTGTGGTTCGGCCCTGTGACGTCACCTGAGTGGGCGTGGCCACCTGCAGGCTGAGATGTTTAAATAGAATCATTCCTGATCAACATAAAAGTTTTCTTTAAGGATTAAAAGGATTTTAATCAAAATGATTTATTTCCAGGTGTAAATACTCAGCTCAAACAATAACAGGACTTAAACTCCACGTTAGATCCTAATGAAAAATATTCCAGCTGAAAATCTTTATTCATAAATACTGGAATGTGTCGAGAACAAATTATCATCAGAGTGATCAAAGGAAATCAAAACCATGAACCATAGCGGACAACCCCTGGACAGTCTGGTGGATGGAACGAGACAGGATGTCCCAGAGGTGCTGGACTGGATTCAGGACAGTCCACAGCATCGTTGCCTTCATCGAGCAGGAACTGCTGACTCACTGCAGCCACATGAGGCCGAGTCCTGGATCAGAAGGAACCAGGTCCCACTGCAGCAGGATGAGGCCTGACAATAGGTCTGAGGATCTCATCCCGGTACCTAAAGGCAGTCAGGGAACCTTTAAGGATGTCCCCCCCATAACCATCATCATGTACAGAATGAGCCATCTACACCTACAGCAGTAAATCTCTTCTACACGTTGCTCTTCGTCAGCACTGAAAACATCATCATCATCATCATCATCTGCTGGTTCAGGTCCAGAGTTTCATCCTGCTAAAGGTTTACATCAACATGCTGCTAAAGGTTTACATCAACGTCCTGCTAAAGGTTTACATCAACAGCCTGCTAAAGGTTTACATCAACAGCCTGCTAAAGGTTTACATCAACGTCCTGCTAAAGGTTTACATCAACGTCCTGCTAAAGGTTTACATCAACGTCCTGCTAAAGGTTTACATCAACATCCTGCTAAAGGTTTACATCAACGTCCTGCTAATTTCCTCCTCAACACGAACTAAACAATAAAGTAGAGACAATGCTGCTCACCGACAGGCTGATTCAAGGAGCAACAGGAGAGGAGGAGGAGGAGGAGAGGAGAAGGAGAGGTGGAGGAAGAGAGGAGGAAGAGCGGAGAAGAGGAGGAGAGGAAGAGAGGAGAGGTGGAGGAAGAGGACGAGGTGGAGGAAGAGAGGAGGAGGAGAGGTGGAGGAAGAGGAGGAGGTGGAGGAGAAGAGGAAGAGAGGTGGAGGAAGATGTGGAGGAGGAGAGGTGGAGGAAGAAGAGAGGTGGCGGAGGAAAGGAGAGGTGGAGGAGGAGGAGGGGGTGGAGCAAGAGAGGAGGAAGAGAGGAGGAGGAGAGGTGGTGGAGGAAGAGGAGGAGGAGGAAGAGGAGGAGGACGCTTTATAAACCGCGCCGGGACAAAGCTTTTTCTTTGGAGAAACAATGAAGGTTAAATAATGGTCTAACGGAGACTCGTACCTGCTGCTCTCATCAGGTTTTCTGGTCTGGAGGTCCAGACCTGCAGATGGGTGGAGGATGTCTGAGGAGGACGAGGGCAGGTTCTCCTTGTTCTCCTCCTGGGTGGAGGTGGTGGTGATGAAGGTGGGGAGGCTGTGGCTCAGTTTGGGACTGGGTGGAGGTTCCAGGTGACGAAGCTTCGAGTTGACCTGCTGGCTGCTGGAGGTGACGTCTGATTGGATGAAAGACAAGAAGAAACGGGTCAGAAAGTGATGGAGGAGGAAGAGGAGGAGGAAGGAGGGAAAGGAGCAGGTGGTCCACAGACAGACGTTCCCACTGTGACCTGCATGATGGATTAACCTGATCAATATTTCCATCAGCTGATTGATTAGATGATCAGAATCACATGAAAACCCAGAAGGACCAAGAAAACTCCAGAGTGTGCACGACCTCACATACACACACAGACACATGCACGCTCACACACACCTCCCAGCGTCCTCCTACACTGGACGACCACCGCCGTGCGTCGTCGTCGTGGCGTCGGCCGCTGGGGCTGATGGGAAATCCCACAGGAAGTTCTGGTGGACCGGTACCGCGGCACTGTGGTCACACAGAACAGTTCCACCCGGTTCAGGTTCAACTATTGATCTGATTGATCCTGTAAAAACTGATCACATGAGACAGAACTGAAGGAAGATTCAGTTTAACAGGTTCTGACTCGGTTCTGACCCGGGTCCATCTCTGATCAAAGTCATCCAACACCTCAGGGAACCGGTTTCCTGGTCCTGGTCCGGTCGGACCCATGTTTCAGACCGGAGGAAGAACTTCCCACACGGGTCGGGTTCTTCGTATTTAACACGTCAACGAGGCGGCGGTGTGCGGATCCAACAAGGAAGGAACGCGTTCTGGTCTAACCGGGTCCGTCATTGGGAACGGCTCATCAACGACGCAAATCTGCAACCTCCACAGAAACGAAGGATCAATACTCTGATATCCGCCCGGCAGGTACCCGATAACTCGGTGCTGATAGAAACATGACGACTCACTTCTGAGAGTCTGAGGCTGTCCTTCCTCTTCCGTGTCACATGACCACAGCAGCTAGGGCGGGCCAATAATTGAATTTTCCACTTCTGGAGATTTATTTTTATGAAAATCGTGATTTTTATTTTCTTAGTTAGCAGCAGACGTCGCCCTGCCTCCACAGCAGAACGGTGTTGGTCTGACAGATTTTCAGTGACGTGGTCCTTCACTCACGCCTGGATTTAGCTGTGTGTTACTAAGAAATGTTGCTCTCTACGAGATGCAGAAGTCAGATTAACCCACAAACTCTTGTTAAGAGTTTATTCCTGCAGTGGATCCTGTACGACAAGGATCCAGATGGAAAGATCACGGAAGCATTGTGTCGCATATTTCTATGTAAGATATGAAGTCGTTTATATGGTGGAAAAGCTACGACATTATATGCTTTATTTTTGCTGGCTTTCATTTATATAAACAAATACATGTTTTTAATAAGTTTATTTATGTTTTGTAAAAGAAAAGAAAAAAAAATCAATTAAAATCGGAAATCGGAGATTTTATTTTTAAGCCATATAGCCAGTGTAGGAAATCATTAAAAGATTTATTTTATAACTCATTTTTATTTCATTTACTTATTAAGTTGTCCTACAAGTATTTGCCAATTCGTTTTATTTATTGTCCATGTCATAAAGACGAAGAGGCAAATCAGGATTGATGGAAAACCAGCATTAACTAAAGGTATCGATGGGAAATTCTATTCTATTCTATTCTACAGTCATTTAGCAGACGCTTTTATCCAAAGCGACTTACATTAGAGAGTAAGAACAACACAAGCATGAATTCAAACAAGATGGACGTCATCATTAAGTGATGGTCAGACTGCTTTGAGTCCAGTTGGACCAGGTCCTGTCATGTAGTGCTAGAACCAGTACATATAAATTTTTTTTTGTCATTTTATTTAAATACAAGATCACGATTTCATCACACAATATCAACTTGGTCATAAGTGCAGCAGCTTCTTCAGTACTTGGTTGAGCCAAATGCTGTATTATTCATCTGTAGATGAAACACGAGACAGGAGACAGTCAACGTCCGAAATGTCCCGATGAAGGGAATAAAAACGGTTTGACTGAAAGTTCAGATGTCAGGACAGATGGAAACCACGGACACGACTACAATGGCCAAGAGGTTCTGACTGGTTAGCTGGGAGTCGTCTTCATGAGGATCCATTCAGAAACCAGTACCCTGGATCTGGGTGTTAACCAGCAGATGGCAGCGTTACTGGTTTATTGATTGTTGTGCAAACATCTACAGATGGTCTGTTTTTATTGATATGAAGTGATTTATTCTGTATCGGTGTGAAGATTTTGATCATCATCTTTCTGTGGTGTTAAAGACTAAAGTCCCAGTTTAGGACATAAACTGGGAGACAATTCAACACCATAAACCTGAGCTGGTGTGCTAGTTTTCAAAAGAAAACTGGGATTGATAATCAACAACATCTTAATGTCTAGTTTTCAGGACGGAGTTTTAGCAGACGGAACTGATTTAGTTTCTAAGACGTTTCCTGTAAAGTCGGAATCTTTCCCAGAAATGTGTCCACAGAAACACAAGAGAATCCAGACCGATGGTCGGAGGCAGAAACACAGATCATATCAGTGTAATCAGTGACGGGAGGATCAACACTGACTGCAGAGAAGATGATCAATTACACGAAACCAGTCCTGGAAGTTTAAAAGATAACTGGGAAGAAGACAACCAGCAGGTTTTTATCCGTGTTGAAGCTTCCAGAGAGGTTTAGAGACTGTCTGTGGTGGATCTCAGAGGAGGATCAAACACTGAGTTTAAGAGTAGATGAAGGTTGGAGAACAGCTCCTGTTAGCTGGTAAACTGGGCTGGAGGTCAGGGATCGGTCCAGAGATGGAAAAGATGGTCTCATCTGCATACAGATGAATATGAGAATGACCTGCAGCCGAAGCAATAATGCTAACAGAAATATAAAATGAATGG
Organism: Melanotaenia catherinae; assembly: GCA_037177155.1. Taxonomy (NCBI): domain Eukaryota; kingdom Metazoa; phylum Chordata; class Actinopteri; order Atheriniformes; family Melanotaeniidae; genus Melanotaenia; species Melanotaenia catherinae. Next base: position 33,622,260 of record JBAGKM010000010.1, on the reverse strand, counting down.
ACCGAGTTCGGATCCCTGAGGAACACCTGTGGACCGGGTCAGTGGATCAGAAAGTTCTTACAGACCAGTAACTCAAACTCTCCAACCAGCTGAGATTCTACAGTCATTTAGAGACGAGATGGATGAGTAACAGGACTCACCAGAACCAGGACTTCCTGTTCGGGTCAGAGCTGCTGAGGAGACGTTAGCGCTCGACTCCGAGGTCACCTGAGGAAACATTTCCAGTTTTCATTTGGTTCAAATTCATCACCTAAAAATGTCCTGAAAACTATAAACATAACAAAAGGTTCAGTCTGTTGGTCCCAGGTGTGGGTCTGTCATGGTCCAGGTGTTCCAGGTCTAAGTCTGTCATGGTCCAGGTGTTCCAGGTGTGGGTCTGTCATGGTCCAGGTGTTCCAGGTCTAAGTCTGTCATGGTCCAGGTGTTCCAGGTGTGGGTCCATCATGTCTACTTACCAAGACGTTGCTGAGGATACTCTCCTCTGAGATTCTACTTGAGACTGTAGCTGGAGGCGGAGCTCTGATTTGCTTTGCCCTAAAACACAGCAGAAACAAACCACTGTTACCATGACAACGAGGCCAGCTGTTACCCTAGAGCAGAGGTGGGCAACCCGCGGCTCTTACATCCCTCTGATGCAGCTCCCTGGCTTTTGAAAATAATTAATGTGTATTCAATTAAAAGTATTTTCACGCTTTGCTGTGTGTCTGAAAGAAGTGAAAACTTTCCTGAAAAGCAAAGGGCTCTCACTTCCTGAACTGGAACAGCCAGAGTGGCTGGAAAATCTAAACTTCATGACATGACAGCACCTGAACACACTGAACACAGCTCTTCAGGGGAAACGACGCTCAGTCCTGCACATGTTGGAGGTTTTGGCATTCGAGTGCAAGCTGACTTTGCTTGCCAGAGATTTACAGAAAGGTTCACTGTCTCACTTCCCCAGTTTGAGTTCAAAACAGCTCACATGATAAAGTCAGAGTATTTACATTCTGCAATTACCGCAAACATCGTTTGGGAAACGTTTCTGTTGAGAGAGGGAAAAACTACATTATCCTTCCCTGGCACTCCCCTAAGCCTCCATCCATCCTAAAGACACCTGCATTGGCAGCTGTGGGTCACCCTGATCTTGATGGAACTGGCCGACACAGCAGACAAAGACACGTGGGTGTCCAAGTCTAAACGGCTGAGAGGAGACCTTGTTTCCGTCAGAGGGTCGTTTACTGAAAACCTCCCAAAACCGGACAAACTTGTGTTGAAAACTTGGATTGTCTTCCTCGACGTTCATGTGAACATGAAAAGGTTTGCACTTGGCTTCCTGACGATCGTGTTCTTCAACATGAACTTTATTCAAAGCAAAGATGGCGCACGCCTCACAGATGAGCTTCCCGTCCTGCGTGAAGATGAAGGTGAAGCAGCCCTGATGTGCAGACGCTGTACGCTGAGCTTCAGGAGCAGAAATCACACTAAGTATGATAAGTATTTTAATTGCCAATTATTTAGCATATATTCATATTTTCTCATTGTTCAGTAAAATGGTCCTTAAATTTTTCGGGTAGTCGCTGACTGCACGCACCAGATGGCTCACCGAGAAAAGACGGCATTTTTGGTGGATAATTTACGATCTGTGCTTTTTCATAAATAAGAGGACTCAAACAGATATTGGGTATTTTCTTGAAAGTAACCTTCAACCAGCATCTTATTATTTAAAATGTTTTTGTTGCATGTAGAAATGTGATGTCGTTTTCTCTGCAGTCGATCATTGATTTAATGGATACAACACATTTTGTTTATATATAAAATAAAGGCAAAGGAAGAAGCATATTTGCAGTGTTATTTCATTTCAAATGTTAAAAAAAGGATTTGTGGCTGGAAGTGTTTTCTTTACTTTGGGAAACGGGTCTAAATGGTTCTCTGACCCAACCCCTGGTCTAGAGGATTGTGTGTAGCAGACCTGAGTCTGTCCTGGAAGCGGGACAGGAAGCGCGTGGAGATGCTCAGTCGTGGGTTCAGGAAGTGTTTTTCCTCTGGAGGCTGCAGAGTCCTCAGGTCGGTGTCAAACCTCTCTGCCGGGTCAGACAGAACCAGGTCAGCATACAGCAGCGGGACCACAGTCTTCATCATCATCTTCATCAGCTACATATGATGAGCGACTCACCTTCACTCAGACTGGAGGCCAAAGTGTCAAAGTAGTCCTTCAGAGAGTTCCTGTCCTCATCGTCCTCCAGACCCAGACTGCCTACAGAGCTGCCCTGACTCAGAGAGTCTGTGTCTGAGACGGAAGAGAAAGAGAAGAGAAATATATATATATGTGTGTATATGTATATGTAAATGTGTGTGTGTACATATGTAACTGAGATTAAAATCCCATTAATCGCCCAGCGCTAGTGTACATGCATGTTGTTTCAGGTGAGACAGGAAGTCTGTCATGGTCTGAATTATGATCTGGGTTTTCAACTATCACAAAAATGAAAAGATCAGATTATTAGCTCTTTTTCAGTTTCCTCTTGTGCTGTTTTCAGTTGCAAATCGAGCACCACTGGCATTGCAGTGCTTTGCTACAGACTCCTCCCACTGCTGCAGACTCCTCCCACAGCCCCAACCGCTTTCGTTTTATTCAGTGCGAGTTGTAAATACCCCTCAAGTTAAGGACTGGACACACGGGAGGCGACGTGGCTCCTCCATTAATTTTCTGTGGTATGGTGATGAGGCGAAAATAGCTGCCCTCCTCCAGCCAAGCGAAAGGCGACATTTGTGCATGTGAAATGTTACGCTTGTTCACGTAGATGTGCACACGGGGGCGACGAGACAAGAAATTAGAAAAATGTTCCATTTTTGTGAGTCGCGACTAAATAATCCACCAGCTCCCAGAGACACAGAGAGATAAACGTTATAAACAAACAACTTTTTTCAGGCAAACAGAAGACCAGCGCTCAGTTAACACAACCTGGATTTAAGAAACTCAACATGTTGGACAAACGGCATCTCTGCCATCTCGTCTCCATGTTAGTGGAGCATCTCTCTGCCCTGTGGCTGCTTCATAGAGCCGAACATAAATGTTGCGTTACATTTTATTGGCGCGGATTTTAACATGAAAATGTCTCCAGACTCACTGTTTCCAGATCACACCAGGCAGAACATAACTGCTGGTCTGAGACAAACAAGAGCTACGTGGGCCTGGAGGAAAGAAACTAGTTTGTATTATCGCTTCAAAGTTCACTCTGGCTGCCCCCCTCTCTACGTCTCTTTCTTTAACTGTGTTAAATAATCGAGATCTCAAATTCAATCAATAACTGTGATTATCATTTTTCCCATAATCGAGCAGCCCTACCTGTGTGCATGCAGCATGTACAGACGTGACGTAACTACATGTCAACATGAGAATGAGATGGATAAAACCAGGCTGCTTAGTTTTTATAAAAAAAAAAATATAATAAAATAGAGGAAAGGGAACCCTGGATTACTGCTGTTGGGATCTGGTGCAGAGTAGAGAAAACCTAAATAATAAGATCATGTTTGAACATGAAATAACAGTGAAAAAATATATAAGATATTAAGAATTTCTAGAAAATAAATAATCTTCTGGGGCGGCGGGAGTCGACGCTGGGGGGTGGCGGGAGTCGACGCTGGGGGGCGGCGGGAATGATGCTGGGGGGGGCGGTGGGAGTCGACGCTGGGGGGCGGCGGGAGTCGACGCTGTGAGGAAGCGGGAGTCGACGCTGGAGGGGCGGCGGGAACGATGCTAGGTTCAGATCGGAAGAG
>JBAGKM010000010.1:33607743-33618404 GCA_037177155.1 Melanotaenia catherinae | reverse complement strand
AAGGAGATAATCTTGGGGGGCGGCGGGAGTTGACAATGGGGGTTGGCGGCAGCCACCGTTGGGGGGCGGCTGGAATGATGCTTGTTGGGGCGGTGGGAGTCGACGCTGGGGGGCGGCGGGAGTCGACGCTGTGAGGAGGCGGGAGTCGACGCTGGGGGGCGGCGGGAGTCGACTCTGGGGGGCGGCGGGAATGATGCTGGGGGGGCGGTGGTAGTCGACGCTGTGAGGAGGCGGGAGTCGACGCTGGGGGGGCGGCGGGAACGATGCTAGGTTCGGGGTTCCGGGCTTCCGTTCACCATAAGTTTAAGCTGATGATCGGCTGCAAATGTGTTTATTCTACTTTTACAAACTAAAATCCGTGTTCTGGCCGTCAGGAAAATGGAGCTACGATACGTGGATGGAAGACGACATCCAGCACGACTTTGTATGGAAAGTGTCTGGAAGAAAAGAAGACTAGCTAAATGTAGGATACGGAAACACATTCAGAAAAAGTTAAGACAGAAACGCGATTAAAGGAGCTGACGTGGATCCGACCGTCCAACAACTGGAATGAGAATACACGTTATGGAATGTTTGGAATGATCGATGGCTCTCCATGTTTCAATAAATGGAATTATTCCCCGTTTTCATGGAAAATGGGAGGAAATGAGGAGCGGATCCGGACTAATCTGCGTCTCTGTACAGGTGAAGCATTTTCAGTTCATCCAGAAACATCTCATTTCTGAAGATCAGATGGAAACAGAACCAACGACCCGGTCCCAACCCAAACGCTGATGTCATTCAACCCACTTTCCAGGTCCTGGACCGGTTCTATAGGATCCAGGTTCGGTTCTTACCAGCATCATGCTGCTGCTCCAGACTTCCTGTCGACCCCTCGGAACACGCTGAGTCTGGACTCAGCTGAGTGCTACAGACAGGCTCCGCCCCCTGACCTCTGACCTCCAGCTGGGTCAGAGACTGGTGAGGACTACCATCCACGCAGAAGTCTCTGAAAAGAAACACTTCATCAGGAGAGGGCCGGGTCGGGAATACCAGAATGATTCCGAGTCACATGAAGTTAAATCTGAGAACAGGAAAAAAGATCACACCAGGCTGGACCAGGAAGAACAGGACCGGACCACGCTGTGCCGGACTGGACCAAAACGTACTGAACCGGACCAGGCTGGGCCAGACCGAAACGTACTGGACTGGATCAGGCTGGACCGGATCAGGCTGGACCGGACCGGGCTGGACCGGACCAGGCTGGACAGGAACGTACTGGACTGGATCGGGCTGGACCGGAAAGGGCTGGACCGGACCGGGCTGTACTGGAACGGGCCAGGCTGGACAGGAACGTACTGGACTGGATCAGGCTGGACCGGACCAGACTGGACTGGACCGGACTGGGCTGGACCGGACCAGGCTAGGCTGGAAAGTTGCAGTACTGAGGAGGAGTTCTGAACTAGGTTTTGGGCCATAATCCAAACTGTAGGTGTGTCCCATTTCAGGGTCTACACACCTAACGGTGGTGAAGTGGGACAGCTGTGTTTCCCAGTTGGTCCACACGTCATTAACCCCTTAAAAACCAAATTTTAATGTCACCATTTAACATGTTTTAATGTTGGTTTTGTAACGTTTCTACTTTAGTGTCGTTAAAAAGTGAGTTTGAGGCCAAACGAAGGGAAGATTTGAAGGGTGGATTTAGAGGCTCCGCCCACATGGGACAGTGCTTGGCGCCATAATGACATATGGACGAATCCGCACCTCGAAGTGTGCAGACCCTGAATTGGGACACAGCTTGTGTCCAGCTCTGTGGCTCTTTGTGGAATAACTGATAATTGTGTTGGGATCAGACCGTTTATCAGTTTTCCTGATTTGATCCAGGAATTTAAACAGATAAGGAACTACAGAAACCGGAATCTGGACTACTGTCATCTGCAGAGAGTTCACACAGGTTCCAGGTTTCATGGAATCACCCGACATGTCAGTGGGAATCATCTAACGGGAAACTGGAATGTCAGAGGGAATTCTGGATGGTCTTTCATCCAAAATCCAGGAAGCAGGAAGACTCAAGCTCCTACTGAAGATCACAGGTGGGAACATTCCTCCACCCTATCCTGTATTTGGGAATGTCTCCTTGTTTCATCCTTAGGTGGTTTTGCTCTATAATTCCTCTTCTGGATGATAAACATCACATGTTCCCAAAAGCATGTTTTCCGTTATCCTGGCAGGTTTAACCACTCCATATGGAGTCACTGAGACTGTGGAAAACTAATCAAAACTCTGTTTTAAAAAGATAGACTGAATGAAACCTGGAAACTGGTTATTTTCCTGACAGAACCAGGTTCTTCTGGACCGTCTGAAAAACTGCCGGTATTCCCATCTCTCCCTGTCATAGAGCCCGTTTATTATGGCTCCTCCAGTTTTCCAGTCTCTGTGAGATGTCTCACTCTGTCAGGTTTCATAAAACGGAAAAGTTGATTAAATGCTCCAAGAAAAGTTGCTGAGGAAGACTCACCTGTCCTCAGGATGGAGGATGAAGGTCTGGTGTCCTTCACCTGCAGTCTGCTCTTCTTCCTCCAACTCCTCGTCTCCCAGCAGACTCTCCAGACTCTGAGGGTGAAAGTCTTCGTCCTCCTCCTCCTCCTGACTCCTGGTGGGACTCGGGGAGAAGCTGGAGCAGATAGTCAGAGGGTTCACTTGCTCCGCCCACCGGCTCCGTACCTGCTGAGGCTCGCCGTTTGGTTGGACGATGGAGGAGGTGTCGCCATGACCCTGCTGATCACAGAAAACACTAAATGATCCACAAAGAGCCGGAGAGTCTAGGAACAGAAGGAATCTTTGGGAATGATCCGGACTCACCAGTTTCCTGAACCACAGAGGCAGTTTCCCGTTAGTCTGGAGAGGAGGAGCCGCTGAAATACAACACACACACACACCTGTCCATCAAGACTTTCCCACGGTAAATAAATCCTGAGCCTGAACATTTAAAATGTTGCTAGACGGACGGATGCTGTGAAAGTTCAGCCCAACATCATCACACAGAACTTTACTCACATACTAAAAACACGCAAGATGATCAGAAATAAACCTGAGAGCTGTGGTTGATACAACCTGGTCATACCACACTTATAGCAAGGAGGAGGAGGAGGAGATAAGGAGGAGGGGAGGAGGAAAAGAGGAGGAGAAGAGGAGGAGGAGGAGAAGATGAGGAGAGGAGGAGGAGGAAAAGAGGAGGGGAGAGGAGGAGGAGGAGAAGAGGAGGAGCGGAGGAGGAGGAAAAGAGGAGGAGGAGGAGGAGAAGAGGAGGAGAGGAGGAGGAGGAAAAGAGGAGGAGGAGGAGGAGAAGAGGAGGAGGAAAAGAGGAGGGGAGAGGAGGAGGGGAGAGGAGGAGGATGAAAAGAGGAGGAAGAGGAGAAGAGGAGGAGGAAAAGAGGAGGAGGGGAGCTCTCACCGCCGCTTTATAAAGCTTTTTCTTTGGAGAAACAATGAGGGTTAAAAGATGGCTGCTTGAGAGCATGAGGTCTCCGTCCAGCAGATTAATTATTTTTCCCGCTTTTTTTTCCTGCCATCACTACTTGCCACATGCTGGAACTCCGACACGATGCCAGATTCCCAGCATCCCTGGTTTTAACCGAAGTGGAGGAAGATCCGATGAGCGTGTCCGATACATTCAGCTGTCAGTTTTCCTCTTTCCAGATCAGACTGGAAAGCCGTCACGGCCAGAACTGATGAAATTTTAATCCATGAACTTCAACGTTATAATGTGGCTGACATGATTTCCACATGTGGATTTCCAGGAAGAGAATTCCCAGGCCGGAAAACCAAAAGAGGAGTGTATAAATTAAGAGCTGCTGAGTTTAAAATGTTTAGAACTGCAACTCAAACATGCAGCAGACAATGTGGCAGGAAGAACATCCGGGATTCTTGTGGGATTCTGGATTCAGTCCTCGACTCTTCCGTCCTCCACTTCTGTCCATTTCCAGCGGTGTTGCATTAACATCCGTCTTTCTCTCACGTCTTTTCCACTCTGCTGACGCTTTTCACTCCTTCTGCTGACATTTAAGCCTCAAACATCCACACACACAAAGAACTGCTATAAAATCATCATAAATCTTTATTTTCCAGCTTTTTCCCATAAAAACTTAAAACTACAGATCTGCTCAAAACTAGCAAAAATTCCATTATTTTTAGGGTTTTTACCCATTAAATGCCGGTTTGATTAACTGAATTTTTACTGGAATTATTATTTTCTTGTGATCTCACATCTCCATAATATAACCGGAAAAATCCCAGAATTTCCTGCATCCGCCTGTGATGGAAAACCAGTGGAATGTGGTGGAATCCTGTAAAAATATCAGGCCTTTTCTTCCAAATAAAATGCTGACATCAAACAATGAATGGCTTTAAATTGGAAAGACTCCAAGATTAAAATAAGTAGTTTTGATAGAAATTAGTGGGTAATTCTGACCTCAAAGGTCCCCAGAGGAAGTTTCTGATCCCACATAAAACATAACAATGGCATTTCATCCAAATCCAAAGGCCCATCCCAGTAATTATCGTGTAATATGTATCGTGTAATATGTATCGTGTAATATGTATCGTGTAATATGTATCGTGTAATATGTATCGTGTAATATTTATCGTGTAATATGTATCGTGTAATATGTATCGTGTAATATGTATCGTGTAATATGTATCATGCGGGTGAGAGATGCTAACTGTTAGCCTCTCCATGCTAACACAATGTTCAGATCAGGAGCTACGTTAGCAGCGACAGTTTCCACCGTCTGACCACTGATTGGAACGATACCGGGTCGCCTCTGCTCCGTGTTCCTAAATCCAGTTGGCTTATAAGCTGTGATCAACGAATCGGACCAGAACCAAAACATTCTGTGGCCTTCGTGTCTGGGTCTGATCCGGTTCCAAACCGGGTGTCAGTTCTGTAACAGCTGTTTCAATCATCAAAGAGGTCAAAGTGGACCAATCCAGTACCAGAACCTCACCTTGTAACCCGTTTAACAGAAAAGCTTTTCTATCTGGGAGGTAATGTGTGACGTGACCCTCACCTGGTTCCAGGTCCGGTCTGGCTGGAGTCCCGTGGTCAGCCACTTCCTGCTCCTCTTCCTCGGTCTTTAGCAGCTGGGATGAAGGTCCGGTGATGAAGGTCTCCCTCCTGGAAGCAGAGGCCAGTAAATTAGAGGAAGTTCAGCATCAGCGGTTCCGTCTCAGGCGTCACGTCCGACCCACCTGATGTTCGTCTGCCTGCAGGTCTCAGGTCTACACGTGGATCTGAGGCCCCGCCTCTTCCTCATGGTGGTGGTCATGTGGGAGTCCAGCCGCCACACGAACACGCAGCTACAACGACAGAGGCGGTTAACGGCACAGCCGGCTGAGGGCTGGGAGGCGGTGGCAGGACGGCGGACTCACCTGTCTCCTGACACAGAGATCAGGTGTCTGCAGTCCGGACTGAACCTCATACAGGTGACAATCTCTGAGGACACAAAAGCACATTACTAACCAGACACTTGAAACCCGGTCAGGAAACGGTTCGATTCCCACCTGAATGACCGAACAGGGTGGCCACACACTCTCCTGACTCATAGTCGAAGACGGTGATGTTTTTATCCGAGCAGCTGGTCGCGAAGAACGAGCCGGACGGATCCATCTGGACCTGCAGAGACGAGCAATCAGCCACCCGTGTCTCACACCAGAACCAGAGTCCAAATCCATCAGTACCTTCAGCAGAGCTCCGTCATCGCTGGACGAGCCTTTCAGACACTTCTTCATCTTCCCCGTCTCCACATCGTAGACCCTGAGGACCACAGCTCAGCGTCAGCCGCTCACCCACGGCGTCCCGCTCACCCACTTCCTGTTTGTGTTTACCTGACGTTCCGGTCCTGACAGGCCACGACCACGTGGGTTCTGGACGAGTCCAGGTCCATGTCGTACAGGGTCGTCTTTTCAACTACATGGTGACGCCTGGAGAACGACAAACCCTCCGAGGCCTGCGGAGTTCACAAACAGGAAGTCACGTGACACAGCCGGACATCAGCCCATCTTTGGGAATATCGTCGTATATCTAGGAATATGATCTCATATGTGGGAAGATCATCTTCTGCATTAACAACTATATTAATAAATATGATGAATTCATCATAATAGCAAAAAGTGCAATGAAATATAATTAAATCAAAATAAAATTTATTTTTACTGATTTTATTCATTCATGCTTAGAAATTCTTTAAAAACAAAATATAACATAAAGACATAAATGTGATTATAAAGTATGTTATTAATTAAATATAATTAAAATGGATCATAGATTATATTTTAAAATTTAAAGTGACTTTTACGTTTCATACTGATCATTTTTAAACACGAGACATTTAGAAAGTACAATTTTATAATATAATACTCATAATTTAAAGTATTTTAATATTAACGTTGTGTTTTAAAAGAAAACTAAAATAATAACTAATCTTTACTGTGAGGCTTGTTATTCAGACTAAAGCAGGAATTCTCCGTCAGGCTTCGGCTCCCACCTGGAAGTAGATGCTCTTATCGGCTCCGCAGCTCACCATCCGGACCTCTGGACTCTCACCTGGATCACAGGGAAGAACCGGAACACATCCTGGATTTCACCAAACATCAAGCATGATGGAAAACTGGAGTAAAACTGGATTCTGGAAGACCGGGATCGAACCTGTGAACCGGACGGCCGTGATGGAGGAAGAGTGGTCGTTCAGGGTCTGTTCCAGGCTGAAGTTCTTGTCCAAGTTGAAGACGTGGATCAGTCGGTCCCGACTGGCCGAAGCCAACAGTTTCACCCCTGAGACAGCACACGGACCAGGACCAGGAGACAGCACACGGACCAGGACCAGGAGACAGCACACAGACCAGGAGTCAGACCAAGACCAGGAGAGAGCACACGGACCAGGAGTCAGACCAGGACCAGGATTCAGCACACAGACCAGGAGTCAGACCAAGACCAGGAGACAGCACACGGACCAGGAGTCAGACCAGGACCAGGATTCAGCACACAGACCAGGAGTAGAATTCAGCACACAGACCAGGAATCAGACCAGGACCAGGAGACAGCACACAGACCAGGAGTCAGACCAGGACCAGGAGTCAGCACACAGACCAGGAGTCAGCACATGGACCAGGAGATAGCACACAGACCAGGAGTCAGACCAGGACCAGGATTCAGCACACAGACCAGGAGTCAGACCAGGACCAGGATTCAGCACACGGACCAGGAGTCAGACCAGGACCAGGATTCAGCACACACACCAGGAGTCAGACCAGGACCAGGAGACAGCACACACACCAGGAGCCAGACCAGGACCAGGAGTCAGCACACACACCAGGAGTCAGACCAGGACCAGGAGACAGCACACAGACCAGGAGTCAGCACACGGACCAGGTGTCAGACCAGGACCAGGAGACAGCACACAGACCAGGAGTCAGACCAAGACCAGGAGTCAGACCAGGACCAGGAGTCAGACCAAGACCAAGACCAGGAGACAGAACACAGACCAGGAGTCAGCACACAGACCAGGAGTCAGACCAGGACCAGGAGTCAGACCAAGACCAAGACCAGGAGACAGAACACAGACCAGGAGTCAGACCAGGACCAGGAGTCAGACCTGGACCAGGACCAGGAGACAGCACACAGACCAGGAGTCAGACCAGAACCAGGAGACAGCACACAGACCAGGAGTCAGGACTCAGAACTAAGACCAGAAGTCAGGACTAGAATCAGGAATCATCCCCCTCACCATCCTAAACCAGGACCAGGAATCAAACACAGAACCAGAACCAGGATACAGGACCAGACCCATGACCCAGACAAAGACCTATCGCAAATTCCAGCATATTCCAGTTTTTCCAGTTGGGATTCTGTTGGCGTTTTCCCAAATCAAAGGTCTAGAAACTGGTTTAAACTGGTTCAGTGATACCTGAGGTCCTACCTGTGGACGTAGGAGAGAACTCCAGACATAACACTTCGGAATCGTGAGCTTCGATCTTCACCAGCTCATCCAGGAACTCCAGACCAAAGATCCTGAAAGCAGGAACACCGAGCAGTCAGTCACTGACCATCACCTGTCCAGGTGTGTGTTAATGTGTGTGCGTCTCACCGGAGGTTTCCACAGCGGTCTCCGGCGGCCAGGTGCTGCCCATCCGGACTGATACCCAAGACTCGGATCCCCGCCTTCCCGTCGGCCCCGGCTGCCTCCCCCATGTACAGGATCCTGATCAGGTCCTGAGGAACAGAACACAGGACTGAGACCTCCTGAGACGGCGAGGGAAGGCTCATCTGAGACGGCGAGGGACGGCTCATCTGAGACGGGTCATCTTACGTTGCTGTAGAGGTTCTGGTGTCCGGCCGCCGGCTCAGCATGCCACAGTCTGATGGTGTTATCCGACGAACAGGTGAAGAAAGAGGACGGAGGTAGGCAGGCCCGGCCCGGATCGTGCAGCTCAGGATAAACCTGCAAAACAAAAACCAGGACACAAGGTTTCATTAGTGATGGATGTTAAGGACAGAACTGGTTCTAGAGGTGACCCAGGTTCTGATGGGTTCACCATCATTATTATTATTATGTTTAATGTTATTAATAATAACATTATTATAATATTACTACAAGTTTTATTACAATTGTTACTATTTTTTACTGTTATTGATTTTATTACCATTTTTAAATCCAATCCACTTTGTTTGTAAAAATGTGTTTTATAAAGACATAAATGACGTGAAAAAATAAAATAAAAAGACACAGAGCGACTCCTGCAGTGTTAAAAGCCAGAAAATAACAGCAGGTCTTTAGACGAGACTTAAAGTCTCCACTAGGCGGTGGAGGGGTAGTTCCAGTCTGGACCGACTACAGGGAACCCGGTCCCCTCTAGTTTTAAGACTTGTGTTTGGCACCACGAGCTGGGACCGGCCCTCGGACCTCAGAGTGGCGCTGGAGTGTAGATTTGGAGGTGGCTGGAAACGTACGGGGGACCGGTCCATTTAGAGCTCTAAATACAAACAATATGATCTTAAAATCAGTTCTAAAATGTGCAGGCAGCCGGTGCAAAGAAGCTCAAACGGGTGGGGTGTTCGCATTTCCTGGCCCGGTTAAAAGTCGAGCTGCGGGGTTTTGGAATAACTGCAAACGGGAACGTGCGTTACTGCCGAAGCCTGAATGAAGAGCGTCGCAGTCCAGACGAGAAGATATAAAAGCACAACCTGCTCAAAAAGATTTCCCTGTTGATAAAAGACGAAGGGGATAAAAAAAGTTTAAAATCACCGTCCATGGTGGCGCCAACGCTGGTGACTTTGAAATGTCCTCTTGGACTTGGGACCCGTCCGAATTATGTCCATCCCAAACAACATTATCCAGTCTTTCCTGGGCCTGTCGCCATAAGCAATAAGTCAATTAATTGCACAGTAAGAAAAAATGAGCATGATCGGCTGCAATAATTTTCTTTTTTTAAATTCGATCTTACTTTACCACAGACTGCATGACGACAGGCGTCTCTACGGAGCTTCTCGACTCAACACTGAATCTCTCTCGTGTCGTAGCCATTCAGAGGCAACGGCACTTTCACCAACAAAGTTTCACAAATTCCAGTCGCAGCCCATGAGCAGTAGCAAGCCAGGAAAACTGGTGATATGGAAGCGAAAAACGATGGAATTAGTTTCAAAGCCGAACGTGACAGCTGCGATATGGGAGCAGATGACCACGGAAGCGAGCCGGTATGCCGCATTTGTTTTAAGACAGTAACAAACGCGGCAATATCACAAACTTACACGTGCACTTAAAACACAACCATCCACTGCAGTTTTCCCAGCTGGGAAAAATACTTGGACGGGCCATCTCCGTCTTCCCGACAGTCCCCGATCGCCGGGGCGTTGGAGCAACTCTACAAACAGGACAGCACAGAATGCTGCGCACCCACAGACAGGGAGGCTCGTTGGATCGGAGAAGAGATGCTTTAATATTGTTTAAAAGCCGGCGTTTCGAAAAATGCTGCAAACATTTGACAGCCAGTATGAGCTGCCTGGACGGCAACTTTACAATGACATGAAAGAAGACATGAAGCAGACCAAAGACTTTTACTCTGCCACCTCTGATACGTGGTCCAGTTACACAAGCTTGACCCTGTACTATATACCTGCTGGCTGGACCCTGAACTGTTCAGAGACCACATATGTTCCAGATAACCACACAGCTGGAACCCTGGAAAACCTGAAGTCTGCTTCAGAAGACTGGGGACTGGATGAGCATAAACTCAAAACAAAACTAAACAAAAACCCAAAAGAACAAAAACAAACAAAAACCCAAAAGAACTAAAACAAACAAAAACAAAGATAAAATAAACAAAAACCCAAAAGAACAAAAATAAACAACTTAGTTTAACATTTATGATGAAAAACAAAAGCCGGACAAACGGACCAAAACGGACTTACAGCGTCATTTCTGGCCAGTTCTGCATGTTTTTATTACACTGTGGAAAACACAGCACATGCTGAGACGTGACCAGGTCGCCCTCTCACACACTGACCAGGTCGCCCTCTCACACACTGAGCAGGTCGCCTTCTCATACACTAACCAGGTCGCCCTCTCACACACTCACCAGGTTGCCCTCTCACACACTGACCAGGTCGCCCTCTCATACACTGACCA
>JBAGKM010000010.1:33366804-33382303 GCA_037177155.1 Melanotaenia catherinae | reverse complement strand
TGCAGAGAAGAAGCCAGATGTGAACAGGATCCAGAACCAGCTTCTTCCGTCTTCTCTGGACCAAAGCTCATTTAAAAAGATCTGAGGCAACTATGGCGTGGGCAGCTTCCACATCTATGAAGCTCCATCAATGCTGGAAAGTACATGGAGGTTTTAGAGCAACATCTGCACTCTGTGGCCTGAAAACACTTTAAAACATTAACATAGAAAAGATCAAAAACAGCATGAGGAAGCCTGTCGGCTGAGATGAGAAAAAAAGCCTCACCTGTTCAGGTGTCTGGACATGTTCACCAGCTTTTGGTTTCCCCGTGAGGCCTCATTACCTCGGAGATATTTGTGCAGAGATAAACCCAGGGAGACCTGGTTCTTCAGGCGGTAGTCCCCAGACTCTGGAATGACTCGCCCCGTCCGTCCATGTGGTCGACTCTGTCGACGCTTTAAAAAACAGTTAAAATCTATTTTATTCAGGAAAGTTTTTAGTTGATGGTTGTTGTTTATTTGATGAATTGATTAGGTTTTATTGCAGCCATTTTATGTCTTTGAGATTTTTATCTGTGAAAAGTGCTCTTTAAATAAACTTTACAGAATCCAGGACTCACAGTGTAATACCTCTGAATACCACTAAAATCTGCGTTAGAGATGATCTGCTGGGATCGATTTCATCTGCAGCACAGAGCAGCAGACACACATTCAAGGCATTTTTTCTACCTCGGCGTCGTTCGATGGAGCAGCTGCAACATAAAAACATAAAAACTAAAAGGTTATGAAGCAATGAAAAATACATTTTCAAATTCAGATTTTTTATATGAAACTAAAGGAACAAAAACACGTTTTTACATTTCAGTATATTTCTGCATTTATAGGTTATTTGAACTGTATCCATGTTTTTAGCTTTAGCTGTACGTTCGGCTCCACCCAGCACCATCCACCGGATGAAAGGGGAGGTTGTTAAGACTTCCCTAACCCACACTGGTGCAAACTAACCCAAAACTACTAATGTTCTAAAAAGAAAGCATGCTATGCTAACCCTGCTGAAGAACTGTGGTAAAAACCAGCAACTAACTACAATAAACTACCGACTGACGGATAAAACTACTGAAAACCGACAGTAAACTTTCTAGAAACTACAAACCAGAATATTCTTGCAGTTTATCACCACCAACACTCCAACTCTCCTGCGACATTTTGCCGCCATCATGCGTTTACATCGCCACCGTGCGTAGCGTAACGTGATGATGTCATCGACTCGTAATGATGTCACATGTTGAAAGGCGGGACTCTCCAGCTCTTGTAGGTAAAGCTGCATCTATGCTGGATGCAGGACACCTGCATCCGTCTCCTCCGTCGTTTGCGTACGTAGCTGCTATGTTTTCAGCGAGCTTGTTGATCCGTTGCTTGACGCAGCCAACGGAGGAAAACCACCGTAAACCACGAGGTCAGAGTTGAGCTGAGAGTTGAGGAACTAACCAGAGAAGAAGAACAGGAACAGGAAGAAGATGACGAGGACTGTAGAGATGGTGGGGGCTTTATAGCGACGCTTTACGGCCACCAACCAGCGTCTGCAACTGAGCTCCGAACACGGGAATGAACTCAGCACTGCCCCCTAGTGGAGGAACTGACTCAACAACGATGGCAACATAAAACACATGGAAGTATGAGGATGGTACGTATGAAATGTTTGAGACTCACTGCACTCTGGACCAGTTAGACCAGGTAGGAGGCTGGCATCGCTTACAGCAAGCAGACTCACCTGGTTACCTGTAGAGGACCCTGCAGCCTCACAGAGCTTCGTTCTGTGGGACGTATTCACGAGGACAGTTTGGTGAAAGGGCTCTTCGTTACTTGGCCTCTGCTTCTTGGAACGGTCTGTAAAAAGACTAGAAGCCCACTCCTTTAAAACCGGTCAGTTCTGGTCCAAAGCAGATTCCAGAGCAGCTTCATGTGTTGCTAGTTGGAACTGTACTCAGTTTTTAAAGTTTTTTGATTCATCTCCAAACTTAAAATGTCCTGTATTTTCTGAGACATCTGATGTTTTTGTTTGTGATGTAAGTTCTGCTGGTTGCTGCTGTTCTCGGTCCGGACTCCCCTGCAGGAGGTGCAGATCTCAGCTGGACTTTCCAACGGGCGTCGCTTCTTACGTACGTAAGGGAGCATAAATGTCATTACCAGGGAACGTCCGGCGGCCGCTCCGTTTTTAAAGGGTTAAAACCGATCAGAGCTCATCACGACAATCAGCGGCGTTCCACCACATTTGATCTTTGCAGCTCTCTGTCTTGTTTGTTTTTTTCTAAACTGGATGACTTTTTCCCGACGTGGTGGTCCATCATTTATCCAGTTATTTACTAAATTACAAAGAATTTGATCAACTTGAGGCTTGTGAATACGTAACTATTAAAATGTCCATGTTCAATTAATAACAAACAGCTTTAATCTGCAAACCTACAGGGATTTCTTTTTTTCTCAAATATGAGATATCTCAACATGTCTAAAATAAAATGTGTTGACATGACAGACGTCATTTCTATGACCTGAGTTTTGGTAACAAAACTAAAAAAACTCAGAAAGCTGACAAAAATAAATAAAGTCATCCGGGTTTGACCTACGGTTATTTGTAATAGATACGTGTCTTTTTTTTTGTTTTGGAGGTTTATTTCTTTTTATTCCTGAGTAAAACAGAAAGCTTGATGCAGAAGGAATGAAGAGGAGTAACAGGAGCATATTCACATTGTCTCACTGGACTAAGACTAAATCAGCTTTAAAACATCAGGTTTATCAGGAGGCTGATGTAAAAACTAACATCCACGCGTTAGTTAGAGGCTTCCTCTCCGTCCTGTTAGTCTACGGGTAGCAGGACCGAGTCCCACGTGGCTCCACAGCATGAGGACGTTCCAGTCATTCACCAAAAATGTCTCATTTTAAGACAAACACACAACTTGTAAGAAATAATCGTCGAGTCTTTCTCAGTTAAAATGAAAACTTACTTTTGCTCCTTTAATGGACTTAGGAAATCCAACATGTCACTTCCTGTTTACCTGTGGAAGGGCCCATGTTTTCCAGACGGGTAAATCACTAAAATATACTAAAATATTATTTTCTATGGAAAATATACACTCATAACATTAGGGCACAATAATAATTAAAATGATACTTTAAAAAAAAGTGTATTATTATATTATATTTTCTGGTAAAGTTTAGCCAATGCTCTTGTTTCAGGGTTATAAGTTGTTTTGTTTTGTTTTTTTTGTTCTTTGTTTTTTGTTTGTTTTGTTTTGTTTTTTTTTTTGTTAATCTTTTTTCTTTTTTTATGGATCTGTATAAAAACACAGAAAGAGTAAATGGAATTAAATCCCTCCGTATGTTCAGTTTGAAACCACAAACTGGGAAAACACGATAAATCCTTAATCAGAAAGCACTGTATAGCAGTTATTACAGTCATTTGAGCATATTTGATGTAGAAAATATTCATCAGACTGATCAATAATACAGGATACAGAAACCATATGAAAACAACTTCTCTTAAAAGTACAGAGTTTTTTTGATTTGGTTCATTTTAAAACAGCCTAAATAAAAAAAACTAACTCTTAAATGAAAGAAAAACATAAACCAGTTAAAAAATCCAGATTTTAAAACAAAAAATAAAAACCAGCAATTTAATAGGTTTAAACTATAAATATGTGGTTGTGGATAAACTGTTTATCATGCTTGTTTATTAGAAGAAGAAAGACATTTTAAAATAAGGCAGGAAGTTTATATTTCTCTTTCTGATTTGACGTCTGTCTGCCCTGGTGGTGCAACTGTTGTGTAACACTGCCCTCCTGTGGTCAGACACCATATTACACAACTCGGTCCTCCACCAGCAGCGGCGTTTAACTGTGTCTCTGTCGCCCCCTGCAGGCTACAGAGCTCATTACTGCGTCATTCAGTGTGAACTTGAGTCTGGAAACATGTTCAACCGTCTGTGTTTGACTTTAAACAGAACACGTGACTCTCACAGTATCAGGTTCTGCTAGGTCTGTTTGGTTATGGCTAGTTATGGCTGTTATGGCTGGTTATGGCTGTTATGGCTGGTTATGGCTAGTTATGGCTAGTTATGGCTGTTATGGCTGGTTATGACTAGTTATGGCTAGTTATGGCTGATTGTGGCTAGTTATGGCTGTTATGGCTAGTTATGGCTGTTATGGCTGGTTATGGCTAGTTATGGCTGGTTATGGCTAGTTATTGCTGGTTATGGCTGATTATGGCTAGTTATGGCTGTTATGGCTGGTTATGACTAGTTATGGCTAGTTATGGCTGGTTCAGCACCCAACAGGATCTTCAGCACCAGACTATATTTTCTAGTGCTGAAGATCCTGGTTCTGTTGGTCATTTCTCAGTTTTCTGCCATGTTTTGCAGGTTTTATGTCACAGGTTTGGTCAGATTTTCAGATTTTGGTAGTTTTGTTTTATTTCTTGGTTCTGGAAAAAAAAATTTAGGTTCTAAAGGACCAGAAGGTTTTATGTTCTACTGGTTGCAGTTAACATTTTAGTTAGGTGTGATAGGTTCACATTTTCTTTTTTGTTGGATAGAAAATGTTCTGTTTGTGATAGCAAGTTCAATTTGTTTCTATCAGATTATATTTTATTGGGCTTTACCTGCTCTGTTGTTCCACTTTAACATTAAAGATTCTTTTAGGTTTTAACGGGACCAGAATCTGTTCGGTTCTGTTGAATGACGACTAGTTTTAGAATTTTGCGGGCAAGGCACGGCAGGTTTATTTTAATATAACATTTCATGTATGAGACAAGACTTATATAAAATATTAAAAGCGTTATAACCAGGTGCAGAAGAATCGTTCATTTATTATTTTCTATAGAACTTAGTCCAAACAGCGTCGCAGGGAAGTCTGGAGTCTATCCCAGCAAGTAGCAGGTGAGAGTCAGGATTCACCTGGACAGGTCACCAGTCCATCGCAGGGCCAGCACAGAGAGACAACCACCAGAGAGAATTTAGAGTGACTGTTAACCTACCATGGGAGCTGGAGTACCCGGAGAGAACCTACAGAGAAAGGCCACTGCTTGATTCCCTCCACAGCAGAGGATCGAACCAGCAACCTTTTTGCTGTGAGGCCACCGTTCTGACCACCACAGCACTGCGCAGCATAGAAGAAACATTAAAATGAACTTTAAAACAACGTTTTAGAAAAATTAAAGAACTTAAATAGAAACAGTGCAAATAAAACAGAAATCAAAGTTCCAGTTTGAGGAATTTATTTTTTTTTGTTTTGATCAAATATTAAAGTTCTTCACGCTGATTTGAAGCAGGCCTGCAGGTTTCTGGGAGTTTATTCTAGAAACTGAACTTCCTCTCCCTGTTCAGTTCTGGACTCGACAGCGTTCCAGCAGTCTAGTCTGTTAAAGAGAAATCAGTCATCAGTCCCTTAATCCTCCAGGTGTTCTTCAGGTGATAACAGGCCTAGTTCAGGTCTGAGGCCAGGACTACTCCCAGATTTCTGGCTTGGTGGGTGGTTTATAACTGAGCTGTTAGAAACTGACTTTAAATTTAAAAAAATATTATTTTACTTGATCAGTCCATCTGATCAGAGTCTGGATCGGACTGTAGTCTCCTGGTGAGATGGGTATGTAGATGTGTGTGTCATCAGCGTAACTGTGGTAGCATGTTTAGTTGTTTCCATAATGTGTGCGAGTGGCAGCATGTAGATGTTGAACAGCAGTGGCTTCAGGATGGAGCCTTGGGGAACTCCACAGGTTATTTTGGTTCGATCAGATTTATAGTTACCTATAGACACAAAGTAGTCCCTGTCTTGTTTCAGGTTTTATCGTGTTAGACGCTGATCAGTTATCGGGTTCTGTTTGCATCAGTCAGGTATGTTTTATTGAGTTCTACAGGTTCTGCTGTGTTGGTTTCTGTAATGGTCTGTTGGAGCGGTATCTCAGGGGATGTGCAGTGCCGGGTTTTGTTAAGTTCTGTAGATTTATTTTGGATTCTGTCTGGTTGGATTTTATAATTACTTGTAGGTTGCAGGTTCTACATGTTCAGGTTCCCTGAGAGTTTATTCTGATCTGGTTCTATTTGGGTTCTGTCCAAAGTTCTTTTGCACTTTGTGCATTTTTATTGCATTCATGTTCTCACAGGTTTCATCAAGTTTCCAGTTCTTGTCCTGGGTTCTGCTGTTCTATTGGGTTAATATTTGGTTATTCTGAAAAGCTCAGCCTGGTACTGTTATCGTTATGAATGTTAATTCAGGTTCTTGTAAGTTTTTTGGGGGAAGTTCTGGTACGTTTTATTGTATTTGAAAGTTTTCCATGTTTTGTTTTGGTTTAGTGGAGTGTTGGTTCTGTTAATTCCTCTCAGATTTAATCGAGATGTTGTATTGAATGAACTGGCTTCTAACAGGTTTACTGGTATCGTGTCAGGTTCTAAGTCTGGTTATTGAAGGTTATATGAAATTCTGTCAGGTTCTGTCCAGACCAGGGACTGTTGTGGAGCTCTAGGATGCTACATGAGGTTCTGTCAGGGTCAGTTAGGTTCTGTTTCTTCTCGTCAGTTTTAACAGATTCTACAAACAAAATGCTTCAGTCATGTTTAAATGTCAGGTTCCGTATCAGATGGGTTCTAACAGGTTCTACGTGACGTCCCAGATGTGATTGTGTTTTTTATGCTTCCCGGGCTCTAAACCCAACCCGACGTTTTATTATGCGAAATTAGAATCCGGTGATATGTGGTTCTGCTTTTGTGGGTTCTGTTCTGATTCTTTGATCAGATTCTTCTCAGTTAGCTTAATTATGTTTTTATTTTACCTGATTCATTTAAGCATTTTACACCAAGTGGACTTCAGGGTCTGAATCTAATGGGGAAGTTCTCATTTTAGGTTTTTGCAAATTCCCCATATGTGATACTGTGTTCTCATGCTGGAGTTCTGATAGTTCTTGTAAGGACAGTCCAGGTTCTGTCAGGTTCTCAGCTTATGACATTTGCTGTGCTCTGCAGGGTGCTCCAGGTCCCCTGGGTCCACAGGGCCCTCTGGGGCCCCCAGGCTTCCCAGGTCCTGTGGGACCTCCCGGACAGAAAGGGCAGAGAGGGGTCGAGGGCCCAGCAGGAACTCCTGGACTTGTAGGAAGTGTTGTGAGTAAATATAGTTCTGTTGTAAAACAAGATGGCTGACTCTCTTTGCTGACCAATCACGGCTCTGAGAGTTGTCACATGGCGTCGAATCACACATTTAGTTTTTATTTTGTGGAGGCTTACTGGGGAACTTTTAAACATTCTGTTTGTGGTTTCAGGGATCGATTGGTGTTCCTGGTTTTCCGGGTTTAGATGGAGTCCCGGTAAGAAGCCCCTCCCCCGTCTGTGTCCGTATCGACTCTTCTGATTGGTACATCAGAGAAGCATCGACTTGATTGTCAACATATGTTTGTGTTTCCTTGTTCAGGGTCACCCGGGACCTGCTGGTGGTCCTGGTCTTCCAGGTCTGGATGGATGTAATGGAACCCGAGGACACCGGGGAAATCCCGGGCTTCAAGGAGAGCAAGGACGCAAAGGAGAACCGGTAAAAACCTTATTAACAAAAGCTGCACAAACATTTGTATGTCTTATACACAGTGAATGGGATTATAGATGGTCTTGTATCATGTCATTACCATGGTAACGCCATAGGGAGTCCGAGGACCGAAGGGTTATCCAGGAGATCCTGCGGTCTTTATCATACAGCACCCTGGAGCACCAGTAAGTGCAGCTCTGCAGCGGGTAAGGATCAGCTTGCTGGTCTGTGAGAATGGACTGATCTCAGTGTTTGCATCTTACAGGGGGATGCCGGGCCCAGTGGACCTCCAGGTCTGCAGGTGAGCAGGAAGACTAACAGAGAGACCAGATCCACATTCATATCCTGGGCCCAACAATTTGGCCCTACCATCCTTTTCTCAGTCTTACATGTCTGAGGGGATTCAGGAAAATGTCATTTTTCCACCCAAGCAGCCCCAAGGTCCCAGTTGAAGGACTAGATGACGACTCCCCTTTATTTCAAGATGAAAATGGGCATCAGACCCAGAAACCAGAGGGTTTGGGTCAAGTCACAGAACCAAGGGGCAGAATGGGATTGGACCTGAGGAGCAGCATATGAACTAATAATCTCCTTGAGCTGATTACTTTAGAGGTTGTTCTTCAGATTTCTGTTTCTCTGTTTGCAGGGTGCACAGGGACCTCCAGGTACAAATGGAGCTCTTGGTCCTCAAGGACCAGATGGAATAAACGTGAGTCATGATAAAGAAGAAACACAGTTTTTGCTTTTGAGTCCTGGAAATAGTTGGTCCCACCTAAACTCTAACATCCTGGTAGCAGACACCATCACATCTTCTTTCTATGCAGGCTGAATGTTTTCTCCGTCTCTCTGCAGGGCCTTCCTGGTCGACCTGGTTTAAGAGGCCCACCAGTAAGTGGAATATACCGTGTAGTGGCACCATTAACCAACTTTGCTGTTTTTATCTCAAATCATCTGCATTCAAACAACCAAACAACAGAATTTATTCAGTTTTATTTGACAGAGGACCATAAATATAGCAGAGCTGCTACTGAACCAGCAGCTCATCAGTTATTGATTATGGATCAGTGTTGGAGTGAAATCTCACAGGTCCTGATGTTTCTCTGTTTCAGGGAGAAAAAGGACGATCTCTCCCAGGCCAGAAAGGAGATGAGGTACGAATACCCAGTTCTGTCTGACGGACGCAGTTTCCCTTTTGGTCACACCCTCTCTGTTTAGGATGGTGGTTTGAAGGGGGGTGGGGCCAGGGCAGTTTAAATCACTTCTACTACTTCTAATACTGTAGGTTGTGTTTCAGAGAACATTCTGCAGCATTCAGGTTTGAGTTAACACAACACTTTTAACAACCACAAAGACCAAAGTTCTGCACAGAGAATTAAACGCACAGTTAATGAAATTAAAGAATTAAGAAACAACAGCATCAAATAACTAAAACATTTAACATATGAAAACAAAATGTCAACATCTCATGAGTGTGAAAAACTCAGAGGGATCAGGTGGGTTTTAAGCTGCTGCTGACCAACTGATCCTAGAGAGTGTGGAGGTGTGCAGAGGTGCAAGAGCCTGGAGGGATTTAAAACCGAATAAAATGACCTTAAACTAGATTCTAAAACAAACAGGCAGCCAGTGGAGCGACGCTGAAACTGGACAAGTGTCGCTATATTCTGCTAACAGCCTCTGACACCCTGCTCGCGCTCGCCAGCAGGCTGCAGACTCGCCAGCAGGCTGCAGACTCGCCAGCCTCTTCCTCATCTCTGAGGACTTCAGTCTCGCCTCCCAATCGTCTGTCACACAGAACGTCACCTATCCCACCGGAGGATGAAATACTGGACTTGTTTTAAGCCAGCAACAAGGAGGCATATTCTGAGGGGGAGGAGGTCTCAGTGTGGTCCAGTCAGAGTCCAGACTTCATCCTGACTGCAGGAACCAGACCGGCTGTAGGGGAGGAGGTCTCAGTGTAGTCCAGTCAGATTCCAGACCTCATCCTGACTGCAGGAACCAGACCGGCTGAAGGGGAGGAGGTCTCAGTGTGGTCCAGTCAGAGTCCAGACCTAAGCCTGGATGAAATGCTGAGCAGAAACTCTGGTTAGATCTGAAACGCTACTGTTCTCTGTGATCCACAGGGAGATCAGGGCCTCCAAGGACCTCCAGGGCCCTTTGAGTATGTCGACCCTCCAGAGGACCTCTACATCAAAGGAGAAAAGGTAGGCGAGGTCCATTCTATTATGGTTCTACTGAAACGTTCCTCTTATTCTTTTTGTTTTGGCTCTTATCTGAGCATCTTGATATAGGGTTCTGTTGTGGGCTTAGTTGGTTCCTTATGCTGGGTTCTGTTGGTTCTGTTGGTACCACCACTTCCATTTAACGCTTTGAATTTTATTTTTCTGGTTCTAATACTGTAACTTGGTTCATTGGATCTGAATGTTAGATTGTTCTGGCTCTAAAATAATTAAATCTATTTTTTCTAATGTTAGGTTCCAGTTTGGTTGTTTAGTGTTAAACGTGTCTTTTAGGTCTAGCATTAGGCTTTAATGTTGGGTTCTAATGTGGAGATCAGATATGTTAGATTCCAGTGTAGTGCTCCTATTTTGTGTATAATACTGGGCTTATTGCAAAGTTTTGATAATTCTTCTGTTCCCAGCGCTGAGCTGGTTGTTTTTTCTGAGGTTCTGAGATTTGTTTTATGTTGGATTTCAATGTGCAGTATGATGGTTTGTTCCACAACCGAGTTCTTCTGGTTTGATTCATATGGAAGTCCATTACTGCCACTTGTAAATGAAAAATATTCCCAAAGTATAATTATCAAATTTAAAGTCATAATTATAAGATATCCACATCCAGAGGAGCCAGATGAGGTGGCTCGGGCATCTGGTCAGGATGCCTCCTGGACGCCTTCCTGGTGAGGTGTTCCACACGTCCCACCGGGAGGAGACTCTGGGGAAGACCCAGGACACGCTGGACGGACTACATCTCTCGGCTGGCCTGGGAACGCCTCGGGATCCCTCTGGATGAGCTCGTAAATGTGGCCGGGGAGAGGGAAGTCTGGGTTTCCCTGCTTAGGCAGCTGCCCCCACAACCTGACTCCGGATAAGCGGCAGAAGAAAGATAGAAAGATAGAAAGATGGATGGATGGGTGGATGGATGACGATAATAAATAATATACTATATAGGGTGTGTAAAGTTACTATTATATTTGTAGTATTACTATTATACTTTGTAGTGTTGTTATTATACGTTGTAGTGTTACTATTATATTTTGTAGTATTAGCATTATATTTGCATAATTACTATTATAATTTGCAGTGTTAATATAGTTGTAGTATTACTATCATAATTGTAATATTACCAATATATTTGTAGTATTACTATTATACTTTGGTAGTATTAGTATTATGTTTGTAGTATAACTAACATATTTGAAGTATTAATAGTAATATAATAATACTAATCCTTTCTTAGCCCCACAGTGGGGAAATTTCCTTCATTTAACCCATCCTGGTTGCTAGGAGTAGGGGTCTGCCAGATTCCGGCAGCAGTCTGGGGTTAGGGGTCTTGCTCAAGGACCCACAGTCGTTTTCACCTTAATTGCCAGCCTGGGGATTTGAACCCAGGTTCTCCAGACCGAAGACCACCTCTGTAACCACTAGGCTACCATATATATATATGTGTATTATATCTTTTATACTTCATAGTATTACTGTTATATATTTGTAGTGGTATTATTACTGTAGTTGTAGTATTAGTAATATATTTATGTTATTACTACTGCTACGCCTCTGGGCTCTCAGGGCCCTGGGCGCTTCACTTTGGCTGACCTGGATAGCCGGTGCCTGCTGAGGCCTGCGGTTCCTCCAGGTCTCTGGGCCGCCTTCTCTTCACTGTTCTCCTCGTTCTTTTATCTCTAACTCTTTCTTTTCTCTACTTTCGCTAGTTAGGAAAAAAAACTGACCAGAGTTTAGCGTTTCGGTGGACGGGGACATCGGGTCTGAATTTCCTGTAGGGGGCGTTTTTCACCATGCAATCAATGGACTCCAGCAGCTCCACCATGGTCAGGTACTGCAGAGGACACAGAGAAGACAACTGTCTCACATGTCTCCATCTCTCTTAACTTCCCAAGCCTGTGTTCCTGCTCCCTCACAATGTCCCCAACTCTGACCCTTCTGCACATTACCTGTGGTTTGGTGATCTCGATGCCAATGTTCTGGACCTCGAGGTGAAGTGTTGCCTTCGGAGACTTCATTTCCAGCTCTGCGCTGGGGTTGATGCACATTTTAGCCGATGCAAAGATCGGCCTGAAAACTTCAGGGAGAAATGGACTGAATTTATCTGGAGAATTTAGGGTTTTTTATTCAAGATGAGGCAAAGTAGAGGAAACAAACATGAACTGAGGAAAACCATATATCCAGTTGAGAAACAAGTGAAAGAAGAAGAGAACTTCTTGTGTAAATGACTTCAGATGTTAACACACATTTATCCTCATAGGAATTCTGGATTTTATCTCCATGAAGTACGAGGACAAAGTACTGGGACTTCCACCTGGACCAGAACTTCCTTTTGGTCCTGGGAGCTGGAGGATCCAGTTCTGTAAATTAGCTGTTCCTGGGATCGAGCTCTTGGAAAACCTAGAAAACCAGACAGCAGGTTTCTACCTTCAGTACTCACTGTAGTGATAGTCAGGAAGCTCGTGGTCCTTAGTGCTGATTCCAAACTTCAACTGATCCTGGAAGAAGAGGAGGAGGAAGATTTGAGAGGAGGAAGAGGTAGAGGAGGAGGAAGTCATGTGATGCTTCATCTGGATCAGGCGGCGGTGACCCACCACAACTTCCTGCCATGACTGTTTGTAGAAAACCGGACTGTTGACATTCCAGTAGGCGCAGAGACAGTCCAGGCGGCCGAGCTGAACAAGCACACAAACACGTAAACAACATGAACGTGTAAAAAACATGAACATGTAAACAACATGAACACATAAACAACATGAACATGTAAAAAACATGAACATGTAAACAACATGAACACATAAACAACATGAACATGTAAAACAACATGAACACGTTAACATGAACATGTAAACAACATGAACACGTAAACAACATAAACATGTAAACAACATGAACATGTAAACAACATGAACACATAAACAACATGTACATGCAAACAACATGAACACGTAAACAACATAAACATGTAAACAACATGAACATGTAAACAACATGAACACGTAAACAACATAAACACGTAAACAACATGAACATGTAAACAACATGAACACATAAACAACATGAACACGTAAACAACATGAAAATTTAAACAACATGAACACGTAAACAACATGAACATGTAAAAAACATGAACATGTAAACAACATGAACATGTAAACAACATGAAAATTTAAACGACATGAACACGTAAACAACATGAAAATTTAAACGACATGAACACGTAAACAACATAAAACTTTAAACAACATGAACACGTAAACAACATGAACATGTAAACAACATGAAAATTTAAACATGAACATGTAAACAACATGAACACGTAAACAACATGCACACGTAAACAACATGAACACGTAAACAACATGAACATGTAAACAACATGAACATGTAAACAACATGAACACGTAAACAACATGAACACATAACAAACATGAACATGTAAACAACATGAACACGTAAACAACATGAACATGTAAACAACATGAACACGTAAACAACATGAAAATTTAAACAACATGAACAAGTAAACAACATGAACATGTAAACAACATGAAAAAGTTAACAACATGAACACGTAAACAACAAGAACATGTAAACAACATGAACATGTAAACAACATGAAAACGTAAACAACATGAACATGTAAACAACATGAAAACGTAAACAACATGAACATGTAAACAACATAAACATGTAAACAACATGAACACGTAAACAACATGAATACGTAAACAACATGAACATGCAAACAACATGAACACATAAACAACATGAACACGTAAACAACATGAACACGGTAACAAAATGAACATGTAAACAACATGAAAATTTAAACAACATGAACACGTAAACAACATGAACACGTAAACAACATGAACATGTAAAAAACATGAACATGTAAACAACATGAACACGTAAACAACATGAACATGTAAAAAACATGAACATGTAAACAACATGAAAATTTAAACAACATGAACACGTAAACAACATGAACACGTTAACAACTGGTAAACATTACCAACATTTCACCACAGGTGAGCTTCTCACCTTATAGATGATCTTTGCAGCTTCGTTTAGGAAACATGACTTCCAGTTTTCATCAGTGGTCTGAAAAATAAAGCCGACGGGTCAGCATACCTGTACAGGTAGGAGGCGCATGCATGTGTGTGTGCATGTAAACACACCTGCAGGCTAAGCTCTGACAGCGTTATTCCCATGGAGATGGGCCGCTGGGGGTCCGACAGCTGAAACAAACGTCAGAGTAGCTGAACCTCACGGCTGTCTGCAGCTCTACACCTGTCCTAACCCATTAGAACCAGAACCAGAACCAGAACCAGAACCTGGATCAGTACTCACATCATCCTCATAGCGCAGGTGGATGTTGCTGATCTTCAAGTGCAGGTTTTTAATCACCTGAGTTGCCAGTTTCTCCATGAATGTGTCCTTTTTCTCCTCCTGAGGTTTTTCTGAAAGAACCAAAAATATGAAGAGAGACAGGTTCTGAAGAGCTCTGGAACCAAGACCGGGTCAGCCACACCTGGACCTGAACACCTGAGACCAGCAGAGTAACTGGATCTCAGCTCCTGAATCAGACCAGATGAACAGAACCGGCCCGAGGAAACATGACTGGGTCAGTACCAGAAACTCACCTGCTTTGTGTTCATGATGTTTCAGCTTCTTCAAACCTTTTCTGGACTTTTTCATTTTTTTTCGTCCTTTTGGGACTTTGGCAGCATTAAACACAGAACCAGCAGTTAGTCAGAGAAAAGCCCGGAAACACAGAACCAGCAGTTAGTCAGAGAAAAGCCCGGAAACACAGAACCAGAACCAGCAGGTGTGTGTGTGTGTGTTACCATTAAGTGGCTCTTTGTAAACAACCCTCTCCAGACTGAACAGCAGATTCCCACTCTCAGAGGCTGACAGCGAACGCAGCATGAACAGGACAGACAGCAGGTTAGTTAGTTTAACTGGTTAGCAGTTTAACTGGTTAACAGTTAGTTCAACCGTTGTCAGCACCTCGTTGACTCAAACCTAATGACTAGTCAGGGATGGATTCAGTTTCCGGCTGTAACGGACTCAGTCAGAGGGAACTCGGTCCGAACAGACTGGGGGGACTCGGTGTTAGGGGACTCAGTCTGAGGGGACTGGTTGTAAGCAACAGTCCTAGGTTCCTCTGTGATTAGCCTAAGGAACTGTAGGAGATTTCTCCAGAACCACTTCCTGAGCTGATCCAGAATCTGGTACTTTGGTTCTGATTAATGTTTCTGCTGTGGAACCGGTTTGAGGTTTAGGATGGAAACCACCAGAAAGTTTCAGTCAGCAGCAGAAGAAATAGGACAGAAAAAGGAGGCAGCAGATAAGGGTCAGACCAGGTCTAGACTGGGTCAGACTGAGGTCAGAATGGGCCGAACCGGCTCACCTCTGCGCACAGCTGTCTGCAGCGCCTCCTCGATCCGCTGGAGCTCCTTCTGCTTGGTCTCCTGCTGGTACCGCTCCTCCTTTGCCGCATCGTACTTTATCTCTGAGGAAAAAGAGCAGAACTAGGTGTGAGTTCTGGTTCTGGTCACCTGGGGCCTCATTTGTAAAACTGAGCATAGCAAAGCAGAGTACAGGTGGCATACGTTGGAAAACACAAAAACTTCCAGATTTCTAAAAGCGTGCGCACGCACGTCCTCCACCTGTTTCCATTCATAAATCAGAACCAACTCTAAAGCAGATGCACGTGAGGGAACACCTTGT
>JBAGKM010000010.1:33183881-33208288 GCA_037177155.1 Melanotaenia catherinae | reverse complement strand
CTGAAAGGGTAGGGCATCAGTTGCTGGACCCTCGTGGCTCTCTGCTGCCACCTGTCTGTCTGTCAGCCGCCATATAGAGAGACACTCAGACGTGCAGGATTTACTGGCTAACATCAAGAGATCAAATGGCCAGAGATTTAGTTGTTTGCTGTCTGTCATTAAGTTGCCGTTTTTCTATGATTGGATGGTTGATTTTTTTTACTACAATAAGAAAAAGGATTTACAATTCTAAATGTATTTAAAATTAATTAATAAGCAAAGATTAGAGAAAACTCCACACATTTCAAGAACAGTGTATGCCCTACCCTTTCAGGAATTGCCTCTATGATCAAATGACACATTCAAGGCAAATACCAGGATCGAATATTTTTTCTTTGTCATTAGACAAAGAAAAACAAAATTAATCAAAAAGAAAAATAGAGAGTACCACTTGAACCATCTTTCTCTGGATCAAATCTCTGCAAACCAGTATGTACCAAGTGAACCTTAGCTTTGCACGATTTGATAGCCTAACAGGAAGCCATTTAAACTCTAGTATAAATAGTAATCAGGCCCTGAGTAAACCAATCAGCAGCTTTGTTTCAAAATACGCAATAATCAATTAGAGAATGGATTTCCTTTCAAATGTACAGACCAAATCAAAGCATCTCAGGAAACAACTTACATGCAATCCACAATTCAAACAGCTCTTGGCAATCTGCAATCCTAACCATCTTTTTATTCACTTTTAATGTGTTTACATTGCAGAGATTTTAATCATTTAATCGATTATACATTTACCTTGTTTAAGGAAAACTTTCAAAAACTTAACAAGTACTCTTTGTTTGTTTTTTTTGTTTTTTTCCACCACATGAATTTATTTTGAATTCTCTTTCAATTTTAAGTGATCATCTTTTATTACGTTTGTTTAGATGTTAAAAACTGTCTACTTTACAGGGTGTTTTTAAACCTTTTGAAGACAGCCTATCG
Organism: Melanotaenia catherinae; assembly: GCA_037177155.1. Classification (NCBI taxonomy): domain Eukaryota; kingdom Metazoa; phylum Chordata; class Actinopteri; order Atheriniformes; family Melanotaeniidae; genus Melanotaenia; species Melanotaenia catherinae. The sequence continues at coordinate 33,207,319 of JBAGKM010000010.1, read as the reverse complement.
GCCTTATATGTCCTCCAGTCACACTTACACAGCTGTCTTCCAGGCTAAAGCAGAGCTCCATCACCTGCATCCAGCTGCAAACCACAAACAGATTGCAGCGTTTCCCCGGAGGCGGATTGTGTGCAACGAGGTTACTAACTGCATGGCAGATGAAGGGGCACGTTTTTAACTGAAACCTCACTCCCTATCAACAAATTGTTCTTTACAGAAGTCTCAGTCTTTATGCCAGCATGGAATGATATAGTAGTAGCTAAGAATGTAGTCTGAGCATGTGACAACATTTCCCAGACCACCAAACATTGGAAACAGATCAGTGAGGCAACATATTGTATTGATTTAGTCATTTGACAAATAGCTTTGGAATGAGTATCTTTGTCCAGTCATGTGTAAGTGGTTGCCTTATAAGTAGTGCATAGAAGAAAACATGTTTTTTTTTTCTTTTAAGAAGAGGAAATGAGACAATGACAGGAGGCAAACTTATCACATATTGAGATGATTGTGGAGACCAAGGTGACAAACATTTTGTGGATGATGATTTTATTGCTTCCTCAAGCTTAAACCTTGTTGTGGTTATACCATTCATGAGATTTCTCCTGCATCTGGTGCATGTTCACATGTTTACTAGATGGCATCTGGTTAGCTCCCATGTCTGTCATGGCATTTTATCATAGCTTTTATCCTGATATTTCCAATAGACTTTCTGCAGCTTGTTCTTGTGTGAAGGAATGATATGCCGAGCTTTGATTTATCTTTGGACAAATTTAGTCTTTTAACTAATATATATGTATATATATTGACAACCGTTTGGATTGGCATGCTACCAGTCTTGCATTCTGGCTTCCTTGAAAACCATTTAACAGGAGAACAAAATTCCTTGTGCAAATCAGTGTGGTACAATGCAGTTATCTCTGCATACTTTGATGACAGACATATTCACTAGAATTTTATCATCCAGACAGAATTTCATAAAACACCTCACAGACAATGACAGTCTAAAACGTGTGAACAAGCAGTTTAAATTAAGTTCACTCTGCATGTTGGTAATGAAACAGCCATCAGGCCTCACAGAGTGATTTCTCTCTGTTTGATTTTCCTAAAACCCTGCAAACTCCAGAGCGGAACTTCTGTCAATGAGAGCAGTGTAGTTGTGAAAACAGGATTAGTTGCTATAGCAACAACTGCAAGCAGCACGTGTAGGCAGGGAGAAAAATGATCCTGGTTAACTGCAGCAGATAATGACACTGCTATATTTATATTTGTCTTTGGCAAGGGACACCTCAGCCAGCTTTTGTGTCTAAATGGGACCCATAAGACTCTTAGCTCAGTGTCAGAGTGAAGTGAAACAGCAGAGCTTCAAAATACTAACAGGGTCAATGGTGTCAAGAGTTATGATTACTTGAAGGAGGGGTTGAGTTCTACAACATGCCAGCAAGGCAAAACAAAAAAGTGGTTGGCACATAGAAAAAAAACACATGAAAAGTGAAGACAATAGAAAGTGTTTCCTTATGTCCATTTATTAGATTGTAACACCTCCAAAACATGATGTTTCTGCCAATGAGCCCATTGTTTCTGTTTCATACATTAAAGACTACAGGATAAGGTTAAAATTTATTAACTTGAAATTTGTGTGAAGCACTGACATTTTCCTGGGTGAGAACCCAACAAAAGAAGAGTTTGAAGGCCAGAATGAAGCAGTCAAGTGTGCAGTTGTGGAGATGGACTACCTCATACTAGAGGAGTAAAAGGAGTTTACAAAAGCAGGAAGGGCATGTTATCGGATTTCCTTTGAGCCAAAACAAAACAAGAATGTTTTGTACATAAATTAAGGAGTGTGCCTTTAATTGAAGAAGGAAATTGTCACTGCCTGAAGAAAACCACGCAATTCACACATAAACACACATATATGTATTTTTGTTTTCAGCTCCCCACAGTTTCATGTGGCATGTTAGGTTAGATCTGCTCCTTGTTTTTGTTTCTGTCCAACATTGGCACTAAGCAAATATTATCAGGATAAGTTAAAGCAGTAGCTGTGTGAAACCTGGAAAATATCTGCAAGCATTACATGAGTCATGACATGCTTATGCAGTGGACAGTCTTGATTTATTTATCACACAATGTCTAAGCTGCTGATAAAGGCAAAAGGCCACAATCCCAACTTAGCAAACCTCTCTTTTTCATATATATATTGATATATGTGTGTATAAAACCCAGAGTCCCCAGAAAGAGTGCTGGCCTGTGTACTGAACCACTCCGCTTGTATAGAGCCTTTTCCGGTCCATCACTGTACACACTGTGCCAAAAAAATGACAGCTATCATAAGAGACGTAGAGTCTAAGGTGAGAAAGGGCAAAGACATGTAAAAACAAAGGTAGTGAGCAAAAGATAAGGTGTCAAACAAATAGATAGCAAGAGCAGCAAAGAGAAAAATGTGTTATCGTCGGGCCTGTTCATCACACACTTAGGTCAGAGGAGGTGTGAGACATGAGCTGGCAGAGTTAAGAGCAGGGGCTAGCTGGAATATGTGTGGGGCCATAGGAAGTGCTGTGTGGAGAAGATAACAGTGTGTGAATATGTACGTGTGTGTGTGATGGAGAGGAGACAGTAAGGGTGGGTGGGTTGAGGGTGTAGAGACTAACAGTGTCCTCAGCACTGCCCTGCTTTCCTCTATTCACTACCCACATCCTGTCTGTGTGCTGCTCCTTAGTGGCTTTTAATGAGTCACTGGTGAATCCTGCTCCTTCCTGCCCTCGCATAACATACCAGGCAGGAGCAAATGAAAGGAAGAGGGGGAGAGCTGACACTTTAACATAGCAGGCTCCAGCGGGGGTCACTTGTTCTACTCTGCAGGTCTGCATGGCCATCGGTTAAGGTGCCATGAAGCCTGACATGATACAATAGGAGCCACATTTTACCTAAAAAGAAGAAAAAAAAAACTTACAGCAGGTCAGCTTCAGGAGCAGATCTGATCTACAACACTCTGACAAAGCAGTAAAGTCACAAAAGAAAATAAATTTTAGGTGAATTTAGTCGACACTCTCAGCAGGTTGTAAAATGCTATGGATCCTTTGATTTGTGCTTTAGAAAGTAACTACTTAGCAACAGTTAAGAAAAAATGTTTTTTTTTCACTGCTTCATTTGCAGAATTCATTTATCTCTCCCACTATTCATTCTCAAATTAATTCACCCCCAAAAGCTCAGGCTGTGTTCTATCTTCCCCAGACTCACTAAAACAAAAACGCACATCTAAGCTTTAAAGTTGTGTTCACAAACTGTACGAGCAATCCTGACAACATATCTTATATTAAGCATATTTAACCAACTATGGTGAAAATTGACACCAGCAATACTGGGTCATTAAGAAATGTTAAGCACTGCTAAACAAGTCCTGAATGAGACCATAAAAATATTTAATCTCACTAATTAGTGCAGCAATTTCTATCTGTTTGTGCTTATCTTGAGAGCTACAAATGTTATTATTAGTTTTCAGGACATTTTAGTCAGTCTTTTCTTATTTTGTGGTACTTTCACAGGAGTATTTTTTGGCATCTAGCATGTCAGGAAAATCACATTTTAGGTTCCATTCTCATCATTTAAGTTTATTTCATAAACTCATAGTCAACAGTGATGATCATCTTACCTGATAACTGTGACAGCTTGCAGTCCATTAGCATGTATTGTTATAAAGTGGATACTTTTTTATTTATTTTTTCTTACTTATTAGATGATTAAAGAGCTTTTAAACCAACAAACCTAGTCCCTTCTGATATTAAAACACTAGTCAATAAGTAACAACTGATTAGGCTTTTCTGGTCTATTCCTTATTTATCTAAAATTAAAGTTTGTACAATGTACAGTAAATGAATGTTAAACTGGTGAAAAAAAAATTGAACTCTGAAATAAGCAAATAGACATGCGATACACCAGATGAGCACTGTATCTGTTGCGATTGCTCATTCATGTCAAAATGCATGAAGCAGCACTTCACGCTATCTTAAATGTCACCCTCTCATACGCTGTCTCCCTCTGTCTGCTGTCCCATTGTGCCTGGCAGGATTTCATAGCTCATAGAGTTGTGTCCCGTGGTTGTGATAGATGACAGGTGAGAGAGTCTCTCTGATCCCACTGACACTTCGTAATCGAGTTAAGAATGGTGGATTAGAGGCCCCTTTTGAAGGGGTTGAGGTCAGCTCTCTATTCTGCTTGATACATAGCTTCAGAGAGCAAGAAAAGTCCTCACATTAATTGCAGGAATGTGTGTTCATGTGTGTGCAAGACAGAGAGAGAGAAAGGAGAGGAAGAGGCAAAGTTATAGCTCATTTATATTAAATTTTTTGGGGGGGCCTTTGGATGAGATCTTGCCGTTAGGATAGAGGTTTTATCCCTTCAGTTACAGTATATAGTAGTTTTACTGTATGTGTTGTGTAATTAATAAATAAGTAAAGCTAGACTGAGATTATATGGTCTATGTGCTCATGTTGAAGGTTGAAGCTTGTAAAGACTTAAATATGCACACGATAAACACATTCCTAAATCTGAAATCCTCGTTTGGCATTGAGAGTGATTGCATAAATATTGTTGACAGGTCTTTAGCATTTGTCCTTGCTGTCAATCACTTTGATGTTTGACAGCATTTCTTGTTTTGAACAGTTTCTTTTTCGTGTGCTGCATGAGAAAATGTTCCTCAGATTTTCACTTTTTTCCACATAGGTCACTCTGTTCCTATCAGTACCATTACTTCCCACTTGTATACATTGTTTAACAACATTTAAGGCTTAGATGCTTTATTTCTATGGCTTTTTATTGTTCATTGTTACCAGTATTTAAGGCTAAGGAGAAAATTCTAAGAATAGCAAACACTGATTTGAGCTCCTTTCTTCTCTTATTAAGTGGACAGAGCCACTTGATACTCTTCTGTACTGGTAGTATGGCAAAAGTCATCCCAAAAGGCCAGTTGTTCTCATCATGTGAGGTACAAGGTGCTGTCAGTTACTGTTTAAGCTTTGAAGCAGCGGTTGCATCAACAGAAAAACCGGGTGAGGTTGTGTGGGTCACCCCTACCCAGATGATATTTCAGGAATAGTAGCGTCCCAACAATGGAAAATGTTTTTGCTGCCAAGGACCAATGCTGAAAGAAAATGTGTAAGTCTCACTGTGTCTGTCAGCTCCAGAAAATAAATGGAACTATGTTTGAAGGTTTACAAAAAACAATAACCATAGGTTTGTTTTTGTTTTTTTACAGAGTTTGAACCATATTCAAGTAATGAGAGGAACACTTGCATTGGATTCCTTTAAAAATAATTTCTGAAGAACTTGGAAGCACGTAAAGTAGAATTCCCAAGTTAGTATATTATAGTGTTGACAACATTTAACAGATGGTGGTTAGTTTTACATTAGTCTTAATGATGGCCGTGATTATGCCTGTAATAGCTACAGCAGCAGACAAAGTCTACAGTTGCGGGTGGGACTAAAGGTGGAGGTAAAAAAAAATGTGCGTGAGTGTGAGTGTGAGTGTGTGTATGTGTATGTGTATGTCCATGCGAACACCTGGGTGTCTTAGCAGACCTCAGAGGAAGGGTCTCAGTCATCGGACATCCCTGCTGCAGGGCCAACTCCCTCCAGTACACCCGCTAATCAGTGGGAACAAAAGAGGGAGGGGGTGTAACAGCTCCAAAATAGCACAAGAAGGACTGGAAGGATGTAAGGAATCTGAATCAATGTCTATTATTGCATCCTTTAGCTGTAGCCAGTTGACTCAAGAAACAGTGCTTTGCTAATATCAGTCATGCAAAAATTACACATGCAGGAAGCCACAAGTGTAAAGTAGAGCAGGAAGGAAGAACAGATTCACTGTTGTTTGTCTGTTTGGGTTTACCATGCATTTTATTTTTTTATAATCTGTTTCTGTACACATATTACACAATCACATTGCGGGGATCTTTTAAAAGCAAGCTCCATTCTGTGTAAATCATTACAGCTCTAGTCAATGAGCTGGGTTAAGTTAGGGTAAGAGTTATGGTCAGATATGCTAAAGCTTTGAAGGAAAGTAAATTAATTTCCTACAATGTTAAAAAAAAATACTGTGTATGTTTTTTCAACTTCCTCAGCTGTTTCTTAAGCGAAAGCCTTACAAACTGTGGTTCTAGTGGTTGTATCGACTTCCTCAATCAACAAGTCACAGTGTTTTCTTTGACTTCACCTAGATGCCCCACAAAATGGACAAAGAGCGTAAAACTTATGGTTCGTCTGGAAAAACACATCACTATCTGTTATGTCAACCACATTAATTTCTACAAATACATGCACATAAATGCATTTTTCCAGACAATGCTGCGTTTCACCGTGCATATTGGTGTTTAATGACACGTGCAAGCTTTCTCGTAATTCACTCCAAACGGATCTCATTGTCTCCCGTGGCTCTTTTCCATGATAAGTCCCTGTCCGTATAAAGAAAAGCCCATCAAAAGCAGGAGATGATAAAGTGGACAATGAGCAGGGGCCACCAGGTCCCCCTCCTCTGGGGGCCACAGATTAGGCCTCCTGCACTTCCTTTGGAAAACAGGCACAGGACCCAGAGGAAGCTCCTGTCAGCTGCGCTCCCTCACCTCTCTGGCCTCTTTTGGTCTAACTCCCAGCTCACTCTCTCCCTCTCTCCACCACTATATATCTCCCCCTCTCTCTCTCTTTCTCTCTCTCTCTCTCCCTTGGTTTCTCTGTCTCAGAGATGAAATGCAGAGCTCTCCATCCACAACTTGCCACTGTACTCCACCCGGATACCACAGGCCAAGCCTCATCAGGGAGCATGTCATGGTGACGCTGGTGTTTTTTTTTTTTTGGAGGGGGGGTTCTGTTATGCAGTCACATGCTAAGTGGTTGCTGACTTTAAAACTGAATCTTTTTGCGGGTAGAATTAATAAATGTGAATAAAGTGAGTGAAATTAATAGAAGATAAAATCTACATATAGATTATGCACTTCTCAAACCTCCGAGCCATATTATAGTTTGAGTCATAATGCAGACTTTGTTTCTTCCAAAGCACCTCCACCTAGCTAATCATTCTGCAAATAGATGTTTATTTTGTATTTGTCTGCATCACATACAGTACATCACAATAACTTTTCTTTATTCATTATTCATTATCTTTCTTTGAGTGAACAGCTCTTACACTGACTACTCATTCAAACTGTGTTATCATGTGTATAAATGATTTGAGGTCACATTGGCGTTATTATGGCAAAACAGGTCTTTCCATAGTTTTTATTTACAAAATGTTTTAGCCTAAGAGGAAATTTACATTATATCTTGATTATTTATGAGTTTTATCTTATTAGTACTTTGGATTTTGACCATATTTGTCATTTAAACGTAACTGTTAAATTGATATTTGATCAAAACAACATATTCAGAGGCCTCCCATGGGCTCACTACCTGCAGGAGGGGCCATAGGGGTCGGGTGCAGTGTGAGCTGGGTGGCTGTCAGAGGCCGGGGACCCTGGCAGTCTGATCCTCGGCTGCAGAAGCTAGCTTTAGAGATGTGGAATGTCACCTCTCTTGCAGGGAAGGAGCCTGAGCTGGTGCGCAAGGTTGCGGCTAGATATAGTTGGACTCACCTCGACACACGGCTTGGGCTCTGGAACCACTGTCCTTGAGAGGGGCTGGACTCTCTTCCATTCTGGAGTTGCTCCCAGTTAGAGGCGCTGAGCAGGTCTGGGCATGATCATTGCCCCCTGACTTGGCACCTGTGCAATGGGGTTTACCCCGGTGGACAAAAGGATAGCCTCCCTCCGCCTTCAGGTGGGGAGACAGGTCCTGACTGTTGTTTGTGCTTATGCACCAAATGGCAGTTCAGAGTACCTACCCTTTTGAAGTCCTTGGAGGGGGTGTTGGAGAGCACTCCATCCGGGGACTCGCTCATTCTGCTGGGGGACTTCAATGCCCACGTGGGCAATGACAGAAGGGGCATGACTAGGAAGAATGCCAGTCTACATGTGCTTTGTGGACTTGGAGAAGGCGTTCGACCATGTCCCCTCCTGTGGGGGGTACTCCGGGAGTATGGAGTGCTGGACCCCCTTGTACAAGCTGTCAGAGCACGACCACTGTTTGGTCCGCATCGCCAGCAGTCAGAGTCGTTTCCAGTGAGGGTTGGGTCTCTGCTCTTTGCGGATGTGGTTCTGTTAGCTTCATCGGGCTGCAATCTTCAGCTCTCTATGGAGCGATTCGAAGCCAAGTGGGAAGCGGCTGGGATGAGAATCAGCCCCTCCAAATCCGAGACCATGGTCCTCAGCCAGAAAAGGGTGGAGTGCCTTCTCTGGGGCAGCAATGAGGTCCTGCCCCAAGTGGAGGAATTCACGTATCTCGGGGTCTTGTTCACAAGTGAGGGAAGGATGGAGCGGGAGATCGATAGGCGGATTGGTGCGGCATCTGTAGTGATGCGGACTCTGCATCGGTCTGTCGTGGTGAAGAGGAAGCTGAGCCAAAAGGCAAAGCTCTCAATTTACCGGCCGATTTACATTCCTACCCTCACCTATGGTCACGAGCTGTGGGTAGTGACTGAAAGAACAAGATTGCGAATACAAGCAGCCGAAATGAGTTTTCTCCGCAGGGTGGCTGAGCTCTCCCTTAGAGATAGGTTGAGAAGCTTGGTGATCCGGGATGGGCTCAGAATAGAGTCGCTGCTCCTCTGCATCGAGAGGAGCCAAATGAGGTGGCTCCTGCATCTGGTCAGGATGCCTCCTGGACGCCTCCCTGGTGAGGTGTTCCGGGCACGTCCCACCAGAAAGAGGCCCGGGGAAGACCCAGGACATGCTGGACAGACTACATCTCTCAGCTGGCCTGGGAACGCCTCGGGATCCCCCCGGATGAGCTGGTGAATGTGGCCGGGGAGAGGGAAGTCTGGGTTTCCCTGCTTAGGCAGCTGCCCCCGCGACCCGACCCTGGATAAGCAGCAGAAGATGGATGGACGGATGGATGGAGAGATAATCGCATTTTAATCTCATAACAATATTTGTCCCCCAAAAGCAACATGTTATGATTTTAGTGGATTTTAGTGGATTTTGGTGGATTTTCGTGGATTTTAGTGGATTTTGGTGGATTTTAGTGGATTTTAGTGGATTTTAGTGGAGGACTGAATCAGATAACAAACTTTATTGTTCTAAACTCTCTGGTAACATTTGAAAATGTGTTTAACTGCATTTCAATTCTAAACAGTAGAAAAAGAATCAGAAAGCATTTCTGGCCCAAACTGAACAAAGCTCAAGTTAAAGAGTCTTTTTACCAGCAGCTGTTCTCTGATGAGTTCTACAACATGTTAGAGAACGTTAACTTCCTACATGTTCTCCTCCACACGCTTCATGAACAGGCGTTAATATGTGACGGTAAGCAGGACGGAACAACAATGATGACATTTTTATTTAGTTATTTTAACTAAATGTGGTTTTATCCTGGTGGATGGAAGTTCTGAGGCCAGACAGCGAAGGTGAGACATTTTCTGACTTTTACAAATCTCCTGGACCTGGATCAGGACCTGGACCTGGACCAGAGTCCTGGGAGCTGGAGGGTCCTGCGCTGTATTTTCGCTGTGTTATTTTACTGGATGTCGCTCTGTAGCTGCAGCAGGATGATTGATGGCTGAGTGAAAACGTGTTTTATCCTCCGTCCCCGTCGAACACTCGTGCTGCTGCTGCTGCTGCTGCTGCTGCTGCTGCTGCTGCTGATGATGATGATGATGATGATGATGATGATGTGTTGGGGTGACTCATCCTTTCTCCAGCTGATAATTGGGTTGTGTAACGAGCTCTTCACAGCTAATTGGTGTGTCCACTCATGAAAACAGCGCTCATCGTGTTTCCTTTCACACCGTCAGCAGCCAATCACAGCGCAGCCACAGGTGGCAGCTGAGATGATTAAATGTGACACATTTTGACGTCCCAGCTGAACGTTGCATAAACTGAAGATAAAAGCAGAAAGAAATGAATCAGACAGATGAACAGAGGCCTGCTTCAGCTGCTGGAACCTGATGTTCTGGCTTCCCCACAGATTAAAGGGACAGACGTCTTCCCGAGCCGGGATCAGTCCTCTCTGGATGCCGGGCTGCAGCAGCATCGCTGGCTGATGCCCTCACAGCCCGTCCCATGCTCATCCAGCCCTGAACACATGTTCGTGTGGCCCAAACTGCAGCAGCTTTTATGTAACACCTGCAGTTGGTTTCTCAGCCTCCAACCAGACGAGCGTTGCTGATAAAAACTGAGCTGAAGGCTGCACGGGTGGAATGCTGGATCAGTGGGATGCTCACCGGCTGATGTTTGTGTTCATTAGTTAAAAAGATCAGGTTTGATGTTTCATGAAAATCCTCCCGCTTCCTGAAGAGCAGTCTGACCACCGTCCACATAGGAGCAGGCCTTTCCTTCGGATTCGGATTTGGCCTGGCAGCGCATTTATATATAAATATATATAAATATTTTTATATATAGCTAGATTTATCTGTACAGATATATTTTTATTTCTAAATATACATATAACATTTTCATTTTATTTGGTACATATTAAAAAAATATCTTTTTAGCTTTATGTATTAAAATGATATTTTATTATGTCATGTTTTTGTTGATTTATTTTTCATTGAACTTTTTTATGCATTTTATTTATTTTACATATTTACTCATTTACGTGTGCATCACAACTTCCAGACCAGCATGGATCTATAAAATCACCAAACATCTAGTTCCAGGTATCTGGAATTAAAAACCAAATATTTCTCATTCTGATCGGAGCAACTTGTCCACATCTACACGTTTTTTTAACCCTTTCAGCCCTACCGAGAAAAATAGAGAGTAAATTCTATTCTTTTTTTTCTGAAGCTTTTGTTTGACTCTTCAACATAATGTAAAAAAATAATTACCAAAAATAACTTTTCTATATTTACTTTTTATTACTGTGATGTCAAAATTCTTGTTGTACAAAATATTTCCACCAGGCGGCAGAAGAGCAGTTTCAGGTTGTGGACAACAGGGTTTTGACTTTTTACCATAAAGTGATGCAAAAGGTCTCAGAAACTGTATGTACCAGAGGTTAAATGTTCATACGTGTATCAAACTAAAGTCACATCCAGGAAGTTTTCCTTCTGCCGGGGAAACGTTTCCATTCAAACAGAAAACATTAGAGATTACAGTTACTTTTATTAAAGTATCAGTTACTGTGTTGGTATGTGTGGCATCCCTGGTGTAGGTGAAACCAGCAGCATGGGTAAATGTGAGTCTTGGGTTTGATCGGGTTCTGATCCGACTCAGGAGTCCTGAAGCGGCTGGTTCAGGAAGCAAAGCGGCGCTGAGGCGGGATGATGCAGTGGAGGTAGAGACGTCTGGTGTGGGAGCAACATGAAACATCAGGCAGAATATTTTTAGGAGCTTCTTCCACACCTCCACCTCCTCCATCCCTCGATCACTCTATCTCTCTGCTGCGCTGACGGCTGCTCTCTTTTCCTCCATCTCTCAGCCTCTGATCACATTCAGCAGCTCTCAGCCTGCGAAGAGGAGGAGGAGGAGGAGGAGGAGTAGGACAGATTGGAGTAAAATAGAGCAGAATAGAGGAATCAGCTCCTCTGTGCTGGATCCTTCAGAGCGTCGCTGCTTCGCTTCTCGTCTGAAAGTTGGTGCAGAGCTGATGAAGACGGAGGATTTCCAGACAGATGTGAGGTCTCACTGATCTATCCGTCCCTGGATGCATCATCGTTGCATAAACAAGATCCGAACAGCTCAATCTGAAAGCCGGAGGAGAGTCGAGCTGCTGGGAAAACCAGATCCGTTCATTCCTGATTAAATTCTGTTTTACATCTTCGGAAAGCAGCAGGAACTTTTTCATTCCCAGACCGAACCACGCTGATCTCTTCAGGACGAGTAAAGTTGCTGCTCTCCGTTATTCTGAGCATCGTGAGGATTTCTTCTGCAACTCTCTGAGATTTAATGATGGACCTGAAGCGTGGAAATGTGACTGTTTTCTCGTGTTTTAGCCCTCTGATCAAACTAAAGTTCTAGTTTGAATAAAATCTGGCTCATGTGGATAAAAAGCTTGTCTTTGAAGTGAATCTCAGGTGTTATGGACGTCTTCCTCGTCATGAATCGGCCTTAAGCTAAAACACCCCATCAGACGTTTCCTCTGAGTTTCTTGTCTTGGTGGACTCCGTCCATCTGCCTGCCATGTCTCTTGCTTTGGACTGAAAGGCGATCAACTTTAGAGCTGAGACCCAGAGCGGGTGGAGATGGCGGCGGCCATCGCCAGCTCCCTGATCCGACAGAAGCGGCAGGCCCGCGAGTCCAACAGCGACAAGGTCGCCACCAACAAGAGACGCTCAAGTCCCAGCAAAGACCCGAGGTCTTTGTGCGAGAGACACATCTTCAGCGTCTTCAGCAAAGTTCGTTTCTGCAGTGGCAAGAAAAGACCCGTACGCCGGAAACCAGGTGGGTTCCCAGACTGGTCTACATTCCCCACCTGCTCCACTTTTACAAGCTGGGGCTCTTGATGAGGTTCCAGAACAAGTTTTCACCAAACGTGTTTTAAAGATTTTCCGTTTAAACTTCTTTCTCGTTATTATTCTACGTTGTTTGTTTGGGCTAAATTTAAAGAAACTTCCTCAGTTTGTCATTTTTTCCCCCCTGATTCTGTTTGGGTCTTCTTTCTCTGACTTTAGTTTCTAGCAGTGACCTAGATAGCAGACATGTTTGGGCCCACTTCTGGCACTTACGGCTCAGTGACGGCAAGTGTAGTGTGGACCAGGCATGGTCCGGATGTCAGTTGTTGGCCTGGACAGGAATTACTGCAGGTATTTACTAGCAGAGTGGTCCTAAAACGGGAAACCTTCCTTGTGACAGTGTGTTTGTGGGCCACATGTGGTCATGTGGTTGAGTTTTGGCAGCTACACATTTAGTCGACACAGTAAGTGCTCCAAACAAAAATGCACATTTAGAACAGAAATGTTTTGCTAACTGGGGATGTGTCGTTCACGAACGAGCTGGTCCTAAGACTCAATTCTTTGTGGTGAACAGGGAGTCCGAGTTAAATACAAACCCGTCGGGAAAATGTGAAGAAATGAACGAAAAACCTAATTGTTTGTTTTCGTGTTTTGTTGTGAATAAAAATGTCTTACCAGCAAACAAACCAGTAATAATTTCTAAATTTGGCTAAAACAGAAGCTGAGAGTGATTCTAGACAAAGAACCATTTGATAGTCATAAGAGCCGGTGTTCTGACGGTTTGGTATACCCCGTCAGAATAGCACACAAATCCATTTTTGTAGTCTTTCATTTTTGTCCACTGGGTTACACTGATCTGCATTATTTAATTTATCAATGTTGAATCTCACTCAGTTTGGGAGACGGTGCTGTGCAGTCACCCACTTTAGCAGCTAACGCTAAGACTGCTGTCACCCACATTAGCAGCTAACGCTAACACCACAGTCACCCACATTAGCAGCTAACGCTAACACCACAGTCACCCACATTAGCAGCTAACGCTAAGACCACAGTCACCCACATTAGCAGCTAACGCTAAGACCCCGGGCACCCACATTAGCAGCTAACGCTAAGACCCCGGGCACCCACATTAGCAGCTAACGCTAAGACTGCGGTCACCCACATTAGCAGCTAACGCTAAGACAGCGGTCACCCACATTAGCAGCTAACGCTAAGACCGCGGTCACCCACATTAGCAGCTAACACTAAGACCGCAGTCACCCACATTAGCAGCTAACGCTAAGACTGCGGTCACCCACATTAGCAGCTAACGCTAAGACTGCGGTCACCCACATTAGCAGCTAACGCTAAGACTGCAGTCACCCAGATTAGCAGCTAACGCTAAGACCGCGGGCACCCACATTAGCACCTAACACTAAGACCGCGGTCACCAACATTAGCAGCTAACACTAAGACCGCGGTCACCCACATTAGCAGCTAACACTAAGACCGCAGTCACCCACATTAGCAGCTAACACTAAGACCGCTGTCACCCACATTAGCAGCTAACGCTAAGACCGTGGTCACCCACATTAGCAGCTAACGCTAAGACCATGGTCACCCACGTTAGCAGCTAACGCTAAGAACGCGCTCACCCACATTAGCAGCTAACACTGAAGGCGGTTATATACTCTGTGAGAATTCAGAACATTTTTCTTGTTCTTGAGACCACAAGAACAAAATGGCGCCATTTTGCTCTCGCGGACGTGGTTGGGGAAAGCTTGTTGACTGTTCTTGACGAACAAAGTTCTTGCTTCTCGTGGAGTATGTAACAAGTGTAAGACTGCAGGCTCCCACATTAGCAGCTAACGCTAAGTCAGCGAGCACTGCCATTTAAAAAAAAAAGAAATCTGATGATAGACTGGAAAATGTCAAACAGGATTTTTAGAAGTGATGTAGATGCCCCAAGTCTAATTATTACAGTAACCTGATTATAATCTCCCAGATATCTGACTATAATGGTCATGTAAACAGGATCATAGTTTGGAAATCGTATTAATCTGACCTTTTAGGACATTTTCTCTCCAATATTTGGACAGTTTGGGACGGTAACATGAGTTCTGTTGCCATCTGTTTTCTTCTTTTTTCCTTTTGGCTTTTCTTGGTGGTCATCAACCATTGTTTTTAAACTGATTTAAAAACAATGAAAATTTATTTTGTTATATTATATTATTTATTTCCCTGTTGATTTGTCTATCTATGTACAGCACTTTGTTTCAATGGTGGTTGTTTCAAAGGGCTTTATAAATAAAGTTGAGTTGAGTTAATATGATCCTCCATTCTGGATTACCATGTGATGCCGTGTGACATCTGAGACACCAGAGGATTTATTAAAATGTTCGACGTCCTAGAAATAAAAACAGGTTGGAAGCTTCAGATTTTTTTCAGAGACTTGATGATGGTGAGTTTGGGAAAAACTGGAAGTTCTGACTGGAAGTTTAGCTGGAAAACTGGTCTTTCTTGTGCTGACATTCAGATTTCTTCAGTGTTTCTATTTTATGAGGAAAGATGTAAAATGACCCTCTGATCAGGACTGACGTGCACCACTGTGCCGCCCTTCAGTCAGACCGAAGAGGAGCTTTAAATTTCAGCTTTTTGTGACAGAACGCCTCTTGAGACGTCATGTTAAATAAATAAAAATGAGCTAACTTAATTTGTTGGCTACAGGTTCCTCAGATGAGCCGCCCCCTTCCATAAATGCAAGAGAATCTTAAGCTCAGCCAGCAGTTGTACTAAGCATTGCATAATTTTCATCCATAATGTTAAATATTTGATGCTGGAAAGAAAAGAAAAGGCAGAGTGATTCCAGCTCCTGCGATTCCCTCTGGAGACCTTCACGTCTTCAAGAAAAACCTTTTAGCTTCCTGCTGCAGATAAAAGTTGACCTGAACTCCAGCTGAGGAAGTTTTCGTCGTTGTCGGAGGGATTTCCACATTTCTGAGCCCTGTTGCAGCTTCAGCAAACGGCGTGTTAAAAGAAGTGTGATGCAGCTTCATCAGATCATCTCGTTTACAGTCTAGAGATGTTTCTGACATCTGCAGATGGTGAAAGAGCCCTGCGTCATCTGCTTCAGATACTTCAACATCAGAACTTTGCTTTAGTGTTTCGCCATCAGTGAACCCTCCATTGAGGAGATCTGTTAGGATGAAGCCTCCATGAAGTCTGACTCAGGGATTAATGTTGGAGGCTTCCTTTGTATGTTTCAGCCTGAACAAACCCAGATAAACACATCTGGAGCTAATCTGAGCAACTTTTGGTACTTATGGCTCAGTTAAAGGACTTGTGTGTTGACTGGGTCATTCTGGGGTTAGCTTGACACACGAATGCCATTTTAAAGACAGTTTAGTTTAATTCACAATAGTCATCTCAGGGTGCCTTTACAGACACAGTCCACTTCAGTCTGGTTCATTTTACTGATTTGTTTATCCCCTGAGGTGGTACCCAGGGTGTCCAATCAGATTTCAGCTCCGCCTCTGGTTCCAGACACAATAATTGAAGATTTGTCTATAATAAAACATTTGATTTTATTTAGATGGAAAAAAAATTCCGGAATATCCAAGTATTGATTTGAGTCCCCTGGTTAGACAGTAATATAGAGCTAAATGTCGTCAGCATATATATGATCAAATATCTGGTTTGTTTCCATGATCTGACTTAATGGGAACATGTAGATGCTGAACAATAGAGGGGCCAACACCCCCTGGGTGGGCTCTGGGCTTGGTGGGGCCTGGATCATCCTGCTCTGGAAGGGGTCCCGGGGAACAGGGGTGCCTACTGCCACCAACGGGGTGGCAGCAGTCTGCACCTCAGAATGTCGGGTAATGGTTTGGTCTGCTGGCATTACTGCTGGGGACCTGTGACCTCTGGGTTCCCGTGGTACTGTGTTTCTGAGAGGTGGGGACGGGGTACATGCCGTCACTTAAATTGGACCCTGTAAATGCGTGTGTCTGTAATGGCATCTGTTTGTAACAACGGTGGTGGGTGAGTGTATGTGGGTATGGATGGACCAAATGGATGAAGAGCAGGTGTGTTGATCTGATCTGATCCTGCCCTCTTGCCCTCTTGGGCTGGTCCATCAGATGTTGGTGGGGGGTTGAGCCCGGGGCTGGTTGGGATTAGGGGTATGGATTGGGATTGGATGGGCTGGCCCTTCCCCCCCAGTTTGGCCTTCTCCGGGGTGGTCGGTGGTTCTCGAGCATGTGGGGCCCTGGGTTCTGTCCCGGCTTTCCTTTGCCTCTTTCTGTGTGGACGCCGTTCCTGCGGTGGACTGTCTCCGTTCTGGTCTCTGTGGTGGCTGCTGCTTTCCCGGTTCTTGGAGGGGGTGCGGTTGCATTTGCATGGTCACTCAACACAACTCACCTCTAATGTTTAGTTCACACACCTACACACACACACACATATACAAGCTGCTGGTGTGTTCGTTACCGTTCATGGTTTCTACAGTTTTTCTTCTCACCGCGGCCCCTGTAGATGGTCTATAGATGGTCTGCTGGTCTCTTCAGGATGTTTCCTGCTTCTTTCCAGCTGCAGCAGCTGTTTAGTTTCTCTGTTTAGCTTTGGTTGCAGCTGTTGTGGTTTGTTTTCTATTGGTTTGTTCTCCCTTTTTCTGTCTTTTCTCTCCATATTTCTCCTCTATCCACCTTTTTCCTTCTGTTTCTCCGATCTCCAGCAGTTTTAAGCAAAACCATATTTTAAAATAATAATAAAGATTCATTTTAGATTCAAAGGGAGCCCCAGATCCAGAAGGCTCCTCTTGGCAAAGTAAAATGGTTCAACACAAGACGGCAGCCAGACCATCATCCTTCCGCCACCATGCTGGACAGGACAGGGTAAAAAAAAAAAAAAGTTCAGAAACATTGTTTTTTTTTATTTATTAGCATTTTCCATGTTGCTATGGCAATGTGTCTGTTACATCACATCCAGAAATGAAGCTTTTGGGATGCTCTGCACGATGAAAAAACAACACAACAAACATCTGTAACACTGAAGATGAGAAACTCAAAACCATTTCCATGAGGATTACTGACCCCCTACGGCAGGGCTACTCCAGGTCCAGTTAGAGAAACTTTCTTATGGTCGTATCCACCAGGAGGCAGAAGTCCAGCATCAGATCAGATTGTGTGTGTGTTTTTTTTGTATAACCGTATGCATCACATATGATACGTTTATTTGGCTGGGACAGGGCAGGTTAACGAACATCAGTAAAAACACGACGTAAACCTGACGTAGTAAAGAACATGTCACGGCTTGGTGTACGGATCCAAGGAGAGGGGAAACTGAGAATGATCAAAGAACACTTTATTGTGCAGAGGATTAGGCCTGTTCGCTGGGAGGACGGGCTGGAGCGGGCAGACTGGGATCTTCATGGCACGGTCTGGTCCAGGTATGGGTTCTTGGGAAGAGAGAAGGTTTCAGGTTAGCTGAGTTAGCACATGGTGAAGACAAGATAATGAAAGCGACTGGTTACCACGACGAGTATTATAATCCAGCGATGACTGGAGGTCTGAGTGGAGTTTAAGTGTGGATGAGATGATGTCTTCCAGCTGAGCCGTCCTGATTGCGGTGACAAAGGGTTTGCCAAATATGGTCAACAGGAAACAAGGGGTGAGGATGAGCGTGGGCCATGACAGAACACTAATTATCCATCGGTACTCCAACCAGTTCCAGATTAAATTCTGGGTTTTTGCTCCATTTCTTCCCGTTTTCTCAGCTTTCTTCACCAGGCTTGTCTGTTTCTCTGTCTCCCATCTTTCCACGTGTTCCCGCCTCTAACTGTCCTCTGTCTGCGCTGGAGTCACCTGACTGGAATGCACAGACCTGATTGGCTGTTACGTGGGACGGTTTCATTTGCATGCACTTGCTCTTCTTCTAAACGGTGACGTCGGAGTCCGGTCCTCCAGGCTTCTGTCCTGCAGGTTTTAAATGTTTCCTGCTCCAACCTGGTTCAGATCAAACGGATCATCAGTCGAATTCTGCACAAAGACCAATTAATTCCAGCAGCGTTCATGCTTCTCATGAGCTTGTTCAAAGTTCAGTTCAATTTATTCTAAGTTAGAAGTGAGAATGAAAATCTGGACTTGAGAAAGGAAAGAAGTAGTTCTGTTTCTTACGTTATGCTGGACCTTAAACTCTGCCATATAAAATAGATCTGCATGTGGAACAGATGTGTGGACAGTGGACAAAAATAAGCTTCATCAGTGTGACAAAAGTTCATTTTTAGATCAACATTTTTTTGAAAAGATAAAAAAATTCTGCAGTGTAGAAATATAATAAATAGATTTCTTCTCTCACTGGACAGATGCTTCAGCTCCACATGTCCTCTGTGTTCTGTTGTTTTTGAAGCGCAGGCGACACAGTTTACACAGAAACGTTCATTTTATTTTCAGACAGTTTATAATGTTCCCGTAAATAATCCCAAACAGACGAGTCGTGTGCTGTGCTCGCTGCGTCTGCAGCCTCTCTGCTGCAGGGCATTCATGCTTTGTTACGCTAGAGTGTGCAATGCATCATGGGTAACGTAGTGTGCTGTAGCACCGGGTCTGTTGCAGGACCTGAACCAGTTCAGGTCCAACTTCTTCATCTGCAGGTGTTCTGTTCAGCTTTCACAAAAAAAAGCTGTTTTCTAAGTCAGACTGAACTCCAGGCAGGTGTGTCGGAGCGGGAAACATGTAAAACCTGCAGCCCCGGAGGCTGATGTCCCCACCCAGAAGCTGCACCCGTTAGAGCAGAAAAGCTCCACCAGGTTGGGAAACATACGTTTCTTCCATGGCTGGAGGTCCTGACTCTGGACCAGCCGGCGACTTCTCTTCAACAGCTTTGCTTCAGTGTGTATTAACAATAGAAAGTTTAAATGAATGTATAAATAGAAACGATGGTGACAGCAGGAAGGCTGTCAGCTGGGCAGATACTAGAACACAGGCGGCTTCTCTGTGATCCTGTAGAAACAGGACCGGATCTGTCAGCTTCATCACATCGCAGCTCGTGACGAGGTGTTCGTCCCCTCGCAGATGTTAGAATTCACGGCTCAAACATCGTGAGGCTCATAAATTTAGCTCCTCTCGGAGGAAAAGCCTCTGGATCAGACTGTGATCAGTGATTGCAGCTGGCAGATGAAACCGTCTCCATGACAGACCTGGTCTCCGTCTTTTAATACGCCGGTAATCACATGCTTCCCGTTTATCATCCCACCAAATGAAACTAAGGTTTAGATTTTCTCCTTTTTAACAATTTAAAAATAGTTTTCTTCTGAGAGGACGAGGGATGAGAGACAAGAACAGGAGGGAAGGAAAAAACAAAGCTTTAATAAAACACTTAAAGTTTTAACCCTTCATATTCTTTTAATTTAGTTGGTACACTGTAAAAAAAAGGGGGCTAAAAATGTTGAGGGAACTATGAAAACGTGTGTGTGATGGGCTAGAACACATACATTTATTAATCACATGCAGGGAGGGTCTCAAACGGCTACATCAACACTCACCTCGCAGTGCAGAACAGAGGCAGGATGGGAAATATGCCCACGACCCACCGTCGAGGGCCAGTCCCCGCTGCCACTACACGACGGTTTCTGGAGTAAACTCAACTTCTGGGGCTGTAGAGAACGCTGTCGGGGGTTTGAGCGCTCACACTTTATTTAAACACAGTAAAGAGGAGGACTCAGTCTTAAAGTTCGTACAGGTGTTCGTGTCTTTGAGCAGAAAGAGCTGCTGAAGTTGTAAAGAAACAATCCAGGACGTCGGTCAATGAGGTCAAACATCTCTTCGAGTCCAGGTTTGCCTCACATTCCCTCTACACCATCAACCATTAAAGCACTTTACAACAACCAGCCGAAGTGTTGGCAGAGACAAAAATCAAGAGCTTGAAGTGGACTGTTGACGTAGTTGAAGGGTGTTGATGAACCTTCTGCTCAGGTTCAGCCCTAATCAACAGTTTGTTGGCTGAGATCATTGACTATGGCTGCGATGATGGAAATATTCAATTGTTCTTAAAAACAGGAGGATTAATGATAGTGATTAAGAGGCATGTGACCTCTTTAACGCAGACCTGCACCACCTGGCTGGTGTGGTGGTTAGCACGTTAGCTCACAGCGGGTTCGAGCTTCGGCCTGAACGGACATGAGACGTTCACCTCAAAGACACGAGCAGACCTGAGGTTCTACTTTCAGTTCATCCCTTCTTTTATCCTCACACACCAGGTTGACTTTACTCCACGTCGTTGAGTTTACTGAAACAATCTTTGCTCATTTTTTACAGTGTATACACCACATGAAAATGGTCGCAGCACAGCTTCTCCTCATCTGCTGTTTCCAGGAACAAAATCATGATCAATGACGAATAAAACAGAAATACTGAATTTAAAAATCACGGTGTTCCACAGACCCGAACAACCACCTGCTGTTAGTTCCCGTAATGCAGGCACAAATCATCTGAAGTGGTCTTAACTAAAGAATTTCATTTCATCGCACAGCTGATCTGTAAACTTTTTTTTTTTTTTCTCTGGACTAAGAAGGAAATGTTAACATGTGGTTTGGGTTTAACAGGATCAGGAGACCGTTTGGTTTCATTACTTCTAGTTTTATCTGCTTTGAGGTTGAAGGCAAGCCTCTGCTGAGCGGATGTTAAGTAGCACAGCAGCCTGCTCCACATCAGCTCCTCTGTCTTCTGCTCTATTTCTGCCGTTTCGAGGCTTCTGGCCCACATTGTTCAGTCTCCAGCATGTTGACGTCCGGCTGAGTCATACAGGAGGAGCGACCTGTGGCCTCGGGTTTCTTCTCTGATGGACGGGTGCTGGGAGGAGTTGCAACTGTAGACTGTGTGTGAATGTGTGTTAATCTTCTGGTGAGTCTGCTGGTGGGATGAATCAACGGTGTGACAGCGTGGAAAGCCTGAGTGAGCCGTGATGGGGGTGCAGAGCAGAGCATGGGGTACTAATGTGCTGAAACAGTGTTCAGAGACCTGGTCCAGGGAAAGCCAGCTCATCCCCATGCGTTGTGTTGCAGAGCCGCAGCTGAAGGGCATCGTGACGCGCCTCTTCAGCGAGCAGGGCTTCTTCCTGCAGATGCAGCCGGATGGATCCATCAGTGGATGCAAAGACGAGAACAGCGACTACAGTAAGTCTGACCTGAACCTGCAGCACGGAGCCTGTTAGACACCAGAAAAAATGAACTGTTACAGGAGATCCAGCGTTTCTGGTTTGTACAGTTATTATTTATTAACGCTGGCAAAATGTTTTTAGTGCAACAAAATTCCCACAAAGAACGAACTGAAATGAAACCTGATTTTAACGTTTATCAGCTGTAAGATCTGCAGATAAAATCAACAATCACTGATTTTACTAATAAAATGACATTTAGACCAGTTCCACTTGAACCAGATCCACCATGTGATCCACACCAGTCCTGTTTACAGCTTTGTTCATATAAACCATTTCATAAAAGTAATGTCCTAGCTAAGGAAAACCTCCATCAGGACCAGGACCAGGAAGGAAAACCTCCATCGGGACCAGGACCAGGAAGGAAAACCTCCATCGGGACCAGGACCAGGAAGAAAAACCTCCATCAGGACCAGAACCAGGAAGGAAAACCTCCACCATCGCTTCCATGAATGGGGAGAAATCAGAGTTTCCTCTCATTCCGAACATTTTCCGTCACATTCCTGCAGCAGATCCTCGTCTCTCTGCTGGAAAAGCAGAAGGAAAGGAGGACAAGAGGAGGAGGAGATGTTTAGGTTTTCTCTCAGATGATCCGAGTTAAATAAAGGAGGATTAACAGCAGCATTGCCACCGGCCTCTTCCTCCTCCACCTCCTCATCCTCCTCACCCACACTGCAGCTCTGTCCCCGAGGATTAAATCACCCCTCGTCACTCAGTCCTCCGTCTCCTCCGTCTCTTTTATTCTTTCTTTTCTCTGCTTTATCAGCCGCAGGCGGCGCGGCACGTCAGCGAGCTGCAGAGGATTTTAACCACCGTCACACATCCAGCAGAACACCGAAAAACACAGACGTCCTCCTCGATGTGATCAGGACACTTTTCTGCACTTTGCCTTTAATTATTTGAACAGCAAAAATTGATTGAACATCTACAAAGACGTTAGATGTTTCTTTTTTTTAACTCAAGAAGGAATTTCCTACAGCTTTTACAGGCAAACTAAGCTGACAATCATCAGGAGTTCTTAACCTTTATTTATTCCTAAAGTTCCTAAAGAAATAAGACAACAACATGTATCAAGGTACCAGAAACACACACACCTGAACCAAAGCATCTCTTAGTGTATAAACCCACTGGACACCTCGGTGACTGTGTCAGCATGCAGAGGATGAGGAATGAAGATGGATCAGATGAGTGTGATCCTGTAGATGTGACCACGCCTCTACGGAGGCTAGAGGCGGACTAGGGCGGCCCAGAGACCTGGGCCATCAGCAGAATCCTGGAGCACATCTCCCACCACCCCCAGGCTCACCCAGGTCTCCCCCACAAGTGAGGGGGATCCCCCCCCCCCCCCCCCCGTCCAACATACACATCAATATCCTTGCACACTCCCACTCATCCTGGCACACACACACACAGACACACAAACCTTCCAGTCTCACCCCTAAACACACCCCAGCACCTCCCCGGCAACCAGACACCAGGCCACCCTTTCCGACATTTCCACCAAGACGACATTAATGTTTCCGCCAGAAATACGCTAGATGATTCCGACCTTTCTGCCTCAGACGTTTCTGGTGTTTCCACCACAAAGATGTTAGACGTTTACGACATTTACGCCACAAAAATGTTTTCAGTGTTTCCACCACAAAGATGTTAGACGTTTACGACGTTTACGCCACAAAAATGTTTCCGATGTTTCCACCACAAAGATGTTAGAAGTTTACGACGTTTACGCCACAAAAATGTTTCCGATGTTTCCACCACAAAGATGTTAGAAGTTTACGACGTTTACGCC
>JBAGKM010000010.1:33047467-33064144 GCA_037177155.1 Melanotaenia catherinae | reverse complement strand
ATCTGGTGGCTGTGGAGGCCGTTGGAGTCCAGTGAACTCATCGTCATGTTCTAGAAAGCAGGTGGAGATGATCTGAGAAATCCTCCTTCTTCCTCATTCGGATGTTCAGTTTAAACTTCAGCAAGTCTCCACCACGTCTACAGGTCTAGATGCTGCTGTGTGGTTGGATGGTTAGAAATTTATGTTGATAAGCAGGTGAACAGGTGGACCTGATAAAGTGGTCAATGAATGTACTTATTGTATATTCAGTTTTCTGCAAAGGATCAATAAAGTATCTTCTCTTGAATAGAGAACCAAGTAACGTGTGAGGAAAACATAGCTGTGCTGTTGCTGTCGTGATAAAAGTGATTGTAGTGATTAAAATACATCCATTTAGGAGTTCCAGGGTACATTTTAGTGGCTTTAATTCACTCATCAGTTTATCTTTGTTTTCAGTGGATAATCTGTTTTCCCACCTGCCAGTCCAACAGGTCCAGTTAGCATGAAGGTAAACAGGAGACGGTCAAATGAAAAACATATCTTTTGGTGTACAAAGAATCAGAAAAGAAATGTTTGCTGATTAGACTCCAATATTATGACGTGGTGGATGGTTGATAAGACCCTGGTGGTCCTGGTGGTGATGGGATCCTTAACGGTTCTTCATCAGACTGAACTTTCAAACAGAAATCTGTCACCAGAGAATCAGCTGGACACATTCCCATCACAACAGAAACAGCATTTCCAAGATTCAGAGTCAACCTTTGACCTTCTTTAGATTAAATAAGATCATTTGAGTTTATTGAACATCATCAGGTTAGCGTTGTAAACACCTGATCGGGAGGTGGAAGTGCTTATAATCAGAATGAAAAACATTTTATGTTAATCACATTTAAAACATGTTATACATTCACGTAGAGACACACAATTTTGAATGCTTTTATACAAAATCCATTGGAAATCAGCTTGTTTTTCTTCATTCAGTGTAATTAAACAAAATGTCCACAAGATTGAACCTCAAAAAATCCACTTTCAGGGTCACATGGTTTCAGGACATTTGCAAGCATGAGCACAAGAAGCTTGTTTGAAAGTAAACAGCCATAATTCAGCATTTATTCAGCTTTTTTAAGTTTGTTAAGTGTGTGTGTGTTCAAGATCAACAGCTTCTAGTGGATAGAAACAACATGGATGCTGCTGATTTTATAGGAAAATGTATGAAAACCATAATTTGTAATTATATTAATTTACATAGTTTGAACTGGAAATTATAGGTTACATGTGATTGATCCATTTTTTATTTTTTTTAGATTGTAGTATGTCTGGTAAAATTAGGAGTACCTTGTGGTTCTGTTTCAAATAGTTCAAATTCAGAACCAGCCTTTTTGGTACCAGAGATCATTTATTCCTTTTTGTTGTCAGTCTGAAAACAGCTTCAGTAACGGCGGCAGTGACATCTTATGAAAGTTTCTAAATTACACACAATATCCAACAATGGCAGCTACAATATTACAACAACTAAAAGTATTTTTCTCTCCTAATTACAGGTAATCTTTAACATTTTAATCCTGAACAACATGTTGAAATCTAAACTATTACTTATTTTCTTGTGGCAGTTTTTACTCTGTAGCACCTGTTAGCCAAGACACAATGACCACCTGCTGAAACCTCTGCTGGGCCTCTGAAGGTCTCTCAATCTGATTCTTTGAGTCCTGGAAAATATGTCTGCAATGGATCAGACTTGTTCTGTCAAAGCAAGCTAATAAGCCAGCACAGGTGACTCAGCAACTGATGGTGGGAATAAAAAAGCAACGTAGGCTAATGGCTAGCATCTCTAAACTGCTGACTCACTGGATTAGTGTTTATTAGCTGGTTTAAGCTGACAACCATCATTCTAAGGCAATCAACCTGACTGTGTAGTGCTTCAGGTAGAGAGAGAGAGAGTTAGCTACAGCACGACAGATGACTCTACACCACGCAAACTAACGCTCTTAAAGAAGAGACTGAGCAGCAGCATTCTAGCTAAAGCTACATCATGCTATGACAGATGAATTATTCTAACACAGTTGCCTATCTCTTGCTTTGATAGTATATTCCCATGGAGAAGCTAATAGCTAGCATCTCTAAACTGCTGACTCACTGGATTAGAGGTCATTAGCTAATACGGGCCGGGTACCATCATTCTCAGGCAATCAATGTAGTACTTTAGGTACTAGCACTTTGTTCAGTGGCTGCTGTTGTAAAGTGCTTTATAAATAAAGTTGGCTTGCCTTGGCTTACTACAGTCCCACCACAAAAAAGAAAACAGTTGCTAAAAGGCTCTTGCAAAAGACACTTTTAATCTATTGGTATTTTCTGGTAAAATAGTCCAACAAAAATAGTATAACTTAGGTTTTATTAATTTATATCATCAGTAAAATCTGAAATAAGTATCTGAACCTGGCCTTGGTATCTGAGCAGGATTGATACTGATGGCTGGCTTCATCAGCCTCCTGAGTGCTCAGTTGTTGAATTATGGCCATTTTGTTGCACCACATTTTACAAGATTTGCACACTTACAATAGAATCAAATTATTCTTTAAAATAAAATAAAAAAAAATAAAAAAAATAATTTGGATCAGTCAGATTCCTGTAATGTTAGCTACAGGCAGGTTTCAGAATGATGGACCCACTCTGATACCTGAACCATTTTTCTATTTAGGTTAGGTTGAGGAAAACCATTTTCCTCAATCTTACTTTCACTTTGGTTCTTTAAGGTGACTTTCATTGATGTTCTCTCTGGGATCTCAGTGTGTAATTAAAAACACACTATATTGGCTGGCTCTCAGGCACCTGCTGATAGGTCTTATTATTAAGAATAGGATTTATTATCTTCATCTGTGAGTGGTCATTATGTTTCGGCCCATTTTGTCATTCCAGGCAGTTTGATGGCAAAATAAATATCTTAGAAAGTAGTAAAAAAATTACGGCAGTCTTGTTAATTTCTTATGTTACACTCATTCTGAATTAGGTTTAGAGTAAAATGCTTGATTATGGCTGCAGTTTACCTGGTTAGCCTTATGATTTATGCTTTTAAAAATGATTTTGTTTTAGTTTCTCACACTTTCTGATTAGTTGATTTACAAAATGCATCAGTTTGAAATCCTAAGTGCTTGAGAATACCATAACTGGACTTTTTAGGAATCAAGAAAATAGATCCAGTTTCCTTCTCTGACCGGGACGACAGAGAATCTTCTCAAATATCTGCTTGAAATCCTTGTTGATGTGAAGTTTTCAGAAGCTAAATAACCAGAAAAACAAGTCATCTATCGGCCCTCCAGATCGAGGTGTGAACTGTTGCTTGGCTCTCATATTTTATCTGAAGTTCTTACATGGTCTTTGTGTTGCTTCTTTCAAGATAAATCAGACAAGCACCAAGCTTGATTATGGACAGCCCTAAGATTCTGTCCTGATACCAAATCTGGATTTTTTATGGTTCTTGTCTGGGCATCCAGGTGAAGTTCCACCCACCCCCGGTGTCCCTCCGGATGAAGGCCTGTCCATGAGGGAAGCTGTGGGTCTTGACGCTGCTGGACGGGCTGAGAGACATACTGAAAGCTAAATCTGTCCGGTTACGAGGCTTCTGCAGTGTGGCGGAAGGCTGAGATGCTGCTGGCGGACTCGTCGGACTGCTGCCACCAGCCGGTGTCAGGAACTGGCTTACTGTCGGACTTGAATACAACACTGGGCAGATAGGGACTTGTTTTGTTGGAGTCTGGCTGTCTTGCAGTGAAGACCAGTAGAGCAGGTGTTTTTCTGGGTTTTTCGCCTGAGGTTGGACTCGACAGGTCTCAGGTCTGTCTGACTGGAAGGCAGCTGATATGTTGTAGCTCCCGATCTCAGCTTCAACAGACTCATTATCTCCAGTCAGTCCAGTGGCAGTGGCGTCTCTTGGAGGTGTTATGCAGTTTTGAGTTGACTTGGCAGGATTCTCAGGTTCTGCGTATCTGTAATCTGAGTCTAATGTGGATCTTTGGCAGTAGCTATGGGCATGAGATGGCGTTGATGTGGTGACAGGAGAGCCAAAGGAGGAGCTGGAGGTATTCTCAGTGGATGAGGAGGAGGTGGCAGCATCGTAAACCAAACCTCTGAGGCTGTATTCAGACAAGGATTCACAAGACGTATCAATGGTGTCTCGGTCCTTTAGTCCCAATGTTCGTAAGACCCAGCGGTCCAAGTTTGGTTCTGAACAAACAGACTCCTCGGAGGTCTCGGAGCAGAAATCGGCAGTGAGGTTTCTGCAGACTCTCTTGCTGACTTGTTTTGAGGAAGTCACCTGAAAAGGTTCGTCATTGAGGTATGTCAAGTTTCTCTTCAGTTTCCTCCTCCCATCAGTTACTTTCTATGAAGGGTGATCAAGAACAGAACAAGATCCTGAATTTATCAGTCTTATCAGACAAAATAAACAAAGTAGGCTGGTGTTGGTTTAGAGGACATCTATGAATCTGCAAGAAATTTTGTCCAAGAAAACTAAACCAACGTTTCATCAGCCTGAAATGAACATAAATGCTTCTGAAACAGAAATAAATACACCTTAAATTAGCACTATGTAACTTTCTGACCTTAAAAATATGTGTCTCTGTCTCATTTTAGATGGCACAGTGACATTTATTGTGTATGTTCCTGGAGCCGTCGTTGCATTACAGGGTTCCGAGGCTGAGAAACCACCTCAGATAGCAGAGAGCTTACAGTGTTGACTAAATGTGTATGGGTGCCAAAACCCAGCCACATGAGCACCACATATGGCCCACAAGGAAATTATCATTAGCAAGGTTTCCTGTATTAGGACCACTTCTGGCCCACACGACACTCTCCAGTGCTGTAACTGGGTCATAGGCGTAGAAAGTACCCCAGATTTGGCCCAAACGTCTGTTACCTGGGACACTTCGTTACTTTGGGTTCCAGCGTGGAACCACACATAACAACTGGATATCAACACAATGGTTGTTCTGACCATACACCATGGCTGATTCGTCAAAGCAACCTAAGAGGACATTATCAAAGGAAGAGAGACAAACCCTATCTCCAACGTAACACTTCCCCGAGGTTCCAGGTGGTATTGCTTCGTTTGCTGCATCAAGCAACAGATCTGCAATCCCTGAAAACGGACCAAATTACAGGCTTAAACGCACAGGAGATGGACGAAAATATCCATCCATATCCGTCCGTCTCCTTCCAGCATAAATGGACCTTTAGTTGTCTTTAGGGGCGTCTCACTGAGAGCATGTGCCAACGTTTCGTAGCGCTTCTTTAAAAATGAAACTATCCACCTTAACAAATCTCTTTGAGAAAGGAAACGTATGTTTCCAACAAAGTATCTATTGGATGAAAATGCTTCTCTGATTCTACACTTTCAACTTTCCAAGAAGTAATTTTTTGAGTTTCTAGACTTCCTGAAGCGTGCAACAAAATCTTTCCACGACAACTGAAGCTGTGTTTAACCTGACAAATCTGCCGACGGACTTCTCTAACAAGTCCCTGTAACAGAGGATGGTTAGGTTTTACCGGTCCCTTTGAGATCAGGTTGGTTGTAGATTTCCATTTAGATGCTTTGATGGAGCACACACCTTTGCTTTCTGCTGCAGGTTCCTCACAAAGGAGGAGCCGAGGAAGTTTCTGAGCTTGTTGTTCTCTTCCTGCAGTCTGGCGAGTTCCTCCTCCCTCTGCAGCAGAGTGTCCTGCAGCTGGAAACACATCAGCGTTTAGAAACATGTCGGTGCTGAAGAACCAGACTGCAGTCGGTTGTTTGTGTTGGTACCTGTTGGTTTCTCTGGAGGTGAGGGGAGAGCTGCTGCATCCACGTCAGACCAGCTGGAGGAAAGCTGTCAAAAACACACTCAGGATCTGACAGAAACACACATTAAAATAACAGTGATGAAGGTGAAATTCAACTCAGTGCATCAAAAAAAAACTCATGTTGGCAGCCGGATGGAGAAGTTGCACTTTTCCAACCTCCCACACTGTTAAATTTAAACAGTTTACATGTTAACACCCTTCACTGTTGGCCCTAAACACTCAGACACACTTGATTTTACACCCTGATGTCAGTAAAATGTGCAGCAGATGAAAGACAGAGGAACAAAAGGAAGAGACTTGTTCTGGTTTTGGGCTGGGGTTGGTATTTCCCGCCTCTGAGAGCATTTTTCTGGATCACAATAACCGAGTTCTGTTCTAGTTCTCATTGCAGTAATGTCCTGTTCATCAGTTCCTCGCAGCTCCCTGGAGGAGATACCTGATCAGTATCCCGTCACTTCTGTTGGTTCGTCATTTCATTGCCTGAGTTAATTCTACTGCAGTCGTTTGGTTTCTCAACTCTCTTCTCTACGTCCACAGAAGAGCCAACTGCAAAGGACCAGACATCACTATCCTGAGACACTTGAGCACACTAAATTTGTATTCATCCAGTCCTAAAGGCCTCTGATCTTTTGTGGGTCTTATCTAGCACCATTGTGGCTATGCTAACACCAATGCTGGTGGAGCACAGGGCAACAGTCCAATGCAGCGTTTTCCACACTTTAAATCAAGCTGTTCGATATTCTGACCACTGTTTTAGGTCATCACCACAATCTTTTGTGGTTGGGATCATATAGCATCACCAGCTAGGGCATGTAAACCAAGAAGAAAAAATTGATCTTGGTGGTTCAGGACAATGTAAAGCTGAATCTGGTCATGCTGGACCTGAGATGGGTGTAAAGAACTTGCAAGCTTATAAAACCTGCTTTCCAATA
Source organism: Melanotaenia catherinae (assembly GCA_037177155.1). Lineage (NCBI taxonomy): Eukaryota > Metazoa > Chordata > Actinopteri > Atheriniformes > Melanotaeniidae > Melanotaenia > Melanotaenia catherinae. Next base: position 33,057,404 of record JBAGKM010000010.1, on the reverse strand, counting down.
CCCAGCTCGGCTGTTCACGTGACCATGTGCAGAGATGATGGCTTACATTCCATCTATCATCCATCCATCTTCTTCCGCTTATCCGGGGTCGGGTCGTGAGGGCAGCTGCCTAAGCAAACCCAGACTGCCCTCTCCCCGGCCACATTCACCAGCTCATCCTGGGGGATCCTGAGGCTTTCCCAGGCCAGCCACGAGATGTAGTCCATCCAGTGTGTCCTGGGTCTTCCCCGGGGTGTAGGAGGCATCCTAACCCAAACCACCTCATCTGGCTCCTCTCGATGTGGAGGAGCAGCGACCCTACTCTGAGCCCCTCCCGGGTCACCGAGCTTCTCACCCTATCTCTAAGAGAGAGCCTGGCCCGATTAGGCCAACAGAACCACATCATCTGCAAAGAGCAGAGACCCAATCCTGAGGCCACCAAACCGGATCCTCTCAACACCTCGACTGCGCCTAGAAATTCTGTCCATAAAGGTTATGAACAGAATCGGTGACAAAGGGCAGCCTTGGTGGAGTCCAACCCGTACTGGAAATGATTCTGATTTACTGCCGGTAATGCAGACCAAGCTCTGACACCGGTCGTACAGGGACCGGACAGCTCGTACAAGCGGGTCCACTCCATACTCCCGGAGAACCCCCCACAGGAGTCCCCGGGGGACACGATCGAATGCCTTCTCCAAGTCCACAAAGCACATGTAGATTGGTTGAGCGAACTTCCAATCCAGTTTGGAGTAAACTGGGAATCCTGTTTAAGGCGTTTCCTTACTGGTACACACCTCATTCAAATGAATCTCTTCTGCAGTTTGTCAAGTTCTCCACAACTCTGTTAATGACCTAATAATCTGAGCCAGGTGCATGTAAGCAGGAAAGCCTCTAAAACCTGCAGGACCGTGGCCCACAAGGACTGGATTTGGACAATTCTAACCTACAGAGTTTGGATCTTCAGGGGATGAAGTTTGATTAACGAGGATGTTAGAATGATGCAGTAGCATGCTGGATGTGTGCTCCCGTAGTGATTAAAGCTCGGCTAACAATTAAGACGGTCTATTTTTAATGTGAAGTCATCCCTCGTGATCTTTAGCCTGATTGTGAGGGGATACCATCAAATATTGGCTCACTAGCACGCTGCCTCCCTGGTCGGTCTAAGCCAGAGATGGGTGATGCTCATAAGAGCTAGCTAGCTTTCTGATGACGGTATCCCCTCTGTCATGCTAAAGATCATGTGATGGTATCCCCTCACATGATTTTTAACATGGCTGGAAAGAAATACCATCAAAAACAAAGATGTAAAGATGTTCCACCTCAACAGCTTCAGTGTTTTACTGGAAATGTGTGAATTTACACATTTTTTTTTCATTTTTTTCACATTGAAACAAAAAGCATTTTAAAACTCTGACATTAAACAAAGTTAGAAAAATCTGGTTGAAGCACCTCTTTACAAAAAAAAAAAAGATTATTTTAGTAGCTTAAAATGAAGACGCATGTAAGATTAATGGAATCTGTCGGGTTAGTTGCTTCGACCTATGAGCTGAAGGTCTGATTCTGTTTTTTTGTTTGTTTGGGTTTTTTTTTTTTACGTTTCCCTTTATTTTTCTTTATTTAAATATTTAAATAAAACAGTTTGGCATTTTTTAGTTAAAGGGATAGTCTGTAAAGTCATTCAAAATGCAGCAGTTACATAAAATATATAACCAGCAGTTAAAATATCCAACTTGAAAAGTTGGTGGAAAGTCAGCAATGAACAGTTGACTGCTTTAATAACTAATACCCAAAAATTCATATATATATATATATATATTCTTCTTTTCTCTTTTTTTTTATTTTTACTATTGTTGCTTCACAGAAAAAAAGTTTCCACAAACAAACCCTTCTTATAGAATTTAATGGGACCTTTCATCTGTCATTAGCACCACCTTGTGGTTGCTAGAGGAACTGCACCACTGCTTTTACACAGAACACATTTTTCTGAGGAAAAGCAGAATCTGAGCAGCTTGATGAATTGGATCCTCAGACCGAGGAGACGCAGTGAAAATGAAAAGATGAATCTTAAAGTAAAGATTCCGGATGTTTCCATGGGCTGCAGAGAGAACCAGACAGGTTGCTGGTGTGGAAACCTCTCTGTGTGACAAATGGGTCGCTGCCAATGAGTCCCTGCTGCTGAACGTGGCATTTATAGAAAAGTGGAAACATGGTTCTCATGAGGAGAACAGTGCAGTCAGCAGAGCACCAGACCTAACGGAGGTCCAGAGAGAGCAGATCTCTCTGTCCTCGCTTTAACTCACCCCACACAGGCGGCTCGTGTCGCTTCTCAGCGAGGTCGCAGAGGTCACTGGGGTCGTGTGCCCAAATGGAGGCCAGCGCTTCCATGGTAACGTCAACAATGTCACTGCCAAAGACCAAATCCTAGAGCGTGAAGTGATGAAGATGAGGAGGAAGAAGGGGAGGATGGGTTGGAAGGAGGGGATCCCTACAGAGAGAGAGAGAGAGCTGAGTAAAAGGAGGGAGTTTGTGTTGGGGGGGTAATTGTGAGCTTGAGATCTTGGGGAGGGGTTGGTTGTGTGGTGTCACAACACAAACCAGACAAACCAGTGGTTTCAGGGTTCAGACTGGAATCAGGGTGACATTTGCAGTGTGATGATCATTACATTTTAGCAGCGTCACACGAGGACGCCTGAACATCCAGAGCCAGCATGCACAGAGCAGAAACAGCCCCAGAAACCAAACTCCGGGACAAAAAACTGGTTCAGGAAGACGGTTCGGCCTACTGCAGCCGAACCAGCAGCACGTTTTCGTTTCTATATCAAAATAATCTGTTTTTCTGCTGGCAATGACAAAGAATCTGGCAACCAATCAGGTGCCAGAGCAGAAGAGGATCAAACCATCAGGTTAAAATGAGGGAGGGTTTGAGTTTGTACTGAAGCAAAACTGTTCCAAGCTCGATATTAAACTTTTAAGAATCTAAAAAAATGAAACGACTGCAGAAGTAACAAGCAACATTAAAATATTATTTTATAAAATATATTTTCTTATTTATAATATTTTCTTATTTCACGTATTACACATGTACATGTTTTCACACAAGCTGAAACTTTGTTTACTTTGGTTAATTTTAGAGTTTGACGTGAATACAAAGCAAATGTTCTGTGGCCAGAATAAACACCGCCCTCTAGAGGCAAAGGCAGGAACTACAGAAACACTGTCCAGGTTTCAGCTTCTTTGCAGCTGGTTCATGAGGGAGCAGAAAGACCTGATCCCGGTTTGCTTGGAGAAGTCGGACTGAAGCGGGAGGACAGCAGTAAACAAGCTGATTCCAAAATAATGAAAATACTTTTTTTTTTTAAAAACTTTTGTGAAATTCTGCTCTAGTTAAATAGTTATGAACATAGAAGTTTAAATTGCATTAAATGTTATTTAAACTTTACACAATCATCAAAAAAAAGTTTTATAATGAACTAATAATTCAGAGGACCCTGCATCTCTTCATACTGAGAGGATCATAAATATGTTACCTAAAGATGAAAGTGTCCAACTAAATGATCTTTTTTAACTAAAACAGATGACGTGTGTTAGAAAACCTCAGATTCAGACAGATTTTGCAACCCTGGGCGCCTTCACACACATTCAAACAAATGCAAATGTAACTAAAGCTGCAGCAAAATCTAAATTTTAGATTTGTTGACATTCATGACATTTTGGCTCATTTTTAAAATTTCAGTCTTGAAACTTTTTTGTTTCACAGCAGCTGCAGGATGCAAATTACTGACATTTTACCTTTTCCACGAACGTCGAAGCTCGTTTAACAACAACAACAACAACAATAAATAAACAAAACAAAAAAAGCTGCTTTTGTTATAAAGCGACCTGTAGTTTCCACCCGGCGCGCGCTCCTGTCTGTCTGCAGGGGAACATCAACCTGTCCGCGCGCGCGTCCATTAACGTCTGCTTCCCACGTGAAACTCACCGAGGATGAGAGCGCTGAAATATTCCTGCGGCGCGTGCTGCGCGCGCGAGACTTTTCCAAAAAGCGCAAACGCAGGTAGAGAAGAGGCGTCGCGTGCAGCAGGTCTTAAAGAAATGAGGGTCCGGAGAGATTGAAGCGGTGTGCACGTGTGGAAGCGTGGGTGCACGTATAATAGTTTGTGTGTGTGTGTGTGTGTGTGTGTGTGTGTGTGTGTGTGTGTGTGTAAGATGACAGATGGGTTTGTCCAATCAGAGACGCCGTGGGTCCGGCTCGAGCCGTCAGCGGGGCCTTCAAGGGGACGTTATCCAGCCGGACTCACCTGAGACTGCACGCGCAGACCGCATCACGAACCCTGTACTAGTTATACGTCAGCGTATTAATGACGTCATTAATAACAACTCACCGACGCCTTTATTAAACCTGAGATGTGAGCAGTACGCACGCGCGCACAGACACGCGCCTGACCGCCCGCTCGGCTGAGTTAACCTGTAATCTGACAGCAGGTCAGTTAAACTGCAGCAGCAATTAGGAATCTAATTCACAACCTGACATACCAGCGACGTGACTCATTAACGGGGAGATAAGAAGCAAGCAGACAGGAGAAGAAACTTTTACACTGTTTGAGTTGTATTTTATGTTTCTTCCCTTTTTTAACCTTCTTTTTCATTCTTATGCTTTTATTTAATTTCTTTCTACGTTTTCTACCAAATCCCTTTAAATCTCTGCAGATGGAAACTAAAGCTCTGTGTGACTCTAATGTTTTTACTGTACATAAACCAGTACAATGAAATGAAATGAGAGAAACTGAAACAGGACAAATGAGACCAAAAGGAGAAAAATAGATGAAGGAGGTGAAGCCAGAAACTGAAGAAAAGAAAAAAAGAGGCGTGAACACAAAGAAAGGAAACAATAATTGCAAAAAAAACAAAAGTCAGAAAACAAGAAAACAGGGAAAATAAAGCAACGAAGAAGAAATGAGATTGGGGGGGAGGGGAGGATAAATGCCTCCATCAGCGGCCCTGCTGCTCATCAGATAACAGCCTTCAAAAGAAATGATGAGGTTCTGTTTAACATGGACGATGCGTTCAAGAGCTGAAACTGACACGATTCAAGTTTAACATGGACGATGCGTTCAAGACCTGAAACTGACACGATTCAAGTTTAACATGGACAATGCGTTCAAGACCTGAAACTGATACGATTCAAGTTTAACATGGACGATGCGTTCAAGACCTGAAAATGATACGATTCAAGTTTAACATGAACGATGCGTTCAAGACCTGAAACTGACACGATTCAATTTTAACATGGACGATGCGTTCAAGACCTGAAACTGATGCGATTCAAGTTTAAAAAAAAATTTAAACTAACTTTGGTTCCAAAACTGGTCTGAAGTTAAGAAACGCAGCTGTGTAGAGTCACCCCAGGGGGGCAGTATAGGCAGCACTGCTTCTGGTTGGAGTTCAGTAGAAGAAGTAGTAGTAGGACTACAACAAAACCCGAGGGCTGCATCAGGAAGCTGGATTTTCTCTTTTCCAGGTAACTTCAGGTTAACCCAGTTTTCCGTACTGCTGGTTACCTTCTTATTGGGTAAATCACCATGGTAACTGAAGGGCTAACCTGCTCCGGAGCAGGTGAAGCTCCACCCCCTTACCAATCATATTTTTTGGAAAATGGCTGCCCATTCTGTCGCCCTTGGTGCGCGGATGGTGAGAGAAGTTATGATCACTACATATTTAGATAACTGTTTTTTTTTGTTTGTTTGTTTGTTGGTTTTTATTTATTTATTTTTTACTTTATTTGATTTTTTAATGCAGAAGAAACTTATTTTATTATGATTTGACTGCCTGATCTTATAGTTCTACAGCATGACTTTGTGATGATGCTGCTACGGTTGATTTGAATCTGAACCAGATTTTCAACAATGAAAACAAATAATAAGACATCATAAACGCTCAGGGGACGTCACACCTCATCAACGGGACGATCACGTTCCCGCTAACATACTGCCCATCACCGCCTCCCACCGCTCCCCGTCTCAGTCACACCCGTCCGCTGCCACCAACACATCTGTAGGCCAACTGAGATAAGTTCATATGCATCGTTTTACATGGGGGACAACAGACAGTGAATGGCTGCAGTAGGAAAAATGACCATTGGGGTAGGATAAACAGTCAGCTTCTCGTTTCCATCAACAGCCAGTCAGTGCAGCCTGTCATTGATTCCACCAGCAGCTGGCTCTGCACGCCCCAACAGTGTTTGGTTCTAGTCAGAAAGTCTGTTTGTTCCATCTGGACTGTTTGTGGAAACAGTGCCAAGATGTTCTGTTTAGTGGTGAAAGATTTGTACAATGTCTGTGTTCCTGTAAACATGGACTTAGATGTCCATAAGAAAATAAATATCTACCTTCATTTCAGGTAACTGCTGAGGCCTGATCCAGTTTTATCATCGTCACCCACCAGCAGCTGTGTGTTGTTTGGCCGTTAACCTCTGATTGGTCTGGGCTCGTCTCTGGCAGCATTTATAAACCTTCACCTTTTCCAGCGTGGACACAGCTGATTTCCACCATGGTGACTGCAGGTGTCTTCCTGAGGTATGGATGCAGCTGATTTTAAACCTGACTTTTCCAGATAATGACTAATAAATGTTTGTTGATTGACCCCCTTCCTTGTTCATTGCTTTCAGAGTTTCCATCTTTGCCTTGTTGACTGTGGCAGCATGTGGTTATCCCCAGAAAGGTAAGCTATCGTTCACTATGGTGAAACAGTGTGTGTTCAGCTGGCTGAGCTTGTGTTAAACTCATGCAGGGACTCACTCCACGGGCCACAGCAGCAGTGGAGCAAATCCTGCAGCTGGCTATGCCTCTTACCAGGGAGGAGCTCCTAGCTTTGCAGCTGCACCATACCATGGTGTCGGAGGTGCTTATGGGGGTGCTTGTGTGCCGAGTTCCAGTGTGTATCAGCCTGTCCTGGCTGCTCCAGGGTTCAGCAGCTCTGGTTCTCCAGCTGCAGTGCAAGCCGCTGGCGTGTCTCCAGCGGCTCAAATGGGTCCAGCAAGCACCTTGATGGCCGGCCTGCCAGGGGCGGCATACGTCACCAGCCCTCAGCTGTATGTGCCTGTGGCAGAATACAATACTGGAACCCAGGATGAACAACCAGGTACGACCTGGTGTACCTGGCTGACCAGGAATACTGGCTAATCTGCTCCATGACAACAAGCATAGTATCTGCTTGATGTGCACAAACCTCAGCTTAACCTGACTTTCTCCCTAGAAACCCAGTGGACTGTTCCTACTACCGTATTCTCCGAGGCTGGATCAGCTGGCACCCAGGCCGTCGGTGACCTTCCTTCAGCCCGTCCCGCACCACGTGGACCTACCCTCCAGTCTGGAGAGACCTCCAGTGTGGTCAAGGAAGCTGAGCTGGGGAACTACCAGCAGCAGACGGAAGATTTTGGCTACCCTGACCTGGCAGGGTCTGGACAAGGGTTTGGACAAAGGTTGGCAACTGTACTTGTGCCAGGCGTTCAGCTGGGTGGCTTCCGCCCTGCGTCTGCTGGCAGGTTTGACAGGATGCTCCTGTATGGCTTGTACCCTCCTGGATCCTACAGCAGCTTCAGCCAACACCATGAAGCAGGCAAAGACTACTCTCAGGCCATCCACTACTTGAAGGAGCATGTTACTGAAAGCCATGGTTCTGGTCAGCAGAAGAAGTTCTTCCAAGGTGCCCACTAGAGGTGGGCTCCAGGTGTCTTATGGCTCTGATCCTTTGGCTCCTTTCAGCTTGGAGGTTGGATGATTTACTGCATGATTTTAATCCAATAAAATCCTGTTTACCACACTGGCTCACTCATTACTGAGGAACTACATTAGCTATAGCAGGACTGGTCTAGGCTGGTAACCCACTGGTGTAGTTCCTGCTTAAACATAGTTCAGCTGGGTATTTGGATGGGGGGGGACACTTCACTGAGGCTGGCCTGTGAATGGCAGACTACCTTGGTCTAAGCTCTGTGCATAGATTGAGTTCACGTGTGATCAACTAGTATCAATGGTTCATACCTGCATGTTTGAACGGGGGGATTCAGAAATTAACATGCATATTTTTGGACTGTAGGCGGAAGCTGGGCCACCTGGAGAGAACCTATACATGCACAGGTAAATGGCAGCTCCACGCCGAGGTCCTAGCTGAGCTTAAAATCAAGGAAATGTAGAACATGAAATGTAAGTTCTGTACCCAGACATACAGGGACAACGGCTTATTTTCACACGAGGTCACTGGGCTTTGCAGAGGTGGATCTGAAAGTCTTTAAATATCCTGCGTACAACTGGTGAAACCAGTCCTGCTCTGCATTCTCAAATGATCATTTGCTGTAAAAATTCACGTCAATGTCACAAAAAGAACATCTGTTTTTACAGAAATGTCCAATATTACACACATTTGCTCTACGTTACTTACAAGAGAACTAGAAGCATGGTACATTTTCAGAAAATTTAAGAAGCTGAAATTTACAAACGTTTACTGAGGATGACAAATTGCAATTGGATATTAATGACAGCTTTAATGTTAACTAATTTTCTTGGATTAAATAAACTATATACCTTGTCCTGTCCAGCATGGTGGCGGCAGAATGATGGTCTGGCTGCTGTTGTGCCCAGTAAATTTGCTTTACCAAGGGGAGCTTTATGGGTAGAAGGCTCCAGTTTTTTTTTTTCATGGAATTGATGTAGCTTTGCTGGAACTGATTGGAGGGGACAGAAAACAAAACCAGGGAGACGAAAGCAGAGGAGATAGAAGGTAACACCACCAGACAACCAGCTGCTACACCTGTACAGAAACAGAATTTCTTACAGCTTTTCCAGGTAAACTAAGCAGACAATCATCAGGAGTTCCTAAAGAAATACAACATGTATCACAACAACCAAAGTACCAGAAACACAAAAGAACCTAAACAAAGCATAAAGTATAAACCCACTGGACACCTCAGTGCTGAGTCCGCATGCAGAGGATGAGGAAGAGGAGGATCAGAGATGAGTGTGATCCTGTAGATGTAGCCACGCCTCCACGGAGGCTAGAGGCAGGCCCAGAGACCCGGGCCATCAGCAGCAATCCTGGAGCACCAACCCAAGCCCCTCCAATACAAAGACCACCCCGGACCCACCCAGAGGGCGGCAGAGGAAGGTCCAGCCAGAACCCCCTGTGGTCATGGGTACAGGCCCCAGCGGGCAAAGATCAGCAGCCGCCACGCCGCCAGGCACAAGCAAACAAGAAACAAGAAAACATGATGAGGCGTTTCTTGCTATAGGCTTGATCACGTAATGTTCAGTGGCAGGTAATGAAGAGAGACCACAGCGTGTTTATGTCTCTAAATTTCAGCACTTGACAGTGTGAAGCCAAACAAATTAAACAAGAAATGAAAGACTGAACTGTTATAAAGAGCAGAGTTCTACTAACTCCGTCTCATCGAACGCTCAACTCAGTTTCCTGCAGTCCCTACCCGCTGACTTGGTTTTAACGACAGTTAACGAAGTAGCAGCCAGTAAAATAAAGACTATTTCATGGCACATTTCTTTGTAAGCATCGGGGTGCATGTGGTAGTGGGATCAGGGGGCTTGACTTTTTTTTAATCGATGAAAATGGGACCCTGATAAAAAATGGCTGTCTTGTAATTATCCATCTTTGGGATAGGTCTTATGGTTTTCTCTCTAATCCCCTCAGAGCTGAGGGTACACCCACTCCTTGCTCCATTTGAACTCATTTTTCTCCTAAACTCTGGAGGTAAGGGGTGTTATAAACTCTTCATAAAAACCACATAGGTCATAGAATGATCAAAATTCTATTTCTGTGTTGGGCAGACCCTTCTGGAGCTCACGGTTCAAGAAGTTAATTGATATTAGTGATGTGTCGGTCACGAACGATTCGTTCAGTATGAACTAATCCTTTATATGACTCGGGAGTAACGGGTCCTCTCAGTGAGCGATTC